>CAHIKZ030001344.1:187500-230000 GCA_903632075.3 Acanthosepion pharaonis
ATATAAGAAAACAGTTAATATTACCATTAGATATTGAAAATATATCTTTAAATATATTTAAGGAATGACTGAATTATTTTCAGAGCCAGACTTTCATATGGATGTTATACATGGTATCTATCTCATTCCAACATGACTAAACTATCTATATACAAACATTTTCTTTGATCAATGATTAAGAGCGGATTCAAGGGAATGTATCTTCAGATCTCGTAGATTAGCATTACAGAATCACAAAGAACTTTACCAAATACCAAAAAGCCAAACTTCCAACAGCATCCACAACTAAAATGGATAACACATGTAAGTAATAGCAAAAACAATAATATCCCATATTTGCTTTTGCATAGAATTTTTTTTTTATTATTTTTAAATGCTACCAAAAACTGCACTGCATCTAAAAGAGCCATATTATGGAAATGACTAAGTGTTATATCAGTAGGCTAAGGTGTTGGATGTTGCTGAGTCTGTTAGGTATAAAAATTGTTTATCAGCATGGTTGATGCCTGACTCCATGAGAGTGTCTCACTGCACCGTCTTGATCTCATAGTTTCCAATGACTTGAGGTGGAACAACTACATTGAATCAATAACTGCATCTTCTGCAAAAAAAGTCGATTCACTGTGTCCTGTCATTTTTCTCATTGTTGTAGCATACCTATGGACAATAATGAGTATGTCCCCATCCACATAAATATAGTAGTAAATACTGTATGTTGGTCTGAAGTTGAAGATTCATTGTGGAATTCACCTCCCTTCTAACAGTTGACTATTTCTTCTATGCACTGCTGGTGAATCTTATATGTGTTGTTCTTGTCCTATGTATTATTGTATATTACCAATCTTCATGTGATTATTCTATTCAGTAACCTTCCCTAGGTTACAACACTCATCAGAGTCCATCTTACACATCTACAAATCTACCATTCATCCATGCATTGAATACTGTTGTCATATCTGGTCTGATGCCCCTGCTGTTCATCTCAAGGCTCTCGACAAAATCCAAAGAAGAATCCATAATGTAATCAGTCTTGACTTGGCATCTCAACTTCAGTCACTTTCTCATAGACATGATATGGCTTCCGTTTGTCATTTCTACAAATATTTTCATGGCAACTGTTTTGATGATCTATTATCCTTGATGTTCTGACTACATGAATTTAAGATGCATCTCGGTCCCATCCTTTTGATGTTGAAATAGTTAAATGCAACCACCACTTCTACTCCAACGGTTTCTTTTCTTGCACTTCCTGACAGTGGAACTCTCCTCCTCTTACTTGCTTCCCTGATAACTCAGTTATGTGCCATGCATGAGACAAGCTTAGGCAATCATGTATCTTTTGATGCATGACTGACGAGGCAGATTTTTTCTCACAGTAGGTTGCCATTTCTTTTTGCAGTAGACCAGTTTCCATCCAAGGATGTAGAATCCAGTCTGTCTAGCTATTTGCCCATAACTGGTGGGGAGAAGAGGATTCATGCCTTTCCCAAAGGTATTAGCATGTAAAGTGAATGTAATGGATTCGACAGGAATTTGTACTCGGCTTTCTGATTCCTCAGTCCAAGCTGCTATCCATTACACCATTGTGCCTCCTTGATAACTACAATCTTCAAAAATTTAAATGCAACATCACTCACCATATTCTTTTATCCTTTCCTCAATCCCCCTCTATACACATTCTTTTCCCTCACTTTCACTTTCTGTACCTCGCTACATGCTAGTGGCACTCCCACCTGGCTTGGGATAAAATGCTTACAAAAACAATTTTAAAAAAAATAAAATATTGAAAACAAGCCAAACCATCAGTTTATTGGCACAAACTTATGTCAAATTGTTTACGGTATGTCGGCAGTGAAGTGGGAAGCTCACATCATCCCAATATACCTCCTCAACACATGAGATATAAAATATGTCATTAATGACTATGCTACCTTTAAAAACATTTCTTTATTACCATATCTAGAATAAAAAATGGTCCTAGAAATTTAAAAGCAATCTTAGCAAACTTCAGCCATCTGTCTGCCATTTGCAATGAGTGGATGATAACAAAAGCAGTAGCTTTCCGAAAAACCTACATCCAAATTATTGTACCATCAAAGACAAAATTATTTTCTCTGACAAATTTAATTTGGTTTCCTTTGAAGGTTAAAGTTACAATATATGATTTCATACTTTATTCCAGTCGACTGTTACAACGTTGTATTTAAAGGCGCAAAACTATACATTTTCTCTTACAAAACCACTTTAAAATATATTTCAATAAACATATGATGAAACATACTAACATTTTTTTTCTGCAAAATAACCTTGTAAAATAGTGGGGATAAGTATTTTATGTGAGGGTGCATGTTATTCAATGGTAAATATGGTAACCATGGTGTTAACTTTCCACAGAACCGTAAACAGAAGGTTTGGAAGAAAACTCCCAACAATCCCAGAAAGAGTGTAAACAGTGAACTTGGGAATTGTTTCTTTAAAAACTGTTTTAAGATAAAATTTTATAAATTTCAACCAGCAGTAACATTAATAGTTTGATCAATGAATGCCAGATATTTCCAGTATGAAAATGATTAATTACTACTCTTTTACCATTACCATTAGAATTTTAACCTTTACTATTGTAGAAATACAAAAGATGATTATCTCACTTTGGTCAGGATGAATCACATGGGTCACATGACAGCCACTTAGTGACATCTTTCTACACTGTGTCAAAAGTGGCAGTCATTTTCAAACAGTTTACAGGAGCCAAACCAAGCCAAGTATGTCCCCTCCAGCTGCTTACAAGTCCATGTGCCATTTCCATATGGGAATATATCTTCCTCAGATATAGAAAAAAAAATCTATCTCCAGCTAACAGTCCTCATTTTGGGGAGACTCACCATTTCCTGTTAATGGAATATGTCCTCACTTAGGGTATAGTATATGTATCTGACCCATTTGAATCTGGAATCTTAAACATGGCTTCTCCTGAAACACAGAAGGATCTCCATATTATATACAAGACCCTATCATTTCTTTCTCATTCCACTCTGCTTGCTGTGTAGATATATGCTATAAATGTCTTCTCTGCATTGGACACATGTAAATATGAATTTATGGCATAAAAGTCTCTCTGAGAATCAAGTATGTTTGTCATTCCTTTTCCTTTCAGCCATTTCGTTCAGACAGTGTTATTATATCAGGAATATAATAATGCCCATAATGGGAGAAATGAAATGGGAGAATAAGCTTTTCTTCTAAGCTCTCCTGTTATACCATTATAATTTCACCATTACCATTATCAGTAATATTAGAATACTTTCTGTATTAGATGTAATTTTTTCTCGTCTGTTTTTATATTATTTTGTCATTTTTATGGATTTATGGATTTTATATCATTTTATGGATTTTTGATAAACTTATATGTTTTGGTATATCTTTCAGTTTTTGATTTAAATTTGTATATATTTCACCATAACTTAGATTTGTTAAGTATGCTGTTAATTACAATGTTTAAATTCTCATTTTAAATTGATCTTTACAAAGAATTCGTTTGTTTGTGTCATATATTAATTTTAAATTTTGGTAAATTTCTTTTCATGACTAAATAAAGTACACTATATAAGACAGACATTTGAAAATGATAAGCATTTTGATATTTGATGTTCAAGGATGTATTAAAATTTGTAACTTTTTGTCTCTTGCTTTTCTTATAAAAAAAGCAGTAGATATGTTCATCTATTATCTCTGGTTCACATTACTGCTTAGTCTTTTGAAAAGCAGTAGAGGCTTATTCCTTGTTTCCTATCTGCAGTGAACCCCCAAATCTATAATGCATGTCCACCCACTTTGTTACATCTCAATTTTCATAAGATCATATTCATATAAAATACAAATTTTATTGTAGCATAATTATATACAATAATGGATTATATGTAATATAAAATGAACAATTTAACTAGAAAAATTGAAAATAATTACAATATATTCTAAATACAAATTAAAGCCATCTCATACACATTTACTTACACATGCTTATAGAGGAAAAAAAAGTAGTTTCAAAATTTAGTCTATTAATTTCTATAACCATTATACAGAGAATTTTTTACCTATCATTAGCTGAAAAATCATAACAAAATGGAAAATGTCACTTTTGGGAAAAAAACATTTTAATATTTGGCATGGAACTTTTTTCAACTTCCTCTAATAGGAAACACAGTGTGTTGGCAAAATGGCAGTTATTGACAATGAAACGGAAATTAAATTGAAACCAAGTTCAAATCCCAGCCAAACCTGCTGTATTCACCTTCACATAAATTCTCTATGAATCCTTCTCCCAATAGTTATGTGATAAATAGTAGGGTATACTCAACTCTCTAGCCTTTGATGGCAACCAATCTCAGAGAACGAAAGTTGAATTCCAAAGAATGAAGTAGATAGCAGCAAACCATTCCATTATCTTTCCCAAGATGCATGGCAATTTGCAGATAATAAAAAATTAGAATACATGGAGAGTCGTAACCACTTAAAACCAGAATGGAAACGGCATTAAAAATAATAATAAAGACACAAAAGAAAACTTTATCTGCACATCTTTTTTATGTGCCATGTCCCTTCAGGACGTAGGCGATCATGGCCCTCCACATTTTCCTGTTCTGTGTAGCTCTTAATAAGTTTGTTTTTTTGTTATTTCTCCCAAACCCTGTTCCACTATCCATTTGCTAAAGCTCATCAAGTACATAACGTATTGCTTTCTTCTGTTCCTCTTTCCCTTCTTCATGTGAAGACAGATATCGCATAATAGTCCACTACTCTTTTCTTTGTTTCTAGCAAGATTTTTCTGTCTCTTAATAATCTGCTTAGCTTTTGGAAGACATCTTTGCCCATTCCAATATGTCTTCGGATCTCAGTGTATCAATAAAAAATACGAGATAATTTTAATGAGTTACAAATGAAATATTTTTAAATCTGTGTAGGTTTAATTAGATAAAGAACAGAAATATAAGTATTGCAGTAAATAAATACTAGATGTGTTGGTGGTGTTACTGCTTAACAGGACACAAGATGGAATTGATGAGCTGAATTCAAATTCTGGCCTAGCTTATTACATTCACTTTCAAACTAATGTTCTTGGGAAAAGAATAAATCCATCTCTTCTCCTCCCAGATCTGGGTTAAATAGCCAAATAGACTGAACTCTCTAACCTTGGTTGGCAACCAGTCTAAGAGAAGGAAAACACTGAAATCCAAATCGTAGAGAAGGCAACAGGAAACCACTCCATTATCATTCTCAACAAAGTTTGGCTATTCACAAATAATAAAGGAAAGGAACCTGTAGATAGCCATGGTTACATGTCTTGAAAGGATATGGCATAATTTTAAAAATGTAATATGACTTTTCAGATATATTTTCAGACACATTTAATGCAAATATATCAAACACAATTTTTACTATTTATTCAACCCAGAAAGAATAAAGTTTAAAAAAAAAAAATTATAACTGGATTTACAGATAGGTACAAAGTTAAAATTTCTTCTTCAGTATGTCATGCCGATTATAGCTCTCCACAACTTCCTGTCTTTTGTTGCTCTAAGTAACTCTTGCCTTTTTACTATTCCTCTTTCTCTTGCCTTCAATGTGTACTTTGATTCTCCCAGACTTCTTGACTCTATATGTACTGGAAATTTCATTTGTCTCTTTCTGATTGTTAGCTTCAGTTTCCTTGTAGATTCTCTTCTCCTTAAAACTTCCTCATTGCTTATATGCGCAGTCCATAATATTGTCAACATTTACTGGTAAAACCACATCACTGTTGCTTTCAGTCTTTTTGTTTGTAAGAAGAACATCCAGTATTCACAACCAATTAAAAATTGCTTTATTCCAATACTTTAACTTTCACATGATAAAGCTTAAATATGTATATACACAAGAAGCAAAACAAAATAGATAAAAATTTATACCACTTACAATGAGACTTGAATTATACTGAAGAAGACACATTAAATATTTAGCAAGAATTATAAAAGACAAAATAATATATGTCCATTTCACCATAAACAATTTCTTTATTTCTTTTTCCTTTCTCCATTACTTTTTTCATCTTTCTTTTGTTACAGTCTCTATTTTCTCTTCCTTTCACTATATTCTCCTCTTTTCTCTTCCTTTCTATTTCCTTTCTTTCTTTCTTTCTTTCTTTCTTTCTTTCTATTTCCCTCCTTTCTTTCTTCCTTACTTCCATTTCACAGATGCAGATATTAAGTGACTGATAGTGTTATCCTTCCATCTATGTTACCTTTCTTTATTTCTTTATTTTCTTCTTTTTTATTATATATACTTTCTTTTTTCCATTACAACCAGATAGTGTCTCTTTTTCTACCGTCTCCCCCACAAGCAGAATGAAATGGTCCATTATTTAGCTGAGATAATGGCAGGACATAACTGACATACAAAGGGCCAAGTATACAGAATTATATGATTAGTAACAACTATATGCTAAATGAAACGTCCTCAATTTTTTTATTTAATATTAACAACATTCTAAAGAAGCAATACAAAAGTATGCTATATTCTCAGTCAAACCAAGCAATGAATATCAATCTTTTTCCATTAAGATATTGAATCAATTGTTAGATGTTGTTATTTAATAAGTTTAAATCATTGCCATAAGTATAGGACACTCAGTGAGGGCCTGATTCACCATACGGTAATAACAGTCAAAAACATACTAACCATTATCTTATGCCGAAGTAAGCGATTCAAATTAACCGAATTGAAATGTTGTTGATAAAAGATCCAGGGGAGGTTACTCAGGTTTTTCCCAATATACGCCATGATATTAATTTCAAATAAAGATTAAAAATAATTCAGTTTATTTCTAGTCATAAATGACAATTATAAACTGAAAATAAATTAATTAAAAATTATTTTGTTTACTTTAGAATCGATCTTTTTTTTTTTTTGTCTTTTTTTTTTTTTAATTCAGTGTATGTACCTTAAAATGAAAAGTTTGGTCAGATGGCACGACTATGTTAAGAAATTGTGTCCCTTGCACTCTTTTGTAGGAGATAAGCAATGTTTTGTTTTAAATCAAGATTACTTTTAATTTTGTCACTGGGATCAGAAATTGATAATTAAGATTGAGTTCAAAATAAAGGAACTTCGACATGGAGGATCAGTTATATTTCAGAGGTCCTATACAGCTATGCTCTATTCGTTTTATAACAATGTTTTATTCTTCCCAAGACCCGAACTCTTTTCTTTGCATTGACTAGCACTAGAGAATATTTCCAGAAATTTTAATTTTATTTACATTATTTACATTCATACTGCTGCCCTCAATTTTTTTGTTATTACATCGGTCTTCCTTGTTGATTTGGTTATTTTTTAGGAAATTTCAAACTAAACATTTTATTTAATCTACGCGGGGTGGTGAGTATATCGTTCTCATTTCGATGTCTATGTCTCAGGGATATCTCAGCTTGTATTTATTTAGAAGGGCTCATCGTCTATTCACTAAGTCTAAGTCAGTATAGCCCCGCCTAGGGATTGAACTCACAATTAATATTTCGCCAAATTACATTTTCCAGCTATTCAAATTTATTTACGAAAACATGGCATCTGATTTTTCAGCACCACTTCATATTTTCAAACATGCGTCCAAATTTAGACTAATAAAAAATATTAAATTTTTTTTAGTTAGAATTTATTCTCATAAATAAATTCTAACACAAAGTAGTTTCATAAATAAAAATACTTCTTTTTTTTTTTACTGATTTAGCAAGCTGATGGGCGTCCGTTATGTGGATTTATAAATTTATTTTCTTTTTTAATACTGGGCAACAACAAAGATTTTTCTACGGCCAAAATAAATGATTCTGTACAAGTATAAATCAAGTTATTAACTGTATTTGGCATCATTTAAGCACACCAGATTTTTGAGACATGAACAGGGTATATTAGTTTCAGTCACAAATAATTTCCGTTTTGGGAAGATTATTATTATTATCATTTTAAATAAAAATAAAATATAAAATAATAATAATAAAAATTATAAATAAAATAAAATAAAACAATAAGATAAAAACGTTCTATAAAATAAATTAAATAAAAATTAAAAATAATTTTAAAAAAATACTCCCAGCATGCAACAAAAAATGTTCCTGCCAGAAATACGGACATCCCACCAAAAAGACGTTAAAATCAATCTCTTCACTACGAACCTTGGTACGGGCAGCACGTATCCGACTTCTCTTCGTGATATGGCTTGTAATACTATGGAGTAAATTATCCTTTTTATCCCATATATCAGTAAACAATTGTAACCAAAAAATACACAAAACAAATATAAATAAATTGTATGAAATTAACATAAAATTTACCATACCTTTCGTGTTATTTGTGTACGCTTTATTTCCTATCAAGTATGTTTTTATCTCCATGAACACGAGGTTAATTACTGCTGCTATGATGTAAATGAATAACCACCGACAAATAATGGTGAATATATATATATATATGAAATACACACACACACACACACACATATATATATATATATATATATATATATATATATACACACACACACACACACACACACACACACACACACACACACACACACACATATATATATATATATATATATATATATATATATATATATATATATATATATGCGTGTGTCATAAGTAATTTCCATGTTTGGGAACCAGTTGTAATGGCAAACGTATTATCCTAAAAAAATCAATTAATCACACATGCCAGAATTGTAAGTACTCTAACATACAACAATGTTCAAGACAAAAGGTAGTGGATTGACAAAGATAAATCTTGACATCTGATCCCAAAAGTTGACCTCTATGGAAGAAAGGTAATTTTTGTACATATGATGGGATTGTCAGGTTATTTTTCTTTTACAATTCTTAAAATGCAATGGAACACTAAATGCATATTTATATGTACAGTAGCAATGTGTACGTGAAAGTCTGGTGAAAAATGGACTTGCATTTTTTCAATAGGAAAAAATTTTGTTACCCTCCACATACAGCAAGAATAACAGGAAAAACTTTGTAACTAGATTACTCTGTTCTACCCCACCTGACATATTCACCTGACCTTATACCAACTGATTATTAGCTTTTTTTTTTCAATTGCTACAGAATAGAAAATTTTCTAATGAAAACTATATTCTTTTCAAATCAAAACCTGTAGAATTTTACTCAAAAGGTATCAAAGAACTTCTTGATAAGTAGCAACAATTTATTGCAAAAATGATGAATGTACAATTGAATAAAATGTAATTGTATTTTATTTTTGGGAGAATAAAATCGATAAACAAATACGGAAATTATTTGTGACTGAACCTAATATTTATGTTCAGAGCAAATACTATATTAATAGCATATTGGTACTATGTATAGTATATAAGTATATTAGTACTTTGTGGAGAATGTTAGCATTATGTATAGTACATTATTACTATGTATAGTATATTAGTACAATGTATAATACATTAGTAAAATGTATAGTTCATTCAGAATCAGTACAGTTGATTTATTCTCGTATAGATAATTTTTCTGTGTGTAAATCTGCAAGTTTTGTTTGAATAAATATTTCAATAACACAAATTGAAATCTGTTCTTTAAAAAAAATGGTAGAACATAAAAAATTTAAGGGGGAGTAACTGGGGCTGTGGTATAATCAACAGAAAGTTTTAAAACTTCTTTCTGGCCGTAATTAATAAGTTATGTAAGCTTTCATTTAATTAATAGAATAAATTAATTAAATTAGTTTTGAAGATAATACAGGGATAAACTGCAAAGATTTTCTTGTGTTTGTTTTTTCTTATTTAACTGCATATCTCCAATAATTCGCCAAAAAAAGAGCATAGCATGATGAAAAAAGGCTCCAAACTTAATAAAAAAGAAGTTTTAACGTAAAAATGCTTATGTTATTATTAAGAGGAAAGACAAAAGTATTTTTATTTTGTTTTTTTAGCTTTTTTTTTTGTTTTGTTTTTTTTTTACATCAGCGGTCTACACAATATTTACCATTAGTTTTTTAGCGCCTTTTTTTCATGCGAAAAATTCATTGATTTGGAAATTCTTGCAAAAATCAAATAATTATCGGAGTTTAATGAAATTTGCAGAACTTATTCACAAATGAATGAAATTATTTTAGATATTTTTTTAGAAATTCATGGTGAATGTAATTTTTTCATATCTGTTACCTTCCTGCTTACTTAATTTTATGAAAACCTGAGAAATTCGACAGCGTACCTTTTAGTGATTATATTAGTTAAAAGCAGAAGACTTTGTAGAATATAAATCATCGATTTTTTTGTAAAATCGAAATACAAAGCGACCCAATATTCACCTCTGAATTGTAAAACACAAAACCCAATAAAACTAAAACATTATTTAATTAGAAAAGCTTTTAATGACTTTTATGAATAATTTATGTTAAGGACAAAATTGTTCGAAGCCGAAATATTTTTCCGATGAAAAATGAATTTTTACAAGAATTGTTTTCTTTTTCAATTTTAAATACAAAATGTGATAAAAGTGTTAAATATTTTAAAATTAAGTTTCAATCCGTGCCCTATAAGGAATGCTATTATTAAGTTGATCTGTTTTGACAGATCATAAATTTGAAAGCTTATTATAAACTGTGATGCACAGGTACCTTTAAAATATTTCTGAATATGTAAAAAAAAGTTTTAAAAACGTTTTTTCCAAATATATAGATCGACGTTTGAGACATAAATGTGTCGGAGTTAACTCCTCCTTCAGTCCGCTAACCCTTTCACCAGGGGTCTCTCTTCCCTGGCTATAAATAGCCGCTGACTCTTGGCCTCTTCCTCTTTTTCCCTTCAGGCCTGTGCACTTACACCTTGAGGTAAACTCTCTTATTCCTAGAGGATTTTCAGCTATCAACCTCGAAAAGTAGTCGCTAACAAGGGATAGCGTGGAAACACGCTAAGCACAATATACACACACGCACGCACATACAGAATATTCATACACGCACGCACATACAGAATATTCACACACACTTCGTCCTTTGTACTGTTTCCATGTATTGTAACTTGTTATTAATATATATTTGTATATACATATATTATCGGTCTTGTTTTGTTTGCTTTCTTTACCTTCTACTTGATTATTTCTCTTGTTGTTGTCTTTGTTACATTTGATATTGTAAAAATAGTAGAGGGTCAGTTTTTATTTCTATTTATAACCAATACAAATTGGCTGACCCACTATAAATGTCACGTTTTTTAAGAGTTATTTCTCCTGAGGCACGGATAGCGGCTCCGATTGGGGAATCGGAGAGCCAAATTCGAATACCAGTCGAAATCATTACATTCATTTACGTGCAAATACCCTTGGGAAAGGTATGAATCCTCTTCTTCTCCCCCCAGCTATGAATAAATAACAGGACAGACCTGGTTCTGTAGCCTTGGATAGCAACTGATCTACTGCAGGAAGAAATGGCAACCTACTGCGGGAAAAATCTGTCTCGTCAGTCATCGATTTTTTTTTATTATTATTATTACTTCTGGGGAGCACGTGTTAAACTCTTTGACTGACTGACCATCATCGTCGCATTTTAAAAATTTTTAATTTTCTATTTTACATTCTATTTCACTAAATATTTTAATTTAATTTTTTAAATATAATTAATTTATTGTTTTTCAGTGAGAGACATACTGCAATTATTAATTATTTTCTTTTTAGTTTTAATTTTAGAGGCGAAAACAGTGCGTGCTTGGACATATCTTTGTTTTTAAAAAGTACCTTAAAAATCAATAAAATATTAGAACTTTGAAAGTATTTAATTTTTAAAAATTACTGTATAGTTAAATAAGCAGGTTCACCTAAAATTCGATATTGTTACTTCTGTCTTTCTGTCCGATAACTTCCCCTCACGTAAGGTGTCGATACATTGACGTCAACGTCAATTCATGCCTCCAAAACAAGTCACTACAGTTAGACATGCTTCTCTTATTTTCAACTAATTTTTTTCTGTTAAAAAATGAAGTAATGTTTGTCTCCAGTTACATTAAGTAAACTTTAAATTTTCTAATTTTCCTCAAATAACTTTTGAAAAAAGAATAATTGATTTTTACAAGATTTTTAACGGAGAATTTAACTTTCGTTTACATATTTCCTAAAAATGGCGGATATGATCAATTTTTAGCAATTTTGCTGACTCAAAAAAACAAGGTTTTTAACTAAAATTTCGGGCGTTTAGTGGGTCAACCAATCTTTATTGGTGACAAATACAAATGAAACTGAACCTCTACTATTTTTACTAAAATCAAAGACAACAACAACAAGAGAAAGAATCAAGTAGATAGATATTCGTTTAACAATAAATATTTTTATATATCACAACAAATATAAACGATGTAATGAAATTGCTTAAAACACTTTAGAGTTCTTGGTTGTGTGATCTAAAGTAATATTGAAAGTGTTAAGTTATAGATCCGGTATTCAGAAACTGTGTGCATGAACGTCAACAAATTTGAACAAGTATTTATATATTTGGTAAGAAATTAAACAGTTTGTGTTGATGGTGAAATTAATTTAAATAGTTTGCTCGGCTTGCTGTAGAGTTGGCTTGCTTTTACTGTAATCGTGACGATTTTCTTTATGTAGTTATGATGTTGAGTGAGTCAATACATGAATCTCGCCTTGACTGAATTCGTAACTTGATATGTTGATGTCGAAAAGTAAGTGAATTTACCAAGCGGTTTTGATAATAAATTTAACTTTCAGCCAGGAAGTTGGGTTTCATAGATTTCTGTATCGAGTCGTTAAAGTTATTGAAGTCACCGAAGAAACTGAATTCCACAAGCCTATATGATGTTAATAAAAATTAACTTTTAGCGAGGAAGTTGGGTTTCATAGATTCGTGTGACGAGTTGATTATTTTAAAGACCCACTGACTAAGTCGCGTCGATGTTTCATCTTTATGAGTTTTTTTGATCACGTGGAAGGCTCAAGAACATGTTTACAGTTTTGGCACGTTGTACTTTGAACAAATCTTGAGGTCAAAAATTGGTTTGGTGCATTCGGACTTAGTTGACGAGACCTAAGTGATATTTTTTTCAGCCAATCAGAATGCATCAGTTGCTATAAACTTGGTTTGGAGCCTCTATATGTTTAGCTGTGAAAGATTTGAGATTTAAAACGATAAATGTAGAAATCTGATTCTACAATAGACGTACAAGGAAGGGTAAAATATGTAAAAGAATAATCAAATATACTTTGGTCTTTCCTCTTAAGAATAACATAAACATTTAGACATAAAAAAAAAAGTTGTTTTCATCAAGTTTGAGGCTTTTTTCATCAGGGTATGCTCTTTTTTTAATGAATTAGTGAAGATGCATAATTTTAACAAAACAAATTATTTCCGTTGCCAAGTTTAATTAAAGACAAAATCTCCCCAATTATGTGCATTTATATCAAGCAAAATCCTGGTATAAAGGAACAATTTTGAGTACAGATTTAAAATCTGTACACTCAATTTAATCTCAGACATTTTCTTTTACCCCAATAGCTAATCGTATTGCCTAATATAACATTTTAGCGCGTAGGAATATTATCGCTAATTTTGGCGAAATTATTTTTTTATTGAATAGAAGGCACATGCAAACACTGCCTACAAAATATTAATACACCGATAAAATCCTATTATTTTTGGACACATTACAAAGCAAACAAAAATACATTATTCCGTGAGCCCAATGTATCCTCCCAACGGGCATAAAAATGAAAGAATCGGGGGCTCCAGACAGTCGAACACAACAGTCAGCACGCAGTTCAGACAACAGTCAAGGACACAGTCAGCTAAGTTCAGGCAGAGAATCCCACTTGAACGGAAATGAGCAAATGAAACAATAAGCAGTATTCAACTCTCCTTGCACCCAGGGATAGTTACAACCAGAAAATGATTCTGCTGTCAAACTTCTTCTCGCCTAAGAGAACGTTTTGACATTCACGTATTGTAGTATCCACCATTGTAATTCAACTTTTAAAAACTGAACCTTATGTATTTCTGTTATTCTAATTTACAACGACTCTACTCTATGTATTCTCTGTAATATCAGCCACAGGAATTCCTTCTTACAAGAACTCTCTTTCATGTATTAGCCACACATTTGTTTATAAAAATGTCATGTTCAATTTACATCCTACCTTTTGGTTTTTTCTTAACGGGTGCTTAATTATGCCCTAATTTATGTTTGATATATTTTATTGATGGTATTCCGATATTCGGGTTCTTTTCCTAAAAGCTGGGTAGTACTATTTAGTCATTGCTTACCATGTTATGCTTAACGCTCCAAGACTTCAACAGCGAATTGTCCTACAGGACAACAGCCTAGTGCAGAGCTACTCAAAGTGGTGGTTCGCGAACCGGTGCCGGTACACGAACCATCAGCTACCGGTACGCGTCCAGTGTCCAGGCCATATTAAGGAATCATTTGTAAAGATTACGGTTATATAATTTTTGTTTTTATGTTAATAAACTGTTTATTTTTTTCATTACTTTTTATATGTTTCGATATTGATTTTTTTTTTTTTTTCAAAATAAATGAAAGATAAAAAATAGTCGACTTTTATTATATTCATTATTGATATCGTTTCCGGTATAAATTAATATTACTACAAAATATTATAGGCACGTGACACATTGAGAAAAAAAATACCGGTCCGCCATATCAGATTGTTTGAGAAGTATTGAGCTAGTGCATTAAAACGTTTGTTCGTGAATTTGGTGACAGTAGTCTTGAGTTCAATCCCTGGCAATGTGTAAGTGAACTAGACGATATATCACTAGGGCAGTGGAACGTAAATTAAATAAACGATTCAGTCCGAAATTTCTTATATAAATATACACTTGATGAAGGTGTGAAACGTTGCGATAACAACACCAAAGGTGAAGAAAATTGATGAACTTTATTCTCTAACTATTTATATAAAGACTTAATATAATTTCCATGCCTCAAGCCAGAATATCTTTCATTTTCTATCGGGGATTTAATTCAGTGTTTTCACAACACTGTAAAACTCTAAAATGCGATAGAAGAAATTCGTTTTGTTCTTAAATGTCGTCGTCATATCTTGACCCTCATATGCATATCATGAATAGTGTCCTGTAGTGACAGAAAAATAGATAAATAATAACAAGGTGACTCAAATTTCACCATCTCTAAAAATAGATATATCTTCAGAATCGTCAGGCCACAAAGCCACATTTTGAATAACCAATCAAAAAGCTTTCACAATTAGAATATAAGGCCGCGATCCAATCAGAAACGGAGCGGCACTTTCGAAATGTACTTATGTACGTCACGAGATTGAGAATCAACCTAAATAAGAATCAATGAACAAATTCTGTCCATTTTCCAATGCTGCGGTCATCGTAACATAACCATAGTTAAAATGCGATACTTGCGTGACCCAGTGGAAACCTGAGATATCTACACAATCCTGTTACATTTAAAATACACATTCTTTCTTTTGTGAAGCCAACGAACACTTGTTGTCACTTTCGTAAATGCTCGTTGTTGTAGAGACTTTGTAATCGCAGATACAACTATAGTAACGCTGTTGAACAATACTGGTGCCAGACGCCTTCGAATAGCACTCGCATTAATAGCACTTTGTCGATAATACTTGCTCGAATAGTACCCCATATAGTGATCCGAATAGAGAAATAGTATAGTGAATAGAATAGTGAATAGTGGTTCGTATAGTAATAGAGGATAGACTAAAAATAGAGATCCGAATAGTAATAGAGGATAGAATAGGAAATGCAATCTATTACACACACGCTACCTCCCATATATGCGTTTCCTCTTTGGTCACGTGGTCTACTTAATTCAATAATGGGATCGTCTGTGTTTGCTCACTGGCGATCTATGTTCTAACTGAAGTGTCGGCAGCGACACTTTATTCCTATATAACACTTTCTTTCGCCACCTTTTAAGCAACCCGCTGCTACATTTGAAAACACTTTCTTTCACATACATTGTTAAACAGGCATCTACTACATTTGTATACATAAGTAAATATACATATATATCTACTTTCTCCCAGACTTACTTACACACTCTCTCTCTCTCTCCCTCTCTCTCTCTCATGTGTGCCAGGAATTTTACACATGAACTCTTGAAACTTCAACTTTTACCTTATACTGCTGTATTAACATACTGTGTTATATAAAAATATGTTTTGTATTTATCAACACCCTGTCCATTTTCTTTTAATCATTACACGAGGCAAAATACACAAAAAACCTTCATAGTCCCGCTTGTGTGAAAATGTCTAAACTATATACAACAGTTTTGTCAGATCAATGTGCTACAGGTATTGTTCTTTTCTTAGCTAAATCTTTTAAAAGTAACTCCCTAAATAAAGTTCAAATGTTCAGGCGGCATGAGAATAACGAGTGATGTAATTGTTAGCAGCTCCCATTAATCCAAGTAGTCGTAAAAAGCAGATTTGAGGAGAAAAAGGCAAATTATGTGAAACTGGATACAATCAGTAAATAATACTGAACCATTTAGTGTGACATACGTACCGAGTAAGTCAGCAGTCAGTGAGACGGTCAGGCAGTCAGTGCAAGGGCCCTTTTCCAGAACACCTATCCGCATAAACTGTGCCTCTTACTCTGTAACTCTTTACCTCGGAGTATTTTTTTCAGTTGTGCGCTGTCTGAAGACCGAACTACAACTGAGTGACGATTAATGGAACCACGAAAGGAAATCGGGGAAGGCTGGTCGACACTGTGTAGCAATACGATTTCTAACACATCGTTGGAGATATATAGATAGATTCTTTTTTCTTGTTAAGGCAATTTAACGACCAGGTTTTCTTAGAAATTTTGTCTCCAGTCCATCTTTGAGGCAATTTAATGGACACGATTTTTCAGGAATACTGTTTCCAGCCCGCCTTTGAATTGGCAAACGTAAAATTTTGTTAGTGATTTTAGATAATCATAAAAGTAGAGTACTTTGACTGAATGAGTGAACTCCTTTTCCGAAACACAAGCGAGAGTATAGGGGTGGTATGTTCTCTAGTCAGTATCCATATAATGAGTGGTAAGTGAAGCAGTCAGTCAGTGAGGAAAGGACCAGCAGTGAGTAAGTCAGCAGACACCGAGAACGTCAGGCAGTGAGTGTAAGGGTCCTTTTACTATGGCCGGAAGTTAGTAAGATAGCAGGAGTTCGCTTTCTCGAAGCTGAAGTAATTGCCGATTGAGTGAGAAATCGTATTGTTTGCTACTTCTTAACCAGTGTATTGAATAGCATTTGTCGTTATTCTTCGTGAAATTCGATAACGGACCTAATATTGAGACAAACCTGTGAACATAACGAGGCGGGTGTATGCACAAACAGCCGATCTTGGATGTCATCACAGTTTGTGCAACGGCACGCAGAACACATCGTCACTACTGTCTCTTCTACTCCGATCTAATCCAACTCACGACCCATTCAATCTAAAAAATTAGCTGTCACCATAAGAATCCATCCTTCTCCATCCGATTCAAACATGTACTATAATACCACATTTCAAAAGGGGAAAAAATGTACATATTCAGATTTTTTTCCCGTTTTATTAAACATAAAAAAATTCTGAATATGTACATTTTTTTATATTTTTACAAAAATACGTAAAACATTCTATATGAAATAAAGGGTGAGGTGGTCAACCCAATAATTAAAAAGAAAATAAAAAAGATTCAAGTAAAAATAAAACTATGTTAGTATGGACTTGTCCCCCCCCCCACACACACACACAAAAAAAAAACAAGAGTAGCCGCTGTATTCTGCCTATCAACAGAATAAAGAAGCTCACATGCAAATGGTGGGGGGTAGGGATGAGTATCAATTTGGAAATGGGGAAGCATAAAAGGCAGCTCCAACCAAGATAGAAAGCGAAGCCAAAGACTGGGGTGTTCGGAAAACTTGACATGGACAAAAGAAAAAAAGCCATGTCAAGACTGGGAACAACACTTTCATGTTACCTAGAAGAACAAAAAAGACTATCTGAACGACGGCTGGGATCTGCCAGGAATCCACCTCATTGTGACTTGAGGTGACTAAAAAAGGAAATCAAGATTAGCTTGATTTACGCGAACCAGGCTCGCAAATTTCATCCACCTTTTGCTGAAATCTGCAACCCATATCTTTCTATCAATTCTGATCTTCATCCTAAGCTGACGCCCAAAGAATCTAATCAGATCCTGATAAGATTAATGTTCGTTTCACAAGATTCCCTCCGTTCGCGTAACCCACACGAACATTCTTGCCACAGCCATCAGCGTGAAAAACACCAACTGTTTCACCCCAGACCACCAGGGCGAGACATTGTTTCACGCGTACGCGAGATCAATGGACACAAGCTGTTCGGGATCGATACAAGCCGTCAACTCGCCGACATGGTCCCAAAACCAGGGCACCAGCGGACAGTAGAAGGCGTTCGCGGCCATCTTCTTCAACCTACCCTACGATCAGACCTTGAAACCCATGTCATTGACAAGCAGTGCAACCCAGGCCAATCACCAGGTAAGCGAAAATCCAGGGTTACTGAGATAATCTGCTGCTGGCGCCCGAGTCCAGGAGGAGTGCAACTCATCCACCGACAAGCCAAACCGGACACAGAGCAGGTCCGACGCGACCTTCCCCCACTTACGCCCGAGAGACAATGCCTGCCTAACCGTGAAAGTCACTGGACTGAGGAGTAACACGTAAGGCCTGACGACATCCTTCGAGGAAAGCATTCTGGTTCCGGGGCTTACGACAGAACTCAAATCCATACTGGAAAAGAATGATAGTAAGGTTAGGTAAGACAACCCTAACACTCTGCCCACAAAGGATGTGCGGTGTAGGGAAAAGTGATTCGACAAATGCAGCATTCCAAGCACTCGACGCGAACACTCGAGGCTCGCAAAATTATCTGAGGTAGGAAAAGTTAATTGCTTTTATAGCAGTTTGTTGGGATCTTTACGGTTTGATATTCGTTGAGCAAGGAAATGGAATAGCATATTTTTCAATCCATTCAATTAACTACGATTGGTTAACAGAAGCTTATTTACATGAACTCGCTAACTGCATTCAGTTGAGAAGCATTTTTTTTTCTTTTTTTTTTATTTGCGACATGAAAACGTTTTGGCCTTTGGCATATAACCGGAGGTTGTTATGGAAGAAAGATTTATTCTGCTATTTGAATTTTCCCTGTTATGGACATAAAATAACACCGTATTTCTCGAAATGGCTAAAAGGCAAAGGAATGACAAACATGTTTTGTTCTCAAAGAGACTTTTTATATCGCTAAGATATATACAAAAAAACATATGTCCCATGGAGAGAATTATAACATATCAAGAAAGGGTGTGTACAAAAGGGGAAAAAAAACTTAGTAATATTTCTCGAAGAGTTTCTCTGTGAACCTGGTTAGGCAATATAGGGTTTTCTTTTTCTGTAAGATCTACCGCTGTGGGCTAGGTACGTCCTTCTTCTCAAGGCTTTACATCGCAATTCTAGTTCGTCACTCTATCCCCGACGTCACTCGCCGACCGTCATGTGACCCTCAGCAAAAGGGTGAGAATGACCGTTTGTATTCCTACAGAGGTATGGCATCATTTTCTTCTGTACACCTTTGTCTTCAGAATTCATTTATTTAGACAATTAGATGAAAACTTTCATTCTCGTTACGGACAAAAAAACGTAGTTACAGTTTGTTATAAAAGTTTCTATTGTTATCTATTGTTCTATCCGAGTTACTTCCCTTGCACCTGCCGCATTTTTTTTTTTTAGGAAGATTTCAATTTGTGTTACTCTCTTCTGTTATTTAAATTAGATTTGATCGAAAGTTCAAAACATACAGTTATATATTTTACTAATAATTTATTTAGACTGTATATGTTGATACTACTAAGTGACTCATAAAAATTAAAAGGTAATTTTAAATATATTTAAATAACTCACTGAAAAAAAAAACCCAAAAACGCATTTTCAGTAATTTAAATCTTTAATTTTAAAGTTAAATTTTGGTTTTATTTGAGAAAACCTAATCCATATGAAAAAATATTTCCGTATGTAAGTAAAAGTTTTTACTGTTGTCATTTTTAAAACATTGGCATGTTAGTGGTTACTCGACTCCAGCATTGCCACTATAGACAATGTAAATAATGAATTTAAAAATCTCTTAAAAATCAAATATTTATCGTAGAGATGTGTTTCAAAATGAATTTAATGATTATTTATTTATTTATTTTTGTAAAAGGAATACTTACTTTTTGCTGAAAACAATGAAAATAAAAGTATATTTGTACCCGGCAGCCTGTGATGTCCACAAAGGTATTCTATTACTGCAATCCTGACTTCAAAAGGGCGCGAAAAACATTTTTAAAAAACAAAAGCGGTCGAAACACCAACAATGAAATAATTAAGAAATTGCTATTTATGTTTAAGAGTAAATTCCTTAACCTTATATAGCCAATTGCTTAAGAATAATTTTTATTATATGCTTTTATGAAACTTAATAGAATGAATACTTTTATTTTTAATACATTAGAAGTATAAAAAAGAAATTAATTAAAAACTAGTTAAATTACACTTTTGAATTTAATTCATTGATTTTATTTTTTGATTATTTTCTTGCTTGTTTGATGTCATAAAATATTTATTTGCACCTGTTGCAGACCCGGTAGGGTGCAGTGCTGGTTTATTACAAAGTGGCCTTGTGCCAGACACTACACTAAACTACCGAGTCTACAAGCAATGTATAAAAAGAAAAATGCGTGAATGAACAGTGAGAGGAAAGGGGTCAATCAACGAGTGCATAAATTATAAACATCAAAGAGATAGCCGGAATAAAATGACAAAGGCGTCTGGATGTAAAACATGTGTAATTTTTTTATTAAATGGAAAAACAAGCAAGTAGGTATCTCGTGGTACGAGATCAGAGAAGATGTTCCGCGCCAAAATAGGAAAACAAGATGAACAAGGCGGGAAAAGGGTTTTTATAAGGTTCTGGAAAAAGGAACTCGTCAAACACGAGGTGTATGTGCGCACAGACAGAAAGGAGTACTCACTGTGGATTTTTTTGGCGTTGAGAGTGTATGTGATTTTGTGTTTTTTTTTTTTAATCTTATTTTTATGTTCAGGTTCAAAGTAGGGTCTCAGAGTTTGGTCAGGTCTTGAATTAACTGTTGAAAATTTTAATGGACTGCTGTGGACGTCTAGCCAAAAGGACGAAGAGTTACTTGCCGTTGGTTGCATCGTCTATGTGAAGTTACTTATGGCGAGTCCAGAAGGGACGAAGAATATCTGTTCGTCAGTAAGATATCCCTGTCTGTATTTAAGATTGACTGACGAGGGATAAATGTAAGCCACTTGTTGAATACGAAGTTTTGCTCACGACTGTGTCGTGTGTCTCGAACGTCTTCTGGTCGAAAACGGAGAAGGTCTGACCTGCGGGCAGCTTCAAGACGAGAAGAAGTCTTGGTACAGTGTGAGGTCGACATTGTTGAGATAAGATATTCCGACCCGCATATGGGTTAAGGGCACGGAATAAATGAGTTGCCCGTCTAGTTAGGTCGGAAGTCGTGAGGCAACTGGCTTGCAAACGCTGTTCGTTTGAGACGCCGAGAAACGCGCGGGAAAAAATTCAAAATCTGTTAGGCTGACTTCATCAGTAGGAGCTAGCGAAGTTCCTCCTCCAGGTTACTACTACGTCTAGCTGTGAGAGTGAGGAAGGGGTGCAAACCGCGCGCACACACGCACGAGTGTGAAAGGAAGGGAGGAAAACTCGCGCACGCGTAAAATATAGATGGAATTAATATGTTAATTCCATACACCCAATGAGATTTTCTTTTTAATTATTCCGAATTTAAGAGTTACTGAATCTGAATTATCAAACATCATACATATATATATATATATATATATATATATATATATATATATATATCCCTATTGAGAAGAGTAAACAACCAAATTAGGTAATTCAGAATTATTTGGGTTTTTTGAGCTTCCGTACAAAGAATCTAACAGTTGCAAAAATGGAAAAAAGAATTCTTTTAAAAAGGGTCCTATTCGAAAATGGCATTAAATTTTACATTTTCTGATTCTTCAAATATGCCTTTACTGAATAAAAAAGAACCCTTGTGACGAACAGCAACGGGATGATTTTCAAAATCCCACAGAAATCATTTTTTTTAAACAAATATTCAGTTTTTCCCCCGTGTCTAATTCGAAAGAAAATGTGTTTTACTAAATTATCTCCTCCTTAATTCCCAAATTGTCACTAGGGGTCATTCTCCCTATACTATAAATACTGGGCGACTTCTCGCCTCGTTCTCATCTCTTCATTTCAGCGACTACAATGTAAGCTCTCTTAGAAGATCCGCGTCTTCCCATTTGTGGGAGACGCCATGAACATTATACACACATACACATACGTACGAACATTTACCAAAGAACAGACACCAGTGTCTACACACACACAAATGTTATTATCCATTGTAAAATTTCTTTTGTTTAATACATATATTTTTTTTTATATATATATATATATATATATATATATATATATATATATATATATATATATCGGTCTTGTTTGTCTTCTTTATCTTCAGTTGGAATTAATTCAAGTCCGACCATTTTCTCGTAATTGGAGCTTTTAATATTCTACCAGGAGTTACACACGTGTTTCTAATACAACAACACGCAAACGCACACGGTCCTCTATATAAGCACTAACTCTCAAAAAAAATTATTTTGTGAGTCTTACTGAATTATTTTTGGGAAGGTTCAGGACGAATTTTCGGGACGTTCACATTTGAACCTGCATATTTTTTTTTACTGAAATAACATCTTCAGGGATTTTTCTTTAGATAAGTTTTTTAAAAGAGCACCCACCGCACCGAAAATTTTAAAAAAGTAGACACGCGATATCGAAATGGGAGTAAAACTGATTCAAAAATATTTCTACAAGGCCTTCTAATAAAATAATGAAATATGAATAAGTACTGAAAATTTCCCCGACATTTTTACAAATTTTTAATTCTCGAAAAAAACAAACGCGCATCCATTTTGATGATAACTAAAACTAACACACACACACACACACACACACATATATATATATATATATATATATATATATATATATATGTGTGTGTGTGTGTGTGTGTGTGTGTGTAGAATCAGACGTATAGATCCGAGTAGTCCAACAAACCCATTAAAATCGGCTCCAGATAAGAAGTAACTAAAAACGCTTTCTGATTGGCTAATAAACAAAAAATAATAATAATTTCATATATTCTCAAGAAACGTACACATCATATCGTTTTAGTGTGCATCCTAAGCAGATACAAAATTTGCGCCAAATTTCTTGGAACCTCCCACGTTTCTTGAAATATGAAACATCATTCGACTTCGTCAGTGAGTCTTACGAATTTTCTCAGCTCGACAAAACGAATCCACGTTACGTATTTTACCAGCTTAAAGTTAAAATTACTTAAGATTTCCACAGTTTACGAAGTACATTTACTCAACTACATAAACTCAATAGAAAACATCAAGTGACACATTCAATCAAAGAGATACAACTTCATACACAGAACAGTTAGTCGAGTACAATATTACAAAATTCAACACTAAAAAACAAACTGTTTAATTATCCTACAAACACAAAAATACATTATCAAACCTAAGTATTTTTATATACACAATTTTTTAACTCTTAATCTTTCATATATCTTCATAAACACTTCAATTCACACAAGAAAAAACTTTTGAAGCAATTTAAACAACTCTCAATATACAATACCTTTTTTTGGTTATATAAAAAAACATTTATTGTTGAACCAAAGTATTGTTTCATATCGTTATTTCGCTTATTGTTTGCTTGCTTTTTGTTACATTTGTGAAATTAAAAAAAAAAACTAACGGGTTAATCGCATTTCTATCAACCCTTTACAGATTGGTAAACCTGTTCTTGTTGGTGGCATTAACCCGCCCCCCTACATATAACATATTATAGTAAGATTGATTAGAGTTAAAATTTACAACTAAGATTTTTTTCCAATACCTCAAACAAAAATCATAACGTTTCATCATCCCCGAGTAAAAACCTGAATTCTCATTGTCACACACACACACACACATATATATATATATATATATATATATATATATATATATATATATATATATATATATATAATTTCAAGAGGATATAACCCAGGTAGAACTCAATGTCCAGGACAGAGTAAAAATATAATAAAAAGGCTTAAACACTAATATTTCTGATTTCTTTTTGAATTTGTAGGCCTGATGAATTGGATCGTAATTACGATTCTAATGTAATGAATTATAACCATGGAATATTAGTGTTTAAGCCCTTTTATTATATATATATATATATATATATATATATATATATATATATAATAAAAGGGCTATATATATATGAACCTTCGACAAAGACAGTAAAATTAAAAGTACCCATGTATTTTTTTCCATGCAAATGTTTGATCTGACTCATTTTAGAAAAGTCAAATCAAACCAAATATGGAGTCTGCCCAATCCTCATTTTCCATTCCCTGCAGAATTCAAAAGCGTGTACGCGGCATTGTAGGTGATGAATTACTTTCCACTCTACAACCCATTTCAACCAGATGCAACCACGCAAGTCTACTCTCTCGTTATTTCCATGGAAAATATTCCGATGAAGTACATTCCCTAGCTTTACCAGTAAAGATCATTACGGCTAAAACCTGCAGTGCCATGTACACAGAATTTAATCATTCTCTTTGTATTCTATTGGTAAGAAGGAATTTAATTCTGACAATTTCTTCCCTAGCGTTGTTGTTTTCTGGAACAGACGCCCGAAAGGATGTTTTTTTGACCATTATAGTATTAATAATATTATAATATTATATAATATAATAATATAATATAAGAATAATATTATAATATTATATAATGTAATAATATAATATAATAATAATAATATTATATATATATATTATATTATATTATATATATTACAATGTTATAATATATATATATATATTATAATATTATATGATATATATATATATTATATGATATGATATATATTACAATGTTATAATATATATATGTATATTATAATATTATATGATATATATATATATTATATTATATGATATATATTATAATAATATATAATATAATAATATAATATAATAATATTAATAATATATAATATAATAATAATTATTATTATTATTATTAATAATAATAATAATATATAATATAATAATATAATAATATAATATAATATTAATCGCTTAAGTGTCTACCTAATCGTCATCAATCCTACATATCTTCATAATTCACTTTCTCGTCTCGAAAGATTCAACAGAGTCGCTTCTTCCTTGTGGGTGATGAATTGTTTCCACCCTACAACCCCTTTCCCACAGACAAAAAGTCACAAGCCTTTCGCTGCTCTAACCCTTTCCAAGGAAAGTTGTTCAGACAATCTAAGTTCCTTAGTTTCACAAGGTTCTAACCTTCAGGGCTAAGACTCATACTGCAGTGAACCACGCCCATTCACTTCGTATTCCACTGGTGAGATTTCTTCCTTCGAACCACTGCTTTGTGGAACCGACTCCCAAGAGGACGCTTCCCCCTATCACTACAATCTTAACCTGTTCATGTCTAGCGTTAACCGTTATCTTCCCCACATATCCGCATCAATTGTGCCTCTTACTCTGTAAGCCTCTACCACGAGTGACGCTTGAGCTTTGTACAACTCCATTCAGTAACTTCCTACCTTGAGTGGCTCTTGGGTCTTGTATCATGTAAACCATAGCGTTGTTTCCTAGTGAACGCACTGAAGCTAAAATAGATACTTCTTTTATGTTCCTTTTCACTTTCTGGGTGTGGGCGATCAAGGTCCTCCACATCTTCCTTTCCCCCGTAGTTCTCAACAGCATTATACTATTTACTATCCCTCTTTCTCCCGCTATACCAATCGTTCACATTCATCCAGTAAGTTAATTACTGTTTCCATCTACTCCTGCATTCATTGTCCTCCGAGTGTCAAATTTTCAAAGTCTTCTTTTTTCAGTAAGTATTTATCCGCACGTCATAGAATATGGGATTTCGGAAAACCCTTGTGTTCCAGAAATTTCTTATTTTAAAGTATTAGTGTACTTCTAATTCGCATTTTCTTCAGAATTTCCTCGTTGCTCAAATGTTCTGACCATGGTATTCTCAGCAACTGTCTGTAGAACTACATCTCTCTAGCGTCGAGTCTCTTCTTCATCTCTGAGATAATCGTTCAGCATTTAGTGTCACATAGAAGGCTGGATATGAAATAAAATCTCAACAGTATATTCTTTGTATCTAACGATATTTTCCTATTTCTTAATATTTTGTTTAGTTTCTCGAAGGCCCCTTTAACTATTCCCATGCATATCTAATTCGAAACTCAGATCTATGCATTATAGATTCTTTATAGATTCGGTTCAAGCCATCACATTCATCCGTGTCCCTTTGAAATAGCGTAGATTCTTTGAATTTAAGCGTAGTACCAGACTGGCGATGAGGTCTCATCAATTTTCATGTGTTTGCTGGATGTAAGTAAATTCTATGCTAACAGTTTCTTTTCTCGCACTTCTCGCTTGTGGAAATCTCTTCCATGTTTTCCGGCCAACTTTAATCTGCAAAAAATTAAATGCAATGTCAATCGCTATCTAGTGTCCTCCTGATTACTCTTGTGTTCTCGCTCATTAGCAATATTTCTAACTCTTCCACACCCAGTAATCCCTTGTGTCACAGTGGCTTTACTACCTTGCATGGGGTGAACCCGATTAAAAAAAAAAAGAATGGAAAATTTGGACGTTCTATGCTTTGTTGTTATACTCAAAATGTTTCGACCATTGTACACTCTGGATTTCTTCAGTTCTCTCTCTTTTTACTCAGTAACCTTCTCGGGAAATCTAACCGAACCTTTATTCAGTCCACATGGCTAGCTTGTTTTCATTTCACTTTCCGTGAACATAGGGAATATTTCGCATCAGTTAACAGTCACTAGTTATATTCCCCTTCGTCTCGATTGTTCGTTTCTTCCGCTTGTAAATATAAAACGGTGCCCGCTTTCACTCAGCTTTCCACCGACCGTCTAATAATTAACCCACATTGTGTCTCCAATCCTTTTCACATTAGTGCGCGCCAAAAACTGGGAAAGTCTCGTTGCACGTTCACAACGTAAGGAAAAATGAAAACAAATGCCACGTCCAGCAATAGCTGCCATATATGAGAGTAGGTATTACATGGCAATTGAACACTCTTCTCCTTGTTTCTCGAGGCATTTTACTATCTCTTAATAATTTGCTCAGTTTCTAAAAAGGCACCTTTCGCTTTTCCTATGTATTTTCAGATTTCTGTCTCACACTTTCCATCACCCGTTACTACACTACCTAGAAATAAGGAAAAAAAAGAGTTCTGAACTGTTATGTAATATCGGTCCTCGTCTATGACAATAAATGTTGGGCAATCTCCTCACATATGAGAAAGAATTTTGAGGGAACAGAAATGTGGTTCTACAGAAGAATTCTGAGAATATCATGAACTGAACATATGACTAATGAGGAAATTTTAAGGAAAATGGGAACGGAAAAGAAGCTTAGACTTAGAATCAGAAAGAAAGAATTGAAGTTTCTTGGAAGAGAAAAGAGGGTTTGGGAATTTGATACTCACAGGACAAGAAATTCAAACCATCCCCAATGTAAATAACTTTTTAAATAGGATTTTACGTGTAACTGACATACGAATAAGGTCATATCAATATACGCATTCCTATTTACCTATTTTCGTGTTCTTCCTATTTAGTTTTGCTAAGGCAATAAAATACATATCTCTACTAAAAATCTCTGAATATCTCCCTACATTATTAATTACCAATAGGTAACAATACTGAAAGAGTTTCAACGCCCGTATCGGTTGCACTTGCCTCTGTTGTTCATTGATAGATTTTTTTTTTTTTTTTTTTTTTGCTTTAAGTTACATTGAAATAGTAATAGGCATCTTCCAGAAATTACTTCTAGCCGAGTTTGTTATATTCATTTACGCGCAAATACCCTTGGGGAATATATAAATCCATCCGTGGCTATGAGTTAAATAGTAGGACTTGTATCTGGAAAATTAATTCTAAAACAAGACTATACTTAATGAAGATTATCGAAAGTACTTTGAGATGAAATTCCGAGTGCGATCTGCAGAAAACAGAGAACACGTTCTTCTGGCAGACTGCAGCACATTGACGATTTCTTATCAGGTGCTCTACAATAGCAGGCCCAGAAATAACAGACTAATGTAAATTATCACTGAGCTGACCCCTTCTGATAAATGCCGGAACATTTTGGGATATTCTACTCTCCAAATGTTGAGTTACCCTGACATTTAAAAGAATAAATAACGGGACATGTTTTGAAGATGGGCAGGCTGTCCTTGTAAACAGATTACAACATCGGTCGAGACGGGAACATTACTCGAGGATCAGCAGAAAAAATAACAAATCTAAATGCTGGACAATACTTGCATAGCCAAAATGGCGCCAGTCAAACCAATTCCGGACAGTCTTAAATAGGCAGTATATTTTTTCAGGGCCAAAATGTTTAGGTCATGATTTTTTTTTTAATCTTCGCCTTTATGCTTTATTGCACAATGTCCAAAGGATAGCTAACATCACAAAATATCTCGCTAATAAAATTTAGTTCTTGTCCCAACTTGTTAGGACCTGATGAACTAAGGTTTTCACCAAATTGAGCATATACCTTCCGGGACAAAAGAAGCCACACCGAGTATATAAACCTGAAAGCGTAGATTTATAAAGGGTGTCCCAATAACTTGGACCGATTTTAAATGTGAATTAAGTTTAAGCGTCTAATGTTTGTTTTCTTTCTTTTTTTCTTTCAGATTTAACAACTTAAATCTTTGGCAGTTTCAACCATGGATTAACAATCAAACAATCTGGAAAACCCTTCAAGAAAAATAAACTCCCTGCTCGGAGGACATATTTTTTTTTTTTTTTTTTTGCTATCCGTCGTACGTAACAGTGGACGACGATTAAATTCTAAAAAAAAAAAAAAATTCTTTTTCTTGATATTAAATTTCACTGACAACAAAGGAAAGTTTTTTTGCGAGCACAGGCTAAAGAATATCAGGTTACACAAAAAAATACGTTAACATGGAAGATCTTAAGTCAACCATTATGGAACTTATCAAAATCCAGTTTGAACAACAACAAAGGTACGAACAAAAACATTTGGAAATGCAAGAATTATTGTTACGTGCAATGGCAAATAAGGAGCAAAAACCCGAAAACGAATCAGTTCTCTCTCAAGACGCTATATGGAGTAATATCGAAGATTTCAAGTACGCACACGACGAAGATAAAACTTTTGCAAATTACTTCCGACTGCAAAGATTGGTCAGACGCACGTAAAGTACGCCTTTTATTAAGAAAATTAGGTACAGGCGAATATACGAAATTCGTTGATTATATCCTTCCCAGAAAAACAAAAAAAAGTGAGTTAACGTTCAAAGAATCTATAAAATTGCTGACGGAACTTTTCAGCCATAATACTTCACTATTTCATAAAAGATGGAAATGCATGAACCTTACAAAAAAGGATAGCGAAGATTACGTAACTTTCGCATCCATTGTTAATAAATATTGTGACGACTTCAAATTATCGGAACTCAGCGCTGACAACTTCAAATGCTTAATTTACGTTCAAGGTCTGGTTTCAACCAAAGACGCAGAAATGAGACGTAGAATACTTACTAAATTGGAAAATGAACAAGATCTAACACGTCAAAAAACTAGCCGAAGACTGCCAGAGATGCGTCAGCGTGAAAAAAGACTCTAAAGACATAGAACAAGCTGGCATTGCATGCATACGCAAAGTGCGAAGACAAACAAATTTTCTCTCCTCACAAACAAAGCAAACAAATTTTCCTTCCTCACAAACAAACCGAACTGATTTTCCCGACTCAAGAACAGGTAAAACAAAATTTTCTAATTATAATCAACATAAAAAGAAACTACAACCAACGTTGTGGGTCTTGGCATTGGGTTAATGACTGTACATATCGTGCTAAAACTTGTCTATCATGTAAAAAAATTGGTCACAAAATTTCTCACTGTTGGTATAGTAAAGAAAGCAGAATAAGAATTACGAGGACCGACCAAACAGATGAGATTAATATAAGAAAATATGTACAAGTTGAAATGCAAAACAAAAACGTTAGGTTACAGCTGGATTCTGGCTCAGACTTAACTATCATAAATCTACAATCATGGAGAAAACTGAACAAACCTGTCATGTTAAAAACGGATAAAATTGCGAGATCAGTTACGGGGAGAAAGATAAAATTCGAGGGTGAAATAGTCACAAACGTAACATTTAACGGAATGACGAAAAAAACTAAAATGTACGTCTTAAGAAATACCGAAAACCTATTCGGGACAGACTGGATGCAAAAAATTCGAATTGTGTGATCTACCTATTAGCACCTACTGCCAGAATGTAAAAAGCTTATCAACCGAGGCAGACAAATTAAAAGGAAAACTAAAAACGAGTTTCCCCGAAGTATTTTCGGCAGGTCTCGGAAGATGCAAGAAAATGGCAGCTTATATCAAAATAAAGGATAACATTCAACCTATTTTTAAGAAAAAAAGGAGTGTACCGTTTGCGTCAATAGAAAAGATTGACCAAGAATTATCTAGACCCGAAAATACGGGCATATTGAAAAAAGTAGAGTACAGCAATTGGCCCGCACCGACGGTCTACGTTAAAAAGAAATCAGGAGAAATTCGAGTTTGTGCTGATTTTTCTACAGGTTTGAATGCAGCAATAAAGGACTACCACTATCCGCTACCTAGTCCTGAAGAAGTAATCACTAAATTAAATGGCGGAAAATATTTTTCAAAAATTGATCTAAGTGAGGCCTACCTGCAAATTCCAGTCGATGAAGAATGTTCAAAACTACTATGCATAAACACACACAAGGGATTGTACTGATAGCAAAGACTACCATTTAGAATTAAAGTAGCGCCGGCTATTTTCCAGCAGACAAAGGATACGATGCTGGCAGGACTAGAATACACAATAGTATATCTGGATGACATATTGATTAATAGCGAAAGCGTTGAACAACACTGGTAACATGTACAAGAGGTGTTTAAGAGAATTCAAAGCTATGGATTCAAAGTGAAAGAAAATTAGTGTGATTTTTTCATGAAGGAAATTAAATATCTTGGCCATATAATAGACCAAGAAGGTAGACGTCCAGACCCTGAAAGGTCTACAGCAATAAAAAAGATGCCAGTTCCTAAGAACATAACAGAACTTCAAAGTTTTCTTGGATTAGTGAATTACTACCAGGAATTCATACCTCAAATGCATAAACTTCGCGCACCATTGAACGAACTGCTAAAGAAAGAAAAAGTTTGGCAGTGGACAGATCAATGCCAGGAAACATTCGAAAAAATAATCAAGACATTAACATCGGATTTATTTTTGGCACACTATGATCCTAAATTAGAGATTATTGTAGCAAGTGATGCGAGCGCCTACGGTGTCGGAGCGTGTATATTACATAAAATACCAGATGGGACAATAAAACCGATCGCACATGCTTCTCGAACTCTACTACCAGCGGAGAAAAACTATTCACAAATTGAGAAGGAAGCTCTCGCAATTATCTTCGCAGTAAGAAGATTCCATAGATACGTCTATGATAGACACTTTACTCTGCAGACGGATCACAAACCGTTAATAAAAATTTTTGGTTCAAAAAAAGGTCTACCGGTGTACATGGTAAATAGACTACTTAGATGGGGAATGATTCTTCTGAAGTATAATTTCAGATTGGAATATTTACCAACAAAAAGAATCGGGTACGCCGCTGGTCTGTCGAGACTTATACCAACAAAGACAGTGCCATTGGAAGATACGGTAATCGCAGCCCTTAGAAATGAAGAAGACATATGAACAGTACTATGTTGTACAGTCAGAAACCTCCCAGTCACATTGCAAGACATAAAAAATGAAGCCAAAAATGACGAATTTATTAATGAAACAAAAGCAAAAATAGCAGAAAAAAATGAGAAAATTTCGGACAGCTTTTCTCTATGCGATAATGTGCTACTTTACAACGAAAGTGTTGTAATCCCCAAAACTTTATAAAAACGGATACTAAAGGATTTCCACAGAGGACACCCGGGTAAAAATAAAATGAAGTCGCTAATGCGAAGCTATGTATATTGGATGAATATGGACCAGGATATTTCTCAAATGGTAGAAATGTGCAAAGGGTGTAATTTAGCAGCTAAAGCACCGCCAATCACGCATAAGCCTTGGCCTGAAACTCATCGTCCATGGTCAAGAATACACGCAGATTATGCAGGACCAATTGACGGGTTCTACTCTTTAATCATAGTTGATAGTTACAGTAAATGGCCGGAGGTGTTTCGGTGCAAAAATCCTACTACAGAAACGACCATAAATTTCCTCCATGAGCTATTCTCTCGGTTTGGCGTAGTGGACTGTTTAGTAACGGATAACGGAACGCAATTCACGTCAGCAGATTTCCAAGGGTTTTGCGAAATCTATCAAGTAAAACATATAAAATCCCCGCCTTACCATCCAAGATCAAATGGGCAAGCGGAGAGATTCGTGTATACTCTCAAAAGAGCATTACGAAAAGCGTTACGATGCGCCTACGGAGAAAGCATTACAGCAATTCCTACAGGTATATAGAATAACGCCAAATAATGCTACACCATCAACATTATCACCAGCAGATATCATGTTTACTAGGAAAATCAGATCAGCGTTCGATAAATTACTACCAAGTAAAGCAAAACAAGTAACAGAGTCCTACACACCAAAAAGAAAATTCCTCCCAAGGGAAAAAGTTTTTTAAGGCATACAAAAATAATACCTCTTGCTGGGAACAAGGGTAAATTGGGAAAAGAATTGGCAATATGATGTACATAGTTCAAGGAAAAAAAATTCTGACACAGAAGACACGTAAACCAAATAAGGAAGAGACCGTTACAGGATGCTAACGGTCCACCTCAAGAAGAGGTATTGGACACGATTTTCGACACATTCGATATAACAAGACCGCAAATAATGCCAGAACCAAGAAAATCGTCAAGAAAAAGAAAATTCACTGAACCTTTGGAAATAGATCCAAAGAAAAAAAGATATTAAAAAAACTACGTAAAATGTTCGGAAGTGGGGTGTTATGGGACTTACCCATAATAACATAATGGACTATTCCATTCGTAATAAATACTGCGCCTCAAGAGGAAGCAGGGAGTTCAGTCTGAAGTCTGGTGTGAGGTCCGTCAGAAGTCCGTCAGGAGTCAGTCGGAGCAAGCGAGTCAGTCAGTCGAGTCAGAGGCAGTCCGAAACAGAGTCGCGTTCAGACAATTACTACTAAACCTGATTGTTCGTACTAACACTTTCTACTTTTCTGTATATATTCCTGTTTGTAATATATCTGTGTTATTCCATATCCGTGTTCGAGTTCTTCTTTATTGGTTCTACCTTGGACTATCACCGTGGTACAAAGAACCGGACCATAACATTATACTTCAACAAAAATAAACAGAAAAGCATAGAACAATACTGAGAAAAGACAAAGGCATTTATATTGAATAACAATCAATTTTCATTTATATTGTATGAAGATTACAATGATTGTAATAAGCATAGATTTTTTATCGAAATCTCGTATTGTTTTTTAGTTTGATTAATGTTAAACTCTCTATATACGTGTGGGCGAATGATGCTTTTGTGTTTAACTGAGTGGTTAAGTGTTACAAAATTTGCGATGAAAGTTTCACAAAGTAGGATGTAGTAATAAGCTGTCGATAAGAAAATTAAACAATTTGTGTCAAATAATAAATTCATATTAAATTTGTGTAAATTTAGTTCGAATAAAGTTGTCTTCCTTTGACTGCTCTTGACGAGACGTGAAAGTTCGGAATATGGTTTCGTTGTCGAAAAGTTCTTTGCTTTGTTTGAATGAAATTGCAATGTTTATTTACTAGCAGGAATGATTATGAGCTGCTGGGTGAATGGATTGATGAGTGAGTGAAATTTATGGAAGCTTGTTCTATGTCCGCCAGTAACTTTGAAAACTTCAGAGGAAGTGACATAGGTTTGTGTAGCAAATAGTTTGAAGTCACAATGCTCACTGGCAAAGTGAGTTAGGGTTCTGTATTTACATACTTGGATAGGCTCCAGAGAAATTGGCGCTAAATATTTTAACGATCACGCGATAAAAAAAATCTTGTGCGTGGATGGATAGCAACGCCCACTTGTATGTTTGTTGACCAATTAGCACTTGAATATTCAATATGTGCGTAGTTGGATCTGATCAAAACATCGCTTTGATCCACTTTTTGCACAGAAATCTTTTAGCAATTCGTAAATATGTAGAATTAGGATTCTAAAAAATCATAAACTATCTTAGTGCATGATGAAACTGAATAAGGAAAAGATTAAAATGTAAATCACATCACTCAAAAATAGAATATTTTTACGAAATAATATACAAAATTGCAAAATATATGCAATGCCTCTAAAGTTGAGTAAAATTTCGGCCCCTATTTATAGAAAAGCGACTACAAAATAACGACTGCGTACCGTTCTTTTTTTCGTTTTTTTTTTTTTTTTTTGCGACGCAAGAATTAACTTTTAGGACATTCTTTGTGCATAGAGAGGAAATATATGACGTCTTCTCCAATTCATGTTCATTCACATGACCTTAACAACCAATCCACGAAGATTATTTTTTCTACAGAAAACAAGAATTTTTTTTTTTATAGACGCTGGCTGGGAAAGAAGTTTTCTTAATTTGTGAGTAGAAACAACCGTTTGTAACATCATCTAGATTCTTTTTTTCAGGCTCGGAGATACTTTTCTATCATATTTTAGGTTTTTTTTAGAAAATAAAACTTTATTTCTGTTCTTCCTACTTCTCTTTAGCTGTGTTTTTTGTTTGTTTCTTGCTATAAATGATTGGGTTTCGTCAGCCAATACAGACAAAACGACTCCACATTTATTTGGTGACCCCCAACGCTATTATATAATGGTCAGATTCTATTAAACACAGAAAAACGGAAAATGAAGAGTGCAGAATTCTTTTTAAGTAGCAAAACGCGGTATCAGCAAGTTTGCTCCGAAAGAATACAAGAATAGCCAAGACACTGTGGAGAAGAGGATCCACAGGCAAGACTACACAGTCCAACGGTATATGTACAAACCAGAATTTATTAAAATAAATGAAACAGACAATCTGGGAAATTAATGATTTTAACGGATTACCTAGTCCAAGCGGGAAGAACGGATTTGTCGGTAGAATGTAGCGTTTCAGTGGACCACAAAACTGATCTGAAAATTAAAAGAAAAGATGGATAATCATCTGGATTTTGCTAGGGAGCGGAAAAGTTAAAACAAAAAAAAAAAACTCTCCCATGCATTAAAATTCGGGAGATGGTTTAATAAATGGTGGGGAGGTAGAAAAACTTCTTGCGTATTTTTACTTTGATGGTGATGTAGAGGGCCGTGGGGGTTTAAGTGTTGTTGAATTAGGAACACGTGCTGTTTACTTCCTGCTAGAAGGTCCAACTACAAGAACATGGCGGACTCAAGTTGAGTCCAAGCGAAGAGGTAAAGAAAACAAACAAGACCAACATATATATGTTAAAATTATATGTATTAAACAACAATTTTACAAGTGACATAAATATTAACATTTGTGTTTGTCTGTGAACGTAAAGAGTTTGTATTTTGGTTATAGTGGGTCAGCCAATTTGTATTGGTTATAAATCGAAATAAAAACTGACCCTCTACTATTTTTACAATATCAAATGTAACAAAGACAACAACAACAGAAATAATCAAGTAGAAGAAATTGTGAATTTGTTCAACAATAAATATTTTTTATAAACACAACAAATACATAATATATAGTGAAAAAGTTGATAAACACAATAGAGTTCTTTGGTGTGTGTTACTGAAAGAATTTGAGTTACTGTACTGTATCTGTGAAAATGAGAAGTTCTAGTTAGCTATATTTGTTGTTATAGGAAAATTAAACAGTGGTTTTTGTTTTTGTATAAAATAGAAAAAAAAGTATTGTTCTTGACTCACTGATTGTTATAGCGTTATTGCTCTTAAACCGGAGATTCTTGTTGTGGAACAGAATATTTTGTAGGAGTGAGCGTTAAGCCTGGAAATGGTTGACAAGGTTTGTTGTTGTGTTGATGTTTTAGTTCGTCTCCTTTTCTGTGTTGATTTCCAATGAAGTCAAGTGAATTGGTTCAATATTTTAAGTGCCCACTGACCAAGTCGCGTCGAAGTTTCGTTTTTATTAGTTCTCTTGGTCACGTGGGGAGGCTCGTGAACATGTTTACATTTTATGGCGTCAACTAGAGGTCAAAATTTGGGTCGGTACCTTCGGACGTAGTTGACGACACCTAATTAATATTTTACAACCAATCAAAATGCATCAGTTGTTATATTTGGTTGGGAGCCTGCATGTTTAATTTGCACAAAATTTAAGATTTAAAAAAAAATGTAGTAATCTGATTCTACATGGTCAATATTCGTACGTACCTGTATGTGTGTATAATGTCCATGGCGTTTTCCCACAAGCAAAGTGAAAAAGGTTATTTATTTCTGCGCTATAACAGAAAATGTGGCACAAGGCCGAAGTGGGGAATGGGGTAGAGGTCGGTCTTCTGTCTTAACTTCTAAACTTAGCTAGCCACAAACGCTGACCCAATCATACTACCAATATTTCTTGCACCAAAACAACGCATTCTTACTTACCTTTCTCACCACACCCACCATAATACCTCAATGACTCCATGAAAATACTAACTAGATCCCATATGTGGTCTGGGGGGGGGATAAAACAACAATTTAAAATTTTAAAAAGTAACCCCAATGAGTAAAACAAAGTGAAAAAGAGAACGAGGCAAGAAGTCGCCCAGTATTTATAGTGTAGGAGAGCATCTCCTTAGAAACAATTACGGAATTAAGGAGGCGCTAACTCCGACAGTGGGAGTCACAATAAGTTGTAACCGTTTTAGTGACATAAGTCAACGCTATCGGCATGAAGTAAACAAAATTAAAAACAAACTCGAAAGGTCGTAATAAATGATTTTTAAAAAATCAAAAAGAGAACAGAATCTAGCCCCCACCCCAGCCCAAACAACTTATAAGACACGGGAGAGTAAGGTGAATGTCATGCTAGGCTACATACGAGCACTGCGAACAGACCCGAAGAGACTGATGAATAAAGATTAGAGGAAGAGTTTGAATTCTATTCATGACCACATTATTAAAAACGAAATAATAGTGGAAAAATCGTTCGAGTCGACTCCAGTAAACCATCAGTTGCTCTCGAACCGAACTCATAAATAATTACATCAGTCACACGACGCCTTACGTTGTTGACACCTATCTGAACACAGCTCTATTAGAATCCATTTAAACACACACAAAAACTTACCAGACTCCACCCGAAACACACTAGTAGAAAATACAACCCTCATAACCTCATCCACATATAAAAAAAAATATTTAAAAAAATAATGGACGCTTTAATAATAATAAAAAAGAAAAAGCCAACACTTAATAATATTAACTACAAACACGGCCACAATGTGCTGTGTTCGGAAAATAATACATCTCTATAACTCTAGATACATACACATAACTCATACATCCAGTTAAAAAGTAAAAAATATAAAACCATCCTTGATAATGGCTAAAAGTATAGCCGAATGCGCTTGTAATTACAGAACATTTGGACAGTTTCTACATACTCTGTGTCCACAAAAGAAAACACTCGTTCGGACACAAAAAAAAAATTAAATAAAAAGATTAATCGCATTACCTTGTCTATCGTCTTTAATGAAACATTAAGTAAATCTATTTAAACTAGGTGGGTGAAAAAACCTGATGATCCCATGTGGTGAAACCTAGGTAGGCTGTACCTGGCTCATTAGGATGTATTTATTTCATATATATATATATATATATATATATATATATATATATATTATTAGTGAATATACATTTGTTTCATAACATTGAGCACTCTATTTATAACACCTGAGGAATTAATATACAGTGTAACCCGGATATAAGAGACCCTGATATAAGAGAAACCCGGATATAAGAGAGATTTTCTCTGGCCCCAAATTAGAGCCTGTGTTAATGTATATAAAATAGACCAAACCCGGATATTTGAGAAACCCGGATATTTGAGAAACCCGGATATAAGAGACATCTTCTCCGGTCCCGACAACTCTCTTATATCCGGGTTACACTGTACTTACGTACATGCAAGTATTTTTGTGTGTGTGCATTTTTTATTCTCTCTCTCTCTCTCTCTCTCTCTCTCTCTCTCTCTCTCTCATAGAGCTTACGTTCTTACATATTTATTTACTTATATGTGTTTTATTCTTTCTGTTTTTTTTATTTTACTTTTATAATTTATTGTTTTTTATTTCTTTTTTTATTGGAGAAGTGTTTGGTTTTCATGAGCGCGCGTATCGTTGTTATGTTGTGGAATGTTGGCGCAATTGTTTAGCTTTTCTTTTTTTTTTATTTAATGATTGAAGAAATCCAATCCAGTTTATGTGACGGCACTCCGATGTTTGCCGAGTTTTCCTTTGTCGATTAATGATTGCTAAATTTCTCTAACTGCATTATCTCCAGACATAATTAAACGAAAATGAAAACCTCAAACTGATTTACATTTTACAATCAAAATAAATGAAAAAAAAAAAAAAATTAAAAATGAAGACGTGGAGAAGAAAAGTGTCGTGGAGAGCAGAGAGAGAAGGAGTTTTTTTTTTTTTTTCAGAAACTTAGCAACGTTTTAACAATGAATAGGTGGCCGACTTGACTTGCTGGAAGTTTTATGTTGATATACATACAAACAATTAATAACGACAACACAAACTGTTAGTTGGGATTTATTTGAGGGAATCAAAGGACAAGTCTATACTCGCTGTGTGCAAACACACACACACACACACACACACACACACACACAAACAAACAAACAAACAAACAAAACGAAAGACAATTTTGAGAAGAATTTTCGACTTCAAGGTAAGTTTACTACTTTAAAAAATATTTTAAAGCCTAACTTAATTTTTGTTAGTTAACAAGACAAATAATTTTTAATTACTTTTTCTTTTCTTTTTTTAATAAATACTCGAATTAACTCATGATTTAATGTACGAATTGTCTTACTAATTAGATTCAATTACGACTGAATAAGTGAGTTCGATCCTCAATGGGTGCCCATACTTTCGGCCTTGTGCCACATCAACGCTACGCTTAGAAAATCACTTAGAGCACTTTGACGTGGTATAATAATAGTTAGCTGGCTTGTCTCAGTTACGATTGAATAGTGAGTTTAAATCCTTATTGGATGCCCAATATTTTCGGCCTTGTGCCACATCAACGCTACGTTTAAAAATCATTTCGGGCACTTCGACGTGGTGTTAGCAAGCTTGTCTCGCTAGATCAGTTGCGAATGAATAGTAGGTTCGATCCTCACTGTGCACGCCATACTTTCAGCCTTGTGCCACATCTAAGCTGCGCTTAGTAAATTACCATAATAAAAAAAAAAGCAATCTAGTCATACAACTGGGTTTGACATTTTGGTTAGTCATTTATTTATGTTTTAAAAAAGTCATTTTTTTTTACTACAACTACAAGGAATTACTAATAAATTTGACTGACGCACACTAAAAATAGTTTTTAGACATTAAAAAACTCAATGTTTTGTTTTCCCATCAGTAGCTTCTAAGAAACAGGAAAATTTCGTTAAAAACATAGAAAAGAGTGCTAAATTACTATGTAATATCAATGCTCGTATATGGCAGTGAATAATGGACAATTACCTGACAGATGAATATGAGACTTGAAGCAACAGATTTAGTCATCCAGAAGAATTATGAGAATAGCATGGACGTAAGCAACAATGAAGTGTTAAGGAAAATGCGAGCAAAAATAACATATTTAGAATCACAGTTGGCATTTCTAGGACACATGACGAGGAAAGAAAGCTCGGCGAATTTAACAATCACAGGATATATTAAGTGTTCCCAGTATGGCAATAACACTGCATCAGGCAGCAAGGCCTCTGATCGGGGTGGGGTGTTGAGGTGCGTGAAACCGCGTCTTAAATGGCTGTTGTTTCCAGATTCACCCAGATTCGGGGTGGTAGCACCTGTTAGAAGTCCCATCTATGGCAAATAATTAACCCCAACCTGGGGTTAAAATACAATGAAATCATAAAAATGGATTTTTTTATAGTAAAAATACCAGCAATACATTTCTGAAAAAAATCGGTAAAAGCACGTATCTAAATAAACATAAAAAAATGTCTTAAAATAATTGTTGGACTTTGTCCATTTCATAAAGTGTGACGTCATTTGTTTAGATTTGGATACGCATCGAGCAGATATGAAACTACCAGAGAAAATCATGGAGAATTCTAGTTTAAAAACAGGAAAATCGAACTTGTTAACCGAAATGCTCATCTATGGCTCAATCGGTAAAAGCATGTCAGGCTATATGACGGTTCCGTATAAGATACAGGTTCGATTCCTGTCGGAGGACGCATATTTTCTATGAAAATTTCTTGGACATTCAGGCCGGTAAATGTCGTTAATACTGTTTATTATAAACAGAGCATTTGCTAAAATATTTGTACCTATAAAAAGAACGTTAAACATAAAAAATGTCTTAAAACACACACACATATATATATACACACGCACAGACACACACATATATATATATATATATATATATATGTATGTGTGTGTATTCAGAGCTCGCCCCCAAAATGTATACACACTTAAGGAAAGGAAAAAACTTGTCTTTCGTTTTATCAAATTGCGATAACAATGCAATACATGAACATTATGGAAATTATGACTATTTCTTACAAAAAGATGGCGCACCGCCACACTACCAGCAAGGCGTATGATCTCATCTGAATGAGTATTTGCAAGAACACTGGCTAAAACGAAGAAATGCAGTTGAATACCCCCCCACCCACAACATCCTACGTTCTCACGATTTAAGCCTGCAGACTTTTATCTATGGGGGACCTAAAAGGATGATGTGTATCACAGAAATCTGACTACATTGGCGGCCCTTATACAAGAAATTGAAAATGCATGTGCAGCAATTCCACTGGACATTTTGGCCAACGTTGCCCAAGAAATAGTTCGCCATAGTTAATAAATGCCTGGAAGCTAAAGGTTACCATTTTGAATATCTCTTGTGATTGTAGAGCCCAAAAGTAACTTTTATTAATCTCATGATGTATGAATAATCTAGTATTACAATAGCTATACAAGTTTTTCCTTTCATCAATGTGTATACATTTTTTGTCGGTGTATGTATATATATATATATGTGTGTGTGTGTGTGTGTGTGTGTGTGTCCAAAAGTATAAGTACAATTTTAAAAATTGAAATGTTTTCAATATTTAAAATTGTACCGATTATTCATGGACACACACACACACACACACATATATATATATATATATATATATATATATATATATATATATATTATATTATATTAGTGGTAAATACATATGCAATCATATATCTAAAAATATAACTAACCTGGCCGTGCGTCTTGAAATGGACCTCCAATCGGTTGTTATCTTGGGCATAATTGGCTGGTCAACTTCAACGCCTCAAAAACTAAATTACTCTCCATTAACCACCATAGAGATCCTTCCCTGCTCTCCATTAAAATGTCTGATAGTCAACTTTCTGAGAGCAACTCCCTGCGTCTGCTCGGTCTCACGCTGACTGCTGACCTGAGATGGAACAAATACATTGAGTCAATTGCTTCTTCCACCGCGAGGAAAGATGGCTCTCTGTGCCGCGCCAGGAAATTTTTCTCCCCTGAATCGATACTCCAAATATACAAAACAACCATTCGCCCTTGCATGGAGTATTGCTGTCATATATGGGCTGGAGCACCTTCTGCTTACCTCGGAGTTCTTGACAAGATCCAGAGACGGATATATAATCTAATTGGCCCTGATCTAGCGTCTCGTCTGCAGTCACTCTCTCACCGACGCGCCGTCGCCTCTCTCTGTCTTTTCTACAAATACTTCCATGGTAATTGCTCTGATGAGCTGCTTTCACTGGTTCCCAGACTCCATGAATTCAAGCGCCCTACGATGCTGGCATCCCGCTCCCACCCTTACACCGTAGAAACTTTCAAATGTAGCCGTCTCTTCTACTCCAATAACTTCATACCTCGCACCTCTCGCCAGTGGAACACCCTCCCCAATTACTGTTTACCTGAAAGCTATAATCTCCAACTATTCAAATGTAATGTCA
>CAHIKZ030001344.1:232500-270000 GCA_903632075.3 Acanthosepion pharaonis
TTTCTTTTTTTTTACTTTTTTCAAATACATTGAGGCTGTCTTAATGGGGTTTCAAATATGATTAAATAATTTTTTATATATTTATATTTTAAATCATAAAAATCTAAAATGCTATATTTATTATATTTAATGGTACATTAGATATGGCATTGTTAAAATTAAAATTTAAAATTAAGTACACATATTTATTTGTAATTAAATAATAGATATATAATTATGAAAGTTTTTATTAATTATATTTTAAAGTGGACATAATGCTGTGCCTACAAAAGACAGTCATTTCTCTTCGTTGATTTATTATTTTTTTTATTTTTAAGAAACTTAATAATATTTAACTTTTCATGTATGTACAAAGGACATGGGTCATTTATAATGCTGTAAGTTCTCGTTTTTGTTTAATAATTTCAATTTTACTATGGGTTTTTTGTTTGTTTCTTTTAAATGACAAAAATACATAGATAAGGATGTTTGGTTACGATAGTCATTGTTTTTGAAGGAATACAGGCGCTGTTACCATCTTAATTTAAACGCCTTTATCCACTCTTCCATGTGTCCTTGAGGACACATGGTGTTGCAGGCCCGGTAACCTGCAGTGCTGGTTTATTAAAAGGTGGCCTTGTGCCAGACACTATTTGTGACTACCGAATCCACAAACAAAGTAAAAATATTAAATGAGTGATCTTAGTGAGGAAAAGGGGTCATTCAACACGTGCATAAAAATAATACAATGTAGATAGACAGGAGGAAACGACAAAACAAGTCTGGTTGAAAACATATATGAAATTTTATTTTTTTTTTAGCAAGTAAATTGTCTGACAGTGGAGACATTCAGTACAGTTACTGGATCTTTGCAATTAATGAAAAGCTTGGGACAAGTAGTCACTGAATGAATGACAGTGTTCCGCGCCAAAACAGAAAACCAAGATGGCTAAGGCGGGAAAAGTTTCTTCAGGAAGAAGGTTCCAGAACAGTCAATTTATACGGAATATTATACATACACAACAAAGAAAATACTCACTGGGAGATTTGATAGTGTGAGTGTAAAGTTATATTTTTAAGGTACTGGTTCATAATGTTTAGAGTTCAACGGATATGAGAAGTTCTCATCCTTAACTGTTGAAAGTTTCAAAGTTCCCTGGTCATGGACGAAGGCAAGGCTCGAACAAGATGTTCGCATTCCGACGAGAAATTAGTCATCGAAAAAGGTGTTGTGATGACAGTGTCGTAAGTGCTATGTTTTCCTGATAGAAAATAGAAGAAAGTTCAAACAAGATGTTAGCCTTAGGTCGAGGAAATAGTCGTCGAAAAAGGTGATGTGAAGAACGTGCGGTAAGCTCGAAGTTTTCTTGATAGAAAACAGAAGAAAAGTGCAAACAAAATGTTGGCTTCAGGTCGAGGAATTAATTGCTGAAAGTTGCATCGACTTGTTAGGATTACGCACGACGAGCGAAAAGGGACTAAGCATAATTTGCTGTTAAGATATCCCTGTCTGTATTATGTGTTAACTGACGAGGAATAAATGAGTCGACTTATCGGTTCAGTGTCCTGGCCGCGACTAACTCCGAAAAACCAGTTTGTCCTTGACGTAAGAGAAAAGCGCGGGAAAAAACAATAATTTCAAATTCTGTTAGGCTGGTAACAGTATCAGCAGCAGCTGCCTCTCTCACGACGCTACAAAACAACCGTTTACTGCTATTACTAGCTGAAGGTGGAAGGAAGGGATGGAAAAACTCGTGCGCGCGTAAAATGTAGATGGAAATACTTTGTTATTCCACAATGGTACGCCTTTATTCACTCTGCCATGTGTCCTTGAGGACACATGGCACAGAGGGTAAAGGCGTTAGTTAGATCCAGTGACAGGATCCAAAGAGTGTGAGTTCAATACCCGGTTAAGGCAGTGGAGAACTTGGAGAGGGGAATTAACAGGAGATAACTGACAACTGACATCCATTAAATATGGCACGTGGAACTAGAACAGTCTATTCCAGTGAACAAAATAAAGGGTTCAGTTCGACATTCCAACCACCTGAAGAAGGCCCGAGCGTACAACAGCCGAAACGTTGTAATAAATATGGCGGCAAAGATGAGGACAATAGTACGAATAATGTAAATAGTGAAGAACATTGTTTACATGTCGATCATCATCACTACTCACTAGAATCATAGTATTTGTGCACACCCTTAAAAAATTATTAAATACATGCAAGCACACGCACATATATATTTATTTGTACGTTCTTATTTCATCATCATTTAAAGAACCTAAAATGATAGTCAGGGTTTAATGAGACGGGTGTAATAGTAAAATTATTATTGTTATATACTCTCGTTGAATATTGACGTCAGTATTATTTGAAGCTCGCCGTGGGTCATGTGACAGCAAGTATGTAGCGGATTAATGCAAATTTAATTAAATCTTTACTTTTTTTTACTTCAACAAACGTAACAAGCAGACGACAAGAGAAATAACGATATAAAATAAATCTTTTGGCTAACAATAAATATTTTTTATATAACACAATTGAGGTAGTAAATTGTATTGCATAAGTTGTTTAAATTACTTCTTTCTTGCTTGGTTTGAAGCGTTAATGAAAATGAAAATATCACGGGGAAGATATAGATAAGCGTTGAGAAATTGTATGTGCAAAAATGGGTAAGTCTGATAAGTTATTTGTATGTTTGTACGAAAGTTAATCAGTGTTTTTTGGGGGTTTTTTGTGTTGAATTTTGTAATATTGTGTTCGACTTACTGTTCTGTGAAAAGTTGTCTCTCTTTGACTGAATTTGTCAGTTGTTGTTCAATGTTGAGTTTATGCAGATGAGTGAGTGTATTTCGCAAGCTGTTGTAATGTTAAATAAAATTAACTTTAAGCCAGGAAAATGAGTATCATGGATACGTGTGTTGAGCTGATAAATTCGTTAGACTCACTGTCGAAGTCGAATGAAGTTTCATATTTATTGAAGGCTTTGTTGGCGCCAATTTGTGTCTACTAAGGATATACATTAGACTGATATGCGCGTACGGAGTCAAGAACGCGTGAAAATATGATTTTTATATTTATTAGCCAATCAGAAAGCTTTCTTGGTTACTGCATTCTGGAGCTGGTTTTAATGGGTCATTTTGCAACTTTGGATAGATTTGAGATAACTTCGTTCTGAGCCACATTGAATTGGGTTTTTAAAAAAAGCAAATGTAGAGATCCGATTCTACAAGTATTCTTTCTGATTTAAGCAATGCTCTTGTCTGGATTTCTGTTGATTTCCAATTTTTCCAACCATACACTAATCATCATCATCATCATCGTCGTCGTCGACTCTTCCCGTTAGCAAAAAACATGGCCCTAAAGCTTTCTTTTCTTTGTTTACTTTATAATTTTTGAAGGAATTCGCTTGCACGGGTCAACGAAGAAATGAACATCTTCCTGGTTGTAGTTGAAGTTATCTTCTAATTGGGCGTACAATTTCAAAGATATTGATAAAGATTGGTCATGTTGATTTTGCGAAACAAAGTAACGTGTAAAATTTAGTCTCGGTGTGGGGGGAAAATCATATTTTCAAAGCAAAATACCGATTTAACTCGCTGTAAAAAATAATTCAATGAACAAAAGCACATACACATTACATATTTGGAAAGATTATTTTCTTTTCTTTTCAGCCATATGAATATTTTAATATTGGACCAGAAATACACGAGAAATTGCGAGTTGAACGGACTCAGTTGCAAATTTATCAATCGCAAACGAAATCAGATATTGACTGGAAATGCTATCATTACGCAAGAAAATGAATGGCTTCCTTAGAAAGCAAAAATACTAAATTAAAAATCGAAAAACCTAATCGAAAACCGCGATATCAAGAATAACCGACCCGAAACACAAATTGCCAAACCGACCAACACTAGTTTTCATAAAACATTATCAAAGAGATATTCTATGCTATTCAGTTTCAACATTTTTAAGTAAAAACATAGATTAGTGCATCATGTGGCGAAAATCTTTGTTAAAACATTATTATTATTATTATTATTATTATTATTATTATTATTATTATTATTATTATTTCCTTAGATTTCAACCAGAGACAGAAATAGCTTCTTGACACATTCCACTTATCATTTTTGTACAAAAAAAAGAAAAAAGAAAAAAACTAAGATCACAGAAATTTTACAGAGATAAAGGCCTTCGTATAGTATGGGCTGTACTTGTAAGTTTGTATTTCTTTAAGGTATGGGAAACCAGGAACCCTTCAATGAGTCTATCAGAACCTTTTCAAACAATTCGAGTGCTCCAACTACAACTGGAATTATTGATGTCCTCATGCGCCACATTTTTGAAATTTCCACTCCAAGATATTTGTATTTTTATAGTTTTTTTTTTTTTTTTTTTTTTTTTTTTTAAGACCTTCAAATATACATTATAATCTGCGAGGACTGCCTTGTCAATAAGAATGCACATTCTTTTTTTGTGATCTTTCATCACAATGTCTGGGGGATTAGCTTTGCTTCTTCTGTCTATGTGTATTGTAAAGTCCCCTAAAATTGTTACAGGTTATATCTCTGGGTGATGTCCATACCAATTTCTTGCAGTTTCGTTCTCGTACAAGTGGCATATTTTCCAGTGCAGGTATTGGTCCACTCTACTATGTTGAGCTTAATATTCAGTGGGTGCAAACACTCTGCAACCAGATACATGATGGTCAATTGTTTCTGGATATTTGTAACAAAATATGCGTTTCGGGTTAACACAATTATTCATTATGTGTGTTTAGTAATTTCGAGTTATTATTATAACCCCAACATTCGACCTTCTGTTTTAACAATTAATTTACGAAAAAGTTCATTTAAAATTGGTAAAGTCGAGTTCTAGACATGGGGCGCTTTTTCAAGTTATTACCAGTCCCACGAAGGAGAGCTAGGGTTAATCCTTGGCGCTTCAGGTGTCCCTAAAAAGCTTAAAATGCAGAGTAGGCCTGGGCTATTTTGGATATCTGATCCAATTTACAGGTAGGATAACCACTTTAAATTTACGTTCTGTTCGTATAGGTATACTGATAAATAACACTTCCCGGACTTCGCGGGGAGATCAGGATGTAGTACCTGTTTTCCTGTACTTTACTGTGTTTTCCGTGTTCGTGCAGTTCACGTATTAGGGAATTCTTGTCTTGGTTTATTCCAGAACCTCCTTCATTACTCTCTCTCTCTCTCTCTCTATATATATATATATATATATATATATATATATATATATATATATATATATAGAGAGAGAGAGAGAGAGAGGGTCGTAAATCCCGCATTCGTCTTGGATCAGAATCTTTTTTTTTTGTTTTGTCTTGTTTTTTAGCAGCCATATTCTTGTCATCAAGCGTAACGGAGCAAAATATGAGGCGTGTCTGATCCTGGAGATTCTGATTTCGTGACTACACCTCCCCATTCTACAATGTGAGCATTTGAAGTATTCTGTTGCCTTCGTGACACGTCGCTGGCACTGAAGAATTTTTATCCTTTACGTCACGTGTACGTGTGTGGCCTTCCATGTTACTGAACTTTTGCTACATTTTATTCTCGTAGAGAGGTTGTTAAACATAAAAATGGATATACACATACTGAAACAAGGTACACATACAAATCAGATTAAGAAGGATGCAAACTAAAAAAAATGGGTGGAGGAGATATAATATAACATATAATTGCAGGTTTTCTTTTTGATATGCTTTCAGGACGTAAGCGATTACGGCTCCCCGCAGCTTTCGGTCTTTTGTGGATACAAGCAGTGCTTGTCACTTTACTATCCCTTACAGTCCACCTCCTGCCTTCTATTTACGCAAGCTCATCAGATAGATTACTTGCTGTTTCCATATGTTCATCTAACCATCAATATGTTCTGTGAGTGTCAAATTCTCCAAGCTCTCTTTCTTAATTACCTGTCGCATAAATTGTTGCTATTTCTTTTCTTTTTTTTTTCTCTAAATTTAAGTGTTCTTTTAATAAGTGTCCTAATTTTTAATTTGCATTTTTAAAATCCTGGCAGGAAGAACCATTTTTAGAGAAGACACTTTGAAACCAAAGACAATTAAAAATGGCAGAATTGTTTAAGTGGTTTGAACATCATATTATCTTGTCACTGCAGCCAAAACTTGAAGACTTGAAGACTTTCATGTCAAACAGTGAATACAGGTAAGTCAACGATTTCCGCTTTTTATTGTATATTAACTTTTATTTATATTTTTAAAATACCTTCAAAATTTCTTAGAGAAATGTCTTATTATAGATATATAGGAATAAAATATGAACCCAACATGTGATTTGCAGGTCGAGGACACGGTGCGGAAGTTTAAATAGCTAGAAAGTATTTTGACAGAGGACAGTACATGCGACACTGAGATCTGTAGACGTATTGTGATGGCCAAGGACACATTCCAAAAGCTAGGAAGAGTATTGCAAGACAGGAGGATTTCTTTGGTAACAAAGAAAAGAGTACTGAACTGCTACGGGACATCTGTCCTCCTTTATGGCAGCAAATGCTGGACAGTTTCCTCAAAGATGAAGAAGAGAGTCAAGGCAATGGAGATGTGGTTCTACAGAAGGATACTGAGGATGTCATGGAGTGAGCGTGTGAGCAACGATGAGGTCTTGGAGAGGATGCAAACGAAGAGGAGGCTTATACTTAACATCAGGAAGAGGAAGCTGAAGTTTCTGGAACATGTAATGAGAAAGGAGGGCTTGGAGAATCTGATACTCAAAGGTTGAATAGATGAAAAGAGAGACAAGGGAAAGCAATGCATGACATACCTGGCAGACTTAAGTAAGTGAATGGCAGAACGTAATCTGGGAACGTAGTCTACCAAAAAGAATTCTAAAATTGTGGATTATCAAGCAAAAAGTGAAATACCAGAGAAAAATAAACAAAAACTCCCAAAGCCATGTTTTGCTTGCGGTGAACTACACTGGTACAGATATTGCGATTTTAGGAATAAAAAATGATTCAACTGTAAAAGAGTGGGTCATAAAAGCACGCATAGCAGGACAAAAAATAAAGACAATAAAATAAGAAAATTAAAGTCCGAGGTAGAAGATGGAATAAGCAGAAAATTTGTTACCGTCAAAATAAGTAATAAAAATATAAAAATGCAACTTGACACTGGCTCAGATCTATCTATCATAAATTTGCATACGTGGAAGAAGTTGGGGAAACCAACTTTAATGAAGACAAAGAAAATCGCGAGTTCAGTGACGGGAGAAAAAATACAGTTTATTGGCGAATTTGTTACAAACGTCACGTTAAATAAAAAAATGCGAAAAGCTAAACTATTTGTCATAGAAAATACCACAAACTTACTTGGTACGAATTGGATAACAGAATTCCAATTATGGGATCTACCGATAAATTCCTTCTGTTACAAGGTAGAAAGTTTAAACAGTGAAGCCCAAAAATTAGTAAAGAAACTTAAGGAAACATTTCTTACTGTTTGTTCTCTAGGGTTGGGAACGTGTACCAAGATGGAGGCAAAATTCCAGCTAAAAGAAAACGCTCAGGCGGTATTCAAAAAGAAAAGGAATGTGCCGTTTGCCTCAATTGAACAGATAGATAAAGAATTGGACAAATTAGAGGAAACCGGTGTACTTAAAAAAGTTGAGTACAGTGAATGGGCAACACCGACGGTATACGTGAAAAAAAAAAGCCCCAGAAAGTAAAGATGAAACCGACACAGAGAAAAAACTGGGGAGCGAGTTACCCGCAGCCAAGGACATGCAGTATTATTAAATGATTTAAGTCAACTGAAGTCACCACAGAAAACATTAAGAAGCACAAGATCAACAAAAGGGAAGCTAGAGGCTGAAAAAATAGAACCACAAGAAGAACCTACAGAAACTGTGACCCCATCCTTAAGAAGCTCAAAGCGGAAGGTTGTTTCTGGTAACACTATGGAGGTACTAAAAAATAGAAAAACAAATTGGCAATATGATGTACTTGGTGAGAGGTGAAAAATTCACGTGCAGACGGCACAGTAACCAGATCAGACGATGCTCTTCAGATGTGGTTGACAGCGGTCTCGCGGAAGAAATGCCAATGGAAGTGATTTTCGATATGTTTGATCTAACAATGCCTGCAACGATTTTACCTGAGGTACGCCAATCCAGGAGAAAAAGAAAGGCAACTGATCATTTAAAAGTGGATTCAAAATGTAGGAGATACACTACCATGTTGCTAAAAAAAAAAAAAAAGTTTTTTTTTTTTTTTTTTCTTCATATTTCCTGTAAAAAATAAATAAAGAAAACTGTTTTACTCCTACAGAGTAAAGTTTTAGGAGGGGGGTGTTATGGTAAAACACACCTATTCTATAGTTAATAGACTCTCCCACCTAATATAAGTAAGAGTAGTAAGAAAAACAAAGGTCAGTCGATGTCAGACGACAGTAGTCGACAGTCAAATACGAAAATAGTCAGTGACCACAACAAGATTACTCTGCATAATACTTATTATATCAAGTTCCTAATGTTTTGTATGTCAAACCTATTTTAGGACCGATTTAGTACAAATACAAGCCTCCACTGCAAAATAACTCCACAACAGTTATCACAACTGATTTTCTGCTTTTACTTTTCCTCCAAAAAAACAAAAAACATATATTTTCATTTAAAAGATATGTTGTTGTTGTTGTTAAATATTTAAAATCCCAACACAAAAAAAACTGGGTGGACAGATCCCAACAGGTGCTTTTAATTATATAAATAATTCTACAATTAAAGCATCTTCGACATTCAGAGCTGAACATTTTGTTAAATCATTTTATAATTCTATAATTTATATATTCTTTGTTCATATCTGAACATCTTCAAAAAAATAATTTTTGTAATTTATATATTTTCTACTTTCATAACATATTCCCAAAATATCTTTGGCTTGATATTTTTTCAGCCTTTGAAAACAACTCAGTTTTAATGTACTCATCTTATGTTCAGTCTCCAAATATTTCTTCATTACTGTAGTCTTGTGCCAGACTAATCTAAGCTCAGTAAATATTTATTGGATATTTACCAAGGAGGTATGTTGTACTGAACTGTTGAGTTCTGCCTATAATGGAATTAACAAACCAAGTTCCAGATTTACATAAGGCTTCTTATAGTCACCATAGCAGAAATAAGTTGTATCATCATTCCCTTCATATTCCATTAGTAAGAAAGAAGTTCCATTCAAACAACTTCTTCCCAAGAAATGGTGAATTGTAAAACGGACTCTCAGCAGGATGTTTTCTCAAATCACTATAATCTTGACCTCTTCATCTAGGGTTAACCATTATCTTTCCTGCTTAGACCAATGAACTTCACTTCTTGCTCTTTCTTCAACTCATGCAATATCACACACTATATCTCTACTTTGAGTGGCTCTTGGGCCTAATATTGGGTGAACATTATTATAGAAAAAATACACAAGGAATGAATCAACATTCCCACTTCCCCATTATCAAATAGTTTAACAAAAAATATCTTGTCTCTGGTATTTCACAATCGTTGACAGAGAAAAGCACAGGTGATTGAATCATTCTTCCATAAATACCAGGCAGCCTACAATAAATAAAATTTTGTTGTCAAAATGATTGGAATATTTCAGCAGATCTCTCTTCTGACATAACAGCTCACTGGGGAAATAAATGGCTGGTAACTTTTAATATCTCAAAAATCAAGCAATTATCATTTCATCATTACTGTTCAGATCCTGAGCCTTCTTCATTCATACTGACTGACTCCATTGTCAATAAGGATTCATGCTTTGAATGTCTATTAGCCCTCAAGGTCATTCCAGATGGAATTCCTATATATGATCCATTACAATAGATGTTGGAAAAGTGGGAAGCAAATGATATCACTCCAGGAAATACCTCACTCTTTCTGCCATGCTTTATCTTTACAAGTGTCAGACCCCCAAAAAATGGAGTATTACTGACACATCAGGGCCAGAGCTGCTTAAGCTTCATTTTGCCAGCAGGAATGAATTTCAAAATCGTTTATGTAGTTATATGAGTGACAATTTATTCCCCATTCTGTAGCCTTTATCCCACAGATGCAATGTTGCATACTTCTCACTTTGTTCTATGGAAAATGTTCAGATGAACTCCATTCTTTCATTTCACCAGTTCAAATGTTTACTGCTAGGAAACATTAATTTAATTTTAATAGAGTTAAATCACTCATTTTCTCAGTGTTCCATATGTAAAGGATGATGTTACTGTGAGACAGCTTTTCCCAAAGGACTACAACTTTTTGGAATAGACTCCCAAGTGGGTACTTCTTTGAATAATACATCTTTGAATAATACATTATACCTTTTTAAAACAAAGTTCAGTCATTATTTTTCTTCTTTATCCTCATAATCTTCACTTTCTACCACCCATTGTTTCCTTCATATCATGTACCTCATTTATCATTACCTTTTTAAAAATAACCCTCTAATTTGAGCTGCTCTCGAGCCTTGCATTGGGTGAATTTAGGATGAGTGGGTAGTATTATAGTTATTGGTTTGCTGAGTTCAAATTCTGACCTAGTTGCATTCACCTAGCACTAGTGACCTCGGAAAAGTCATGAATTCTTCCCCTTGCTAGGGGTTAAATAGCAAGGTAAATGTAGCCAATACAACAAGGAAAGTCTGAATTCAAATTAGTGCTATGGCTCACAAGAAGAGAATTCATTGTACTGATGATTGGTCTGGTCATTTACATCAACTTATCCTCCAACAGCTATCTTGGATCTTACCCTTACAACTGGATTTTTGAGGGAGAAATCATGAGATTGAGTTACACTGTTCCTGCTTAAAGAAAACCATCATTATCTCTGGAGATGGATATCACACACAGATATGTGTTATACTCTGTTGCAAATTAGATCTCTTTCTGATTCACTCCACATCAAAACCTGTTGGCCAGATGTGAATGCTACAAAAGAAAAATTAAAGATAAAATATTTCTTTTTGGTGCAGGGGCATCATATCAAACTCACAAAATAAATTTCCCAAAAATATAAAATTCAGTTTAAATGATTTATCAAAAACATTGCCACTCAAGCAAAAGCAAGACAAAAAACACTGAGTCATGTATTCACCCTGTTAGCTTAAGAGGTCCTGCTCATGACACTCAAGGTAGGAGGCAGATAGTCATAGAGTTCAGCAGTAGACCCAGGTCAACAGACCTGACACAAGCTTCAACCAGGCTCATACAAAACCAACTCCTCCCCATCCACCAAGTCACTTCCCTTGCCCACAAAGAGACATTCCACCTTGATCCTTTATAAAGGCAATGCAGAGAATTTTATTTTATCATATCTTGTTTCCTTTTTCTTTCCATCTTACCTGAAGAACTTTGTCATTTTTGTTTGTTTTCCTGCAACCATATGTGGTATATAACAACTGGTGTCAGGGGTAAAGGTGTTTGAGTAGATATCTCTGTTTTTTAAACAGTGTAAATTTATGGCTACCAGCCTGTGCATTAGAGAGTCTTAATGATATACATTAATTACTGGTATTCTTACGTCATTGCAAAATCTATCAATGGTCAAAAAGGATAAATATTTATTGAGCTGCCTATAATCGTGAAATCTATATTTAGTTTTTATATAAATGTCCATTTTGTTTATTGCAGGATTGTGATCCATGGATTTCTTACAAATGAACAAAACAGAAGACTCTATGTCTATATCAAGCCATCCAAGGAAATTGTGGCATCCTATCTTCCCCCAGGGAAACTTTATTCCAAATCGCTCTTCTTTCTGAAATGTCACTCAAATAGTATCATCACCAAAGACAATATTGGTAAGTAAATTGCAATGCTCTCTATGAAAAAACAATGAAAAGTAACTCCTAATAATCTATATAATGTATGTATCCTAATAAACATCAACATCATTTATTCAATTTAGCCCATTTTGTTCCAGTGGGTTCCCCACTCCTCTCCATCTCACAGTTGTAGTTCATGATGATATTCAATGCAGAATAGTGCAATGACTTGCTGGTTCCTTTTACATCGAGGATTTGAGGTTACCTTATCTCTCCTCTCAGAAGGACCTACAAGGTAACAGATAGTTTGAATTCAGTTTTCTTTCAGCTCTCTGATTCCTCAGTTCAAGCTGTGTCCTGAGTACGACAATAAACTACATCCAACAGCAAGACCTCTGATTAGGAGGTTTGAGGAGCATGGAACAACCCCTTAATTGCCGGTGTTCCCAGATTCACCCTACCAAGGGTGGTAGCACCTGTTAGGGTCCCAGCTATAAGCAAATAGTTAACCCCAAAACTGGGGTCAAAACACCATGAAAGTGTAAAAATAGGTATTAATACCAGCAATATATTTTTGTGAAAAATTATTACCATCAATGAATTTTTAAAGAAAAAAAAATCACCAGCAATACATTATTACGAGCAATACATTATTACCAGCAAAACATTTTTGAAAAAAAATATATTACCAGCGATACATTTTTGTAAGAAAAAGAATATTACCAGTGATACATTTTTGAATGAAAAAAATATTACCAGCAAAATATTTTTCAAGAAAAAAATATTACCAGCAATATATTTTTGAAGGAAAAAAATATTACTAGCAATACATTTTTGAAGGAAAAAAATATTACCAGTAATAAATTTTTGAAGGAAAAAAATATTACCAGTAATACATTTTTGAAGGAAAAAAATATTACCAGTAATACATTTTTCTAGAAAAAATATTACCAGCAATACATTTTTGAAGGAAAAACATTTGCCAGCAATACATTTTTAAAGAAAAAAATATTACTAGCAATATATTTTTCAAGAAAAAAAATATTACCAGCAATAAAAATCTTGTTGACATTACATAACCCATTGAGGTTGATATGCCATAAAACAAAACAAATTAATTTAAGTTTGGAAGTGCCATTGGTATAATGGATAACAGTTCTAGTTGGATACATTATATTCACTTTTATGCAAATACCTTTGGGAAAGGTATGAATCCACCACTTCTCCCCCTGCTATGGGTTAATTAATAGGATTTATATCAGTAAAAATTGTTATTATTTCCAAAAGTTCTTACAATCTAAAAATACATTTTTTGGCTTTAAATAACCTACAAAAGTTTGATATGCCATAATAAAAACAAATCAATCAATCAATATAACCCAGAAATTCATTACAATATGGCTTTTAATCACCTCAAACAGAAAATCTTTGAGAATTTGGCCAAGAAAGACAATTACCTCTCTTCCAAACTATTCTCTTTCATCAAATTTCCAGAAGTCTTTGACAGTACTTCATAAATAATAGAATTCCTGGAAGTCTCTCACCAGGCAGTGCCTCTCTATGGTGTTAAAAGAAGTCAGATTTATTCGATGAGACCCACAATAAATTTTGTTCCTTTCCTACATATACGAGAGATCTCACATTGAAAATGCCATCTTGGATAATGGTTGAACCCTCTAGACTAGCAAATAATTTGCAAGTATTTTTAACTATCAGGCAAATGCAAGTCAACTCCACATCAGGTAATGGTTAGCATTGCTAAGATCAGTCAGTGAATAGATCCTTTTGCATTTAGTGTAAGGAAGAATGTGTTGCACAGAGCATGCAAATAGTGAGAGCCTGTCTGCATTGAAAATCAATATTCAAAATCCAAGACAGCAGGATAGAAGTTCTGAAAATTGATGCCAGTAGGAAATCACAATTTCAGCAATGCAATAGATGATGATGATGGGTAAACCGTCATTTCTTTGCACCACTTCGATAAGTGGCTAGTTTCTTGCTTATGTCCACATCACATTGAAACATTTCCTGCATGATCACCAAAGTTAAGCAACATTGAGCATGGCCAGTACCTAGATAGGTAACCACTTAGGAATACCACAGGCTAGAAGCTTGGGTGTGTGGGTGGTGTAGTGAATAATGGCTCAGAACTGGTAATCAGGGATCAGAATTCCAATTCCAGTCAGGTTCATTATATTCACATATGCGCAAATACCCTTGCAAAAGGTGTGAATCCACATCTCTCTCCAGGTATGGGTTAATTAGTAAGACTTGTATCATTAAAACTATTATCATCTCCCAAAAACTAAAATAAAATTGCATACAAAATATTTAGATTTTGGCATTAAATAATACAGAGAGTTGTTGATATACTGCTAAACAAAAACAAACAACCCACTTGGTTCCTCCTCGTATGGTCTTTCTGTATGCCCTACACATTTAGAAAAACAGATGTGAGGAGATGGGCACTGATCATATAAGCATTTCATACTACATCCCAAATGAATCTACTAACAAATGACAACAATCCTACCTTCCTTCCCAAGGCTAATGTACTGATGATGAGTTGGGGGCTATGCAGATGATGTAGGTATTCCTCTTAGGAATAAGAAGGATCTTGAACGTGTTATTGATAAAGTGTTCCAATAAATACGACTTGAGATAAAACTTTCTAAGTCAAAAACTAGGATCTAGAATTGGAATGAAAACAGTGATGACACCGACCCTGAATCTATCATAAAAAAAACAGAATGTGGAATTAATTAACACTAAACACTTCAGATAACTCAACATATGGATCAGTTTTAACAAATTTAGTATAGGAGATAGGGGAATTGAACATAGAATAGGCTGTGCTAGAGATAGTTTTGCCTAACACTGCAAAATGCTACAAAACCAAAACATTGACCTGAACCCTCAAATCATGTACTTAAATAACCTTGTCAGATCAAGACTTTTATATGAATGTCATGTATGGCACCAGACCCATTCAGAAATATGTAAACTGTCTGCTGTGTGCAACCACTTTACAAGATCAATGGTGAGTGAGTAAAAGCTGAGGATCTTGGCAAAGAACATCCTTCTTTGAACATTGAACATTGATACAGATCCTCAAAGAACTGTAGAATTACTTAAGGATTACCAGCAGCGGCAATGACTAAAATGGACAGCACATTTAATTTTAAGAGGAAATAATGATATAATGAAGATGTTGATATTCCACACTACTTCAAATAAAAGGTTAAGAAGGAAATTCTGATCACAAATGGAAAGAGTGATAACAGCTACTGGACTTGAGATGAGAAAATAATGACATAATCAAGATGTTGATATTCCACACTGCTTCAAATAAAATGTTAAGAAGAAAACTCCCATCAATACTGAAAAGAGTGATAACAGCTACTGGACTTGAGATGAGAAAATAATGACATAATCAAGATGTTGATATTCCACACTGCTTCAAATAAAATGTTAAGAAGAAAACTCCCATCAATACTGAAAAGAGTGATAACAGCTACTGGACTTGAAAAACCTACTCTCCTGAAAAATTATTATAAGAGAAAAATTTTATAAATTACAACCAAGAGCAGTGCTGGCTGCTTGGTCAGTGAATGCTGCATGTTTGCTTGTAGGGAAATGGTTAATATTACCATTACCATTCTGGAAGTTATGCTACATTCTGTGAAGTAAAAAGATGGAAGATTATTAATTGTGAATTGCTAAAACTTCTTGAGAAAGATAGTGGAGTGGTTACCTTTTGCATGATTTTGAATTCAAAGTTTTCTTTCTTGTGGTGAAAAAGATCTGGAAAGGAGAAGAAGAGGATGTGAACAGCATTTTCCCTCTTAGGTGTATGTTGAAAGAGAAAATGAAAGAAACCAAAGACAGCAGGAGGGGAGAATTTATTTCAGTGAAAGGGTGGAAAAGACAAAGGCATTGTGGAAGAGGGGTTAGAGAATAAAATATGAGGAAGGAAGTTCTGGAAATCTAATAACTTGTCAAGTGGATGAAGAAGAGGAGTGGAGGTGAGGCAGGATATGATGAGTTAAAAGCCATTGTCAAAATGTAAGAAAAATAACACAAACAGAATTAATAAAGTTTGCAATGAAAAGAAAACAGTCAAAAAAGATGAAACAGCAATAATCATGCAAGCAAGCAATATAGTTAAAGCAAATCAAACAGGTAAGAAGGCAAAAGAATTCACAAACTATGAGTTGGTGTTTGTGCACAAAAGCAAGTAAATGCAGTAGGTCGGTCTAGTAGTTAAGGCAGATCTGGACCGAGGTTATTTACCTTGCCTCCCCACAAGGCAAAATGTGGCAGAAGGCCATTATTTTATGTGGTGAAAATCCAAGTTCATGGGCTTGGGCAAAAATTCCCCTAGGACCTTGCATACACGGAGTTGGGCTTGTCTACTTCTTCTGAAGGCAGCAAATTCGACAAGTCAACTCAACCACCTGAATCAGCAGATCTGGACTGAGTTGTATCAAAATGCAAGTCATCCCATTTTATTAGCTAAGAAAAATATCCCAGCATGCATTTCATGTATTTCTGACTATAAGAGGAAAAGGGGAAACACTTTTGCAATCATTCCCACCTCCCTTGAGAAATCAACAGTAGCAAAAGCTAGGTAAAAGAATTGTACAAGGTGTATTATGCTAATTTCATTTTTTTTTTTGTTGAAAAACAGGAACACAGGTGTGAGTGTTGATAACTATTTTTTCTTTTTATTGCTCATTCAAACCACACTTCTCCTTGTATTTACCCAGTTGTCGACAGAGCAGTCACAAACTCATCCATGAGCTGATTGCTCCAGGGTTGGTGGAAGTGACATGGTGAACATGCAGAAATATTATTATTATTATTATTATTATTATTATTATTATAAATAAATAAAAATAAAATATAAAATAATAATGAAAATTATAAATAAAATGGAATAAAACAATAACATAAAAACGTTGTATAAATAAATAAAATAAAATACTCTCAGGATGCAACAAAAACTACTCCTGCTGGAAATACAGACATCCCAACAAAAGATGTTAAATTCAGCCTCTTCACAAACCTTGGTACGGGCAACACGTGTCCAAATTCTCTGTATCTTATGGCTTTGAAGAGTAAGCGTTCTCAAAGCAAATTTGTGGCTTTCACAACACAAAGAAAGAAAATTACTTGTAATGCGTCAGGAAAATAACTCACGAACGCTGTAGCAAAAAATGCCCGAATTTTCCTTCCCCGAGTCGAAAACACCAACTGCTTTTATCGGCAGAACCTATTTTTTCCATTCAATGACAGCCGGGATAGGATGCTCTGTAATTTGCATATTAATATACTCTTATAGCGACTCCTGCGACAGACTTGTTTCTTTTTCGTCACAGAATACACGCGACGCGCTGTCGCTTGGGTTGACGAGGTAAGTCGCTATAAGAGTTTTGCTGACTACTTTTTGGCAATCCCTCCCTGGCAGATTGCACACAAAACACAAACTTTTTTCCGGGGTACTTGATTATCTCGTTCACTACAGGCTTGTTATATTATGGAGTAATTTCTCCCTTTTATCACATGTACCATAAAACAATTGTAACCTAAAAAATATGCACACAAACTATAAATTAATTGTATGAAATTAACATACACTTCACCATACTTTTCCTGTTATATGTGTACATTTTATTTCCTGTCAAGTATACTTTTATCTCCATGAACACAAGCCTAATTTCTGCTGTTATGATGTGAGTAATGACCAATTAAATAGCTAAAAACATGACTTAGAACAGTTAAAGAGGATGTTTAACTATTCTTGGATGCACATGTGTTTGGGGCTCACTGTTAGAACTGTGACTGGTTAACTCTTACTGACAATTGAATCTGACCACCAATATTATTGGCTTTCATTTGGGATATGGGAGATTTGTTTGATAGAGCCAGTCCAATCGATCCTAAGTGAATGCCACAACAAGTACAAGTAAGTAACTAAAGCAAGACTCTAGTTTACCCTGCTATTTAACTTGAACCCAGGGTGAGAAGAAATGGATTTATGCTTTTCCTAAGACAAAAGTGAATGCGACAAACTAGACCAGAACTTGATCTCAGTTCACTGGTTTCATTTTTTACACTGAGAACTGTTGCATTATTGACACAAAATATAATACAGGATAGAATACTTGTGGTTGAAGAGAAAAATAAAATGTACTGCCCAGTACAGGGACTGAACTCACAACCTTCATTCAACCTTTAGCTTTTAATGGAGATGTCACCCCCATTGACTGGATTAGGATCACCCTGTGGAGTTCTATAAAAGTAAAGGCTTTTTCTCTTGTCATTTTTTTTTTTTTTGTCTGTTGCTTGGTGAACCTTTGTCAGTCAGCTTTAACAACCACTCAGGATTTTTGCCAGTTGGCCATTACCAAGAAATCAAGCTGAGAGTGGAAAAAAAGAAAATACTAGAAAAACAAAAACAAGCAGAAATGATAAGAACAAAGGCTATCACTTAATTTAAACTACAATACTGTAATTACTATTTAATATTTATTTCTCTTGAAAATTTCATATTGCTATTTTTCTTATCTATTTTTGCCCTTTTTATCCTTTTTTTTATCTATCTTTGTCTTTTTTTAAATCTGTTTTATCCTTTTTTAATCTATTTTTGCTCTCTCTTTAAAATTTATTTTTGTCCTTTTTTAAAATCTATTTTTGTCCATTTTTTCATCTATTTTTGTCCATTTTTCATCTATTTCTGGCCGTTTTTTTATCTATTTTTCCTTTTTTTTTAAAATCTATTTTTCCTTTTTTTTAAAAAATCTATTTTTGTCCTTTTTTTTTAAAAAATCTATTTTTGTCCTTTTTTTTTAAAAAATCTATTTTTGTCCTTTTTTTTAAAAAATCTATTTTTGTCCTTTTTTTTAAAAAATCTATTTTTGTCCTTTTTTTTAAAAAATCTATTTTTGTCCTTTTTTTTAAAAAATCTATTTTTGTCCCTTTTTTATCTATCTTGTCCTTTTTCAAAATTTATTTTTGTCCCTTTCTTAACTATTTTTGTCCCTTTCTTAACTATTTTTGTCCCTTTCTTAACTATTTTTGTCCCTTTCTTAACTATTTTTGTCCCTTTCTTAACTATTTTTGTCCCTTTCTTAACTATTTTTGTCCCTTTCTTAACTATTTTTGTCCCTTTCTTAACTATTTTTGTCCCTTTTTTATGTTTGTGAGTATTATACTTTATTCATCACTCACGCATTTTTTTTTTTTTTTGCCTAATGTACAGGTAGCTTAATTCATTATACCTGGATACATTGCCTCATTTTACCTACTTAGAGAATAAATACAGTTGTACAAAATCAGATTTTCTGTATTTATATACATTTATTCATAGTAAATGAAGCTTTAAAAAGTTTACATATCCAAAATATCTTAGTACAAAATTAATTGAAGCAGAGTACAATCTTGAATTTACAGTTGTCTTTATTTCTTGTTTCATTTCTAGATAATGAGGTTCAGTATTTTGACTGTCTACCCCAGCCTTCCCATCAATTGCAGCTTGAAACAAGAGAAGTTTATTTGCCACTCCTCTGTAATAATTCTCCCCTGTCAAAGACTTTAAGTTATGGAGAAGATAAACTCATCAATGTATTGCATTCTTTAATGTACTTGGCTGACATTGGACAAGGTCTTTACAAGGTTGGTAAATTTGCTTTGACAATTTCTTCAATATTTCTGAGATGAAGTATTCTACATAATTACTCTATTTACATTGTTTCGACTATTATCTTCATCTTTATTGTCAGATTCACAATGTTTCAGTCATTGTACGCTTCAGGTTATATACATTGGAATTTCAAACCAAACCCTTTATTTCATCCACCAGGGTAGATTGTTCTAGTTCCACATGCCATGTCTCAGTTTAAGTTATTTCCCTTTAGCAACTCAACTCTTAATTTTTTTTCACCTCTGCTGTGGCCAAGTATTGAACTCACAAACGCTTTAGGTCGAGTCACTGGTTTACTTCCACTAACACTTTTATCTACTGGGCCACGTGTCCTTGGCGATAAAAGCATGACTTGAAGTAATCTCTTTGATGTAGATAATGTAAATAGTTACAATACCTCATCTCAGAAATATAGACACATCAAGAAGTTAGTTTTTCAAACAGAGGTGTATTAGTTGAATACCAATAATGTCTACCATCAGGACATATAATACGGGGTAAAAGATTATTTTTGAAAATTTGCCATATATTGTGGAGAAATATATTAACTGCAGATGACACGGTACTGATAGTAGACACAGAAAAGAAACTACAAAACCTCCTACAGAAGGTAGTGAGGGAGAGTGAGAAGAAAGGACTAAACCATAAACTACAAGAAGACAGAATGCATGGTCATCAGTAAAAAGATGAGACCAAAATGTGATTTGCAGGTTGGGGACATTAAAATTAAGCATGTGTGGAAGTTTGAATATCTGGAAAGTGTTTTGACAGACGATGGTAGGTGTGACATTGAGATCCAAAGACAGATTGGGATGGCCAAGGATTCATTTCAAAAGCTGGGCAGAGTATTGTGAAACAAGTGGATTTCTCTGGTGACAAAGAAAAGAGTACTGAGCTGCTATGTGACATCTGTCCTCCTTTTCGGCAGCAAATGTTGGACAGTATCCCCAAAAATGAACAAGAGACTCGAGGCTGCAGAGATGTTATTCTACAGAAGGATGCTTAGAATATCATGGAGTGAGCAACAACAAGGTCTTGGAAAGGATGCAAACAAGGAGGAAGCTTATACTTAACATCAGGAAGAAGTAGATGAAATTTCTGGGACACATAATGAGAAAGGAGGGCCTGGATAATCTGATATTCACAGGTCGAATAGAGGGAAAAAGAGACAAGGGAAAGCAATGCATAACATACCAGGTGGGCTTAAGTTAGGTACCTCCACGAGATCGCTAAAAAAAGAGCATAGCATGATGAAAAAGACGCCAAACTTGACGAAAACAAAATTTTATCGTCTAAATGTTTGTTATTATTAAGAGGAAAGGTCAAAGTATTTTTGGGGTATTTTTTCCATTTTTTAATCGTTCTAGCACGTCCGAAATTTTCGTTAAAAAAATCTAGTTTTTTTGAGTCAGCAAAATTGACCATTTTTTTTTCCATTTTAAAAAAAACTGGAAATCTGACTTTGAAATTTTTTTAAATATCAATTATCATTTTTTCAAAACTTATTTTAAGAAAATCAGAAATTATAATGTTTATTTAAAATATTTTGAACCAAACTTAACTTAGATTTTTTGTGCCAAAAAGATGTAATTTGAAAATAAAACAAAGCAGGTCATAAACTTTCGCGTCTCTTGACATGTGATGAATGATATATTTACGAATTCCATGAGGCTAATTTTGTTCTACGGAAGGAGAAAAGTGAAATAATTTACATTTACGTGAACAAATTATTTACCCCGTTATTTTTTTAAGGAAAACTTTCAATGGTCTAATTTTTTTTTTTTTGTACTTAGCTTTCACCTTTACGTTTATGATGCTTTATGGAAATATATTCTAAAAAATTAAAATAAAACTGTTAAGAGTGACATTAAATTTCATATTTCTTAAGAAAGGTATCTAATTAATTTATAAAGGTACCTTTCTTATGAAATTTTATCAAAAATTGTACATAAAATACTATAATTTTATGTACATTTATTACATTCTACTGTTATTTGTATTTGCATTCATTTTATTATTAATTTTGATATTTCATTTATGGAAAAATGTCGTAACTGAGATTAATATAAAAAAAATAAGATCATATAAATTTCATAAGATGATACTGATACTTGTAGGTACCCTTCTCAGTTGAAATTGAAAAATCAAATTAACTTCTCCACCGTGTTTAGTTAAAAGTAAAGGCCTTAACAGCGGAGAACAATGCTTAACTCAAATAACGCAACTTAATTATATTCTGGTTGGTCTTCCGTATTTTATAATTACAGCTCGATTATAAGCACAAAATTACATTTCTTAATTACTGGGTATCTTCTGATTAGTCAAAATGATACAATTTACAACGCGCTAAAAAAAGATCTATCTCATAAGGACACTTATGAAAGCCTGTGCGGCTTTTAACTAATTTTATAATATTTTAACAACTTAAATGTAAAATCTATTATAATTAATGAAATAACAAATAATTGTATTAAAATTCATTTTTCATTAAAAAAATTTTTTTTTTTTCAGAAAATATTGTCCATATTCATAAAAACAACTAAAAGCAAATAAAAGCATTTGAAATTAAATAATATTTTTTTTATTGAGTTTTTGTATTTACAATTCAGAGCTGATTTTCAGGTACTATGTATCCAATTAAAAAAAAAAAAAACATGATTTGCATTCCTCAAAGCCCTGTATTATTTTTAATTTAATCACTAAAACCGATGCAATTGAATTTTTTAGCGTTTTATTTTCGGATAAAATTAGTTATGGAAAATTTTTTTTTCAAAATAAATAAAAAATTTTTTAAAAATATTTCTACCATGACTTTTCTAAACAAAAAAAAACATATTTATAATAATTTCGATCATTGAATAGTTTCTGAAAGTTTCATTAACATCATAAAAATAATTATTTTATTTTTGTTACGATTTTTCAAATTAATGTGTGTCATACCAAAAAAAACGTGCTAAGGTACCTCCACGAAATATGTTATTTACTAGCTTGATGAAATACAAATAGAAAACAAGGTTTTTTTTTAATCAAAATTTTAAATTATTAAAAAGAAGGAAAACCAAATTTTTAAAATAATTAAAAAAAAATTTCTTTCCTTTTAATAATAACATAAATTTTGATAAAATTTTTTTTTTTTTCTATTTGTATCAGCAGAACTAGTATTTTTAACATAGAAAATTTTTAATTTTTTTTTTGGTATGACACACATTTTTAAATTTTGATTAAAAAATCGTGCGGGAAAAAATAAAATAATTATCGGATGTTAATGAAACTTTCAGGAACTATTATCAAAAACAGATGATCGAAATTATTATAAATATTTTTTTTTATGAAAGTCATGGTAGAAATTTTAAAAAAATATTTATTACCCCCCCATAACTAATTTTATGAAAACGCTAGAAATTGATCGCATCGGTTTTAGTGATTACAATAATTAAAAACAGGGCTTTGAGGAATGCAAATCATTTTTTTTTTTTTTTTAATTGGATACGCAGTACCTGAAAATCAGCTCTGAATTGTAACATAAAAACTCAATAAAACAAAGATATTATTTAATTTCAAATTATTTTTTATTTGCTTTTAGTTGTTTTTATGAATATGGACAATATTTTCTGAAAGCAAAAAAATTTTTTCGATGAAAAATGAATTTTAATACAATTATTTGTTATTTCATTAATTATAATAGATTTTACATTTAAGTTGTTAAAATATTATAAAATTAGTTAAAAGCCGCATCGGCTTTCATAAGTGTCCTTATGAGATAGATCTTTTTTTTAGCGCGTTGTAAATTGTATCATTTTGACTAATCAGAAGATCCCCAGTAATTAAGAAATGTAATTTTGTGCTTATAATCGAGCTGTAATTATAAAATACGGAAGACCAACCAGAATATAATTAAGTTGCGTTATTTGAGTTAAGCATTGTTCTCCGCTGTTAAGGCCTTTACTTTTTTTGCGAAACACGTGTGGAGAAGTTAATTTGATTTTTTCAATTTCAACTGAGAAGGGTACCTACAAGTATCAGTATCATCTTATGAAATTTATATGATCTTATTTTTATATTAATCTCAGTTACGACATTTTTCCATAAATGAAATATCAAAATTAATAATAAAATGAATGCAAATACAAATAACAGTAGAATGTAATAAATGTACATAAAATTATAGTATTTTATGTACAATTTGATAAAATTTCATAAGAAAGGTACCTATAAATTAATTAGATACCTTTCTTAAGAAATATGAAATTTAATGTCACTCTTAACAGTTTTATTTTAATTTCTTTAGAATATATTTCCCATAAAGCATCATAAACGTAAAGGTGAAAGCTACAAAAAAGTACAAAAAAAAAAAAAATTAGACCGCTGAAAGTTTTCGTTAAAAATAACGGGGTAAATAATTTGTTCACGTAAATGTAAATTATTTCACTTTTCTCCTTCCGTAGAACAAATTAGCCTCATGGAATTCGTAAATATATCATTCATCACATGTCAAGAGACGCGAAAGTTTATGACCTGCTTTGTTTTATTTTCAAATTACATCTTTTTGGCACAAAAGCTAAGTTAAGTTTGGTTCAAAATATTTTAAATAAACATTATAATTTCTGATTTTCTTAAAATAAGTTTTGAAAAAATGATAATTGATATTTAAAAAATTTCAAAGTCAGATTTCCAGTTTTTTAAAATGGAAAAAATGATCAATTTTGCTGACTCAAAAAAACTAGATTTTTAACGAAAATTTCGGACGTGCTAGGAACGATTAAAAAATGGAAAAAAATACCCCAAAAATACTTTGACCTTTCCTCTTAATGAATAACAAACATTTAGACGATAAAATTTTGTTTTCGTCAAGTTTGGCGTCTTTTTCATCATGCTATGCTCTTTTTTTTAGCGATCTCGTGGAGGTACCTAGCTTAAGTGGATGGCAGAACGTGGTCTGGGTGAGTTGGCAGAGGTACAAAACTTATTGAGTGCTACAAGAGATAGGAGGAAGTGGAGAGCCATGATTGCCTACAACCTGAAAGGACATGACACATAAAAATAAAGAACTTGTAAAATAATGCAAATTAAATTAGATTTTTCTAAACTATCTTATACATAGATCTGTTTTCCTAGATTAGAAATGACCAGGCAAATGGATCCTCTCGGTTTTAAAGAAGACAATGCTTCATCAGACCCTATAGACTCGCACAACAAAATTGCAAATAGGAAAATCCTTATCCCTTGAACATTTCTAACAGCAGCAGCAGCAGCAGAAACAACAAAAAGGAGCAGCACATATAAGAAAATTATATAATGAAGATGTTAACTTTTCCACATTAAATTAAACAAAATGTTTAGAAGGAAACTGTAGTGGTGACATACCTCACTGAAGCAAGAGAAGATGAATTGTCTGTACATGTGCTTGAAGACATCAGAAACATGCAGGGCAAACTCCGGCAAATCAATATTGAAGTGACACAGCGCATGCGTTATCGGCAAGAATGAGGCTAACACAAGCGAGAGATCTGCACGAGACTGAGGAAGGATAAAAAGAGCTGACTTTTTGTTTCAGGGTAGTTTTGTTCTTTGAGACTGGTGAAGATGGCGACTGACACTGGATTTAATTTTTTTTAAATTGTAGGTAGCATGGAATCAAAACCAAGAAGTGCAAGAAAAGAAACTATTAGAATAGGACATGATTGCATCTAGCTAGTTCAACATTAAAATGGGGAGAAAGAGCAATAGTACTGTTATGATGTGCAGGAAACAGTCCCGAGCAAAGCATTGTTTTGGTTTCTTTCGTTTAAATCACACAGAAACCTCCTCATTAGTACTAGAAGGAGTATTAACAGTTAATGGACTTAAGAAGTCTAATTTTATTAGTTTTAAACAATGCCAATGCTAATGATTTGGTCAATGAATGCAAATGTTTTCAGTATGGAAACAGTTAATTTTATCAGAACTCTTGTGCTAAATTGATTTAAATATTGAGTTTAGAACTGAATGTAAATAATTTCAACATTCAGTAGAATTTTTTTATTGCATTCCAAGCAAGGTAATAATGCCACTAAGTCACAAAGGCTTTCGGGGAGTGAAAGAGAATGAGAAGGCCGGGGAAATGAGCAAAGGTACCTTAAGTTGCAGAAAAAAAATCTACTCCAGCGATGTAGCTTCTCCATCAGATAACTTGAGCAGTATAACAAAGGGTAAAAAAAAGGAGGAAAAAACATTTCCTTTTTAACCACTTCAGGGATCACAAGTCACAAGACCTTGTAACTATAAAACATTGGTAAAAAAAAAAAAAAAAAAAGGTGTAACAGCTTTTAGTCAACCAGAACAACAACCTTACTCCTCCCACATGAACTGTTAATTTTTCCACAATTTAGTAAGGAGATAGGACAATAAAAAAGGTTTCAGGAAGAGAGAAGATGGCGACTGACATTAGATTTAAATTTTTTAAAATTGTAGGTGGCAGGGAAGCAAAAAAAACTGAGAAAAGAAATGCAAGAAAAGAAACTATTAGAATAACACATGGTTGCATCTAGCTAGTTCAACATTAAAATGGGGAGACCTAATTGCCAATCTAGTAGTACACTTAAATTCAAGTCGTCAAGGCACCAGGGGGGAAAGTTCATCAGAACAACTGTTTCATATATCTTTATGATCTCAGCATTTTTTTGTCTCTGTTGGTATTTAGATTTTAAACTCTTGTAACACTTTTCCAAATACTTTATATCATGACAAGCTGGTTAGAAATCTCTGCTTGTATCTCGGAATGTTTCCTCTTCATCAGAAATTCATAATTACTTTCTCGATGATATTAATCTTTAATTCTTTTCTTGAATAAAAGGGTCATGTGGTTCTTGCTCTTCCTTCCCTTGATGTCCTTCTCAATGCTGCTGCAGACCCCAAGAGATTCCAAGCTTTAAAGTACCTTCTGGAGACAACTGTGCTTTCCTGGATTTCCGAAACCAAGGTAATTTTTTTCCTACATTTCTACAAAATCCACATGTATCAGGGTGTATCAAAAGTATTTTGGTTTTTACTTGTATAAACCTCTCAAAAACTCCTGTACATTTTTTAGTCCTACCTTGTGCTTTCTATATGATATCTTTCAATGATTCTGTCTTTTCTGAAATTTTTTTTGAAACCTTCTGGTCAGGCTTGGTCTGATTTGTTTAATGGCATATCAATATCCTTACGAGTCATTTAATGCTAAAACCTGATTCACTTGCAAATGCTTGATCAGAAGCCATTGGCTTATATACAAATACCCTTCGGAAAGATATGATTTTGATTCTTCTCCCCCAGTTATGAGATCAATAGAACTTGTAGATGTTTATACTGTAAATAAATAAAACATTGATCTATCAACTGAACAGTTTTGTACATTATTCGGACTATTGTCCTCATCTTTGTCGCCATATTTATCACAACGTTTCGGCCATTGTACGCTCCGGACTTCAGGTGGTTAGAATGTCGAACCCTTTATTTCGCTCACCAGGGTAGACTGTTCTATTTCCATGTGCCATGTATGATGGGTGTCAGTTATCAGTTATCTCCTGTTAATTTCCCTCTGAAAGTTCTCCACTGCCTTAACCAGGTATTGAACTCACACTCTTTGGGTCCTGTCACTGGATCTAATCATTGTCTTTATTCACTGTGCCATGTGTCCTTGAGGTATGGATTTCTGGGTATTATAAACCTAATGTCTTCAGCAACCATTTTTACCAGTGCTCATATTGCAATTTTGCTGTTATCATTGCATTTTTTTTTAATGTAATGTACATAATACCTCATCTCAGAAATATAGACAGACTCTGAACAGTTTTGTCTCCCCAGTTTCACTCACAAGGCTTGGTTCAACATGCGGTATGTGTTTTAGGTATTCCTAAATGGTTCTACAGGCTGGGATCATCTCACAAATCTAATATTATCATAGTCACAAATCAGCTATGGTGAGACTTGAACCCAGTTCTCAGAAGGCTAACCCTTACACCACACACACACACACACACACACACACACTAGTAATCAGGGTTACCTTTACATTGCATTTTAAAATATCATAAAGAACAGCTGTGGGTCATGCAGTTCTTGGTTTTATTATCCAGGGACAAAGCACTACCCTTAAACCAGCTCTGGGTAGTACAATTATAGATTGCTTCATTTCCTTCCAAATTCTAAAAGCATCTTCAGAAGCATTTAAGCTCAGTTTAAAACCTTAATATTACCAATATCCCAATAATGTATCTGTATTTATAATTTCTTAAATAAATTGTACAACTGAAAAGCACTGATAATTATATATTATAATATTATAGTATAATATTAATAATAGTGTGGAATCATAAATTGTCTTTAGATGTAAACCTGACATAACTTTTTGAGTAATCTTCTTCAGAAAGAAAAACAATTTCTGTTTGAATTTCTGGAATGAGGAGTTATGTATTATTTACATTTAGACTATTGTCCTTATTTTTGTTGCTATTATCACAATCTTTTGGCTGTTGTGTCCTCAACCCTTCATCAGGTAGCATTCATATAATTTTTTAACTAAACCCTTTATTTAATCTCTGGTTGTATATTGTTCTCAGTCCACTGTCCATGTCTAGAGATGTCATGTCTTGTTATTTTGTACTGCCTAGTTACGGCTTACCCTGTTTACCCTTTCATCTAAGTCTGTACAACCCGAGCTGGTAATTGTGAGTTTGATCCCTGAGTAGTACAAATTAAGAACAAGACAAGATATCCCTAGACAAGGACAGTGAAATGAGAACAATCTCCTTCCATAGATTATATAAAGGGCTCAATTCAAAATTCCTTGGCTGCTACTCAGATTGACAGACAACTTAAGATGGCTGGAGGACAGAAAGGTTGATATGTTGTAATAATAACAACAAAGATGAGGATACTAGTCCAAATGTAAACAGTGTAAATCATTTTTACTTCCTCTTGAATTAAACAACAAAGTTTGTCGTAATTTCTGGGATGTGGTGTTGTCATTAACATTAATGACTTTTAAACTAATGCCCTCATTATCATTATTATTGTTGTGCTTTCTAGTCTCCTTCAAGAGTCTGTCAATCTGAGTAACATTAAGGCATGGTGAAGTAACAGATAGCAGCTTTGATTGAGGAATTAGATAGCCGAGTTCTAAAAAGAAAGGTATGAATCCTCTTCTTCTCCACCCTCCCCCAGCTATGAGTAAATAGCAGGACAGACTGGGTTCTATAACCTTGAGTGGCAACCAGTCTAGGAGAAGGAAAAACTTGCCTGGAGATGGTTGGGCTCTGTCAGGCTATCTTCCTCAAAAAACACCACTTCTACTGTGGCTGCAGTACATATGGTGCCCCTACAACCCTAAGGGTCATGGGATAACAAAAAAAAGTAGGAAAATTCAAACTGAACATTTTATTTAATATTGTTCTCATTCCACTGTCCATGTCTAGGGATAGATATTTCATCTTGTTCTCTTTTTAGTTCTGCTCAGTTAATGCTCACCCTGTTTCCCCTTTGTCTAAGTCTGTACAACCCCAGCTGGTAATTGTGAGCAGTACTAATTAAGCACAAGATAAGATATCCCCATACAAGAACAGTGAAATGAGAACAATCTCCTTCCATAGATTATATAAAGGGCTCAATTCAAAATTCCTTGACAGCTACTCAGATTGACAGACAAGATGGCTGGAAGACAATAATGGCTGAAATGTTGTCATATTAACAACAAAGATGAGAATACTAATCCAAATGTAAACAATGTAAATCATTTTTAGTTCCTCTCGAATTAAACCAAAATGTATCTCTTAAAACATGCCAGTGTTGGAAGTGACAAAAAAAATATCTGAAATAATCTTTAGTTTCTGTTTGAATTTCTGGGATGAAGTATTTACTTTATTTACTTTCAAACTAATGCCCTCGTTATCCCAATGTTTCAGCTGTTGTGCCTTCTCGTCTCCTTCGAGTGTCTGTCAATTTGAGTAACATTAAGGAAAATTCAAACTAAACATTTTATTTAATATTGTTCTCATTCCACTGTCCATGTCTAGGGATAGATATTTCATCTCGTTCTCTTTTTAGTTCTGCTCAGTTAATGCTCACCCTGTTTCCCCTTTGTCTAAGTCCGTACAGCCCCGGCTGGTAATTGTAAGTTAAATCCCTGAGCAGTAATAATTAAGAACAAAACAAGACATCCCTAGACAAGGACAGTGAAGTGAGAACAATCTACTTGATTAAATATAGGGTTAAATTTGAAATTCCTTGAAGGCTACCCAGATCGACAGATCACTGAAGAAGGCCATAGGCCACAAAGGTCAAAATGTTTTAATAACAATAAAGATAAGGACAGTAGTCTTAATGTAAACAGTGTAAATAAGTTTTAGTTCCTCTCAAATTAAACAAGAATGCAAATATACTTTATATTTTCTATTAATGAACAGGCCAAATACAGATCGGACTGGATGGGATAACGTTTTATAGAATAAATTTTTGGTCAATTAACTTGATTTTTTGGTCAATTTTACTTGAACTTTATATCAAAAATTTAAGTTTGTATTTAGCAGAGTTTTAAGCCTTATATAGCATTTTTCAAAACCACTTGTAACTGAGTTAACGAATATTGCCTTTGGAAAACTAGTATATTCTTTTTTTTTCTTTAATCATTTCACCCGAAGCAAGGCAATAAAGCCACTAAGATGTAAGGGGTTACTGAATGTTGAAGACTATAAGAATCTCTGAAGGTAGGGTTTGGTCTAAAGAAAATTTCATATAGGCTGCTGAATTTCCTTGTTTTTTTATCCAGTCCTCTGAATTTGAAAGGAGTGGGGAAAAGGGAGTTATTATTTAGCTCTCACTGCAAATCTTCCAGAAAAATATGTAATGAAAAACACAATAGAACATTGAGTTGAGACAATATTCTCTTTTATGTAATTGTATGTTGGTAATAAATTTACAGACGTATTTTTTTTTTTGTATAACTACTTTGAATAAATTGTAAAGAAAACGGATAACTCTTTAAGCTTGAAGTGAAGCTTTATTCAAAGCAATTTGACCACTGCACCTATGTGAGGTTTAACCATCATTTTTTATGGTAGTTCGAAGGTGAGATAGCATGGGTACCTAGCTTCTTGAGTCAGCCTACCAATAGGCTTCTAACTATATATGCATCTTCAATTGTTATGTATGGTTTTTGCATTGGAATATTTCTATGATTTTAAACTTTGGCAAATTTGAGCAAAAGCATTTACATCAATTTTTTGTGCTAAGCTTGGAAAATATACTACTGAGAAAACACAGCCACCTGAAGATAGACATGTGGGTGCAGATACTATGTCTCTTGTAGCAGACCTTTTTCCAGACACATATGTGTTATAGTGGAACACACCTATTCTATAGTTAATAGACTCTCCCACCTATAATAAGTAGGTCGCTCAGGGAGTTGGTTGGTCAGTTGATGCCGAATGACCATTAGTCGGATACTAAAGTATCAACGACCACAACTAGATTTACTCTGCGTTGTTACCTATTACATGAAGTTCCTAACATTTTGTACGTCAAATCTGTTTTAGGACTGACTTGGTACAAATACAAGCCTCTACTGTGAAATCACTCCATAACAATATGCCTGAAAAATTCTATCAGCAGAAGTACCTTCATTCAAGCTTTTGGTCATGCGTAAAACGGGAAAAACCTCTGAGCACATGTGCTGTGGATCAGAGAGGCTAATTCCCTTTCACTTTTGGCTGACATTAAGACAGGTTGCAAAAGTTAATGTTCTGTGCAATAGACTACAACATAGTGTAGGCAGTACACCTCATATGCTCACTGATTCACCAGCAGAATAAGTTCAGCTTCTCCTTCATTATTTATGGAGACACTTAACATTACTTTGTTCTTTATATGGCATGCCAAGCAGTTTCTAATAGCACACAACTGCAAATAACATCACAAAGTCGAAACCAATAACTACTACAATACAAAGAAGACAAAGATGTTTCAATTTTAATACATATTAAAGTATATATACTATATATTACTATATAAAATATATTGTAGAACAGGTATACTGATTTTGATTTGTATAAAAATATGTATGCTGTTGTCACACTGAATGATTTTAAAACCCCAAGTCAGCACATACCAAAAGGTTGCCAACCTCTACTGTAAACTACACAATAAGTGCTTTCTTGCATGTTGAAAATCCTCATCTGCAGTTCCACTTTTTAAGAAATCTGGCAAGCCATCTAATCCTTCTATCAGCATATTAATGTTCCACCTCTTTTTGGCAGAATACTAGAGGCTTTAATCAACTCTGTATTGGTTAAGTATCTCTCCTCGCAGTGTCTTCTTTCAGATAAGCAATATGTCATTTGCTTCTCTCTAGGTCAACTGTTGATGTGTTAACTATTATTGCTGAAAGAGTTTATTAAGCTTTATATAAGAATGGTGAGGCTCAGTCTGTTGGTTTGGACATCTAGAAGGTGTTATACAGGCCTGTTATGCACTTTCCAACATGGTTCAGGCATTAGTAATGTCAGTGTTTGAGTTGAGAAATAATGTGTCCCCTGAAATATCCCACAACAAAATGGTGTAATCGAGATGTGAGTTCACATAAAAAAATTAAAGAAATGCCAAGAACCAATATATATGTACAAACAAATGATAATGTATTAACAATAAAGGTATACAAGTGACAAAGACAATAATGTGCATAACAAAAGAATGTGAAAACCTTTTTGGTCTATAATGTGTAGTGAGTGAATGTGCATATGTACATGTTACATGTGTCTGTATGTATTGTTCATATGTTTCCAAGAAGGAAGCATGTTCTTCACAAAAGGTTACATGTTGGTGGATAAGGTAAGAAGAGAGCAAAAGAAAATATCACAGAGCATTTTAGTCTGGAAGGTATCCCCTAGTAGCGGTTTTGAAAATTCGGAGGGGCTAACCTGACAAAGGTATTGCTTGAAATTTTCTCTACACAAAAGATGTTCCTGGTTGAATAAATATTATTATCTTGTTTTGTCTCACTCTTTTGTTTGTCTATTTGCTAAACACTTAATTTTTGTTCAACACTCAAAACCTAACCTAGTAAAATGTTTGATGACTATGAGATTAGTTGTGATTTTCTTTACTTTGTGTTAATTTTATACTTTAAAATAAAAAAAATTCAATAGATTCCAACAACTATGGCTAATCCCATTGAAGATTGATTATCCAGAATGTTGCTAACACCAATAGACTTTGGGCCCAATGAAAGAGAATAGATGATTGGAGGAAATTCAGTCATCCAGAATTTTTATGTTAAAAAACCAAATGTCCAAATTTCAAACAATAAAACATTGGTTTGTTTGTTAAATAAATTAAGTTTTTAGGTAATTGGTACACAGAGGAATCTGTCATTTAGAAAAGACTTTTAGTATTTTAGTTCACAGTCAAAGCAGTTTTTAAAAAAAATTTTAACATTAGTGAAAAGTCACTGATGATCTTCATTGTTAGAGATTCATTTGAAATCACTGACTGGTTGTCCATGCTGTTGTTGGAGATGATTTATTTGAAGTCACCATGTTTCTTTGAGCACACACTGGAGGAGACAGTTGCATTTCTGCAATTTGAAAGTCAAAATCTGTGGATTTTTATAAGAAATTTTTCCTGAAAATAGGCTTGAGAAAAATAGTGTTTTAGTTTTCTGATTGGTCAAATATTTCATATGGTGATGTTAAATTCTAACCAATAGAAACTTTGCTACAAACAGTGTGTGTTGCATTGTTGAATCTTTTTGACATGTTTATAATATTGTCTATTATTGGCTAGAATATAGTTTGGTATGGTATGTATGTGGATATGTAATTGTTTGGAAATAGGGTTTATTTCCTATATGATAAAATATATTACTGGAGCAAAGATGTAAATTTACAATAACACCTCATAGTATATATCTAGTAAATAATTAATGGTGGCTTGCAGCTCATATCTGAATATGTCTGTCTTCTATGGAGGCTAGCCAATCCCTTTTGAGAGACCTGCTCAGGCACATTTGTGTTCATTCAACACTCACAAAGCCAACCTGTAGTTTATACTGCAACTATGCTGAGTGGACTTTAGTTACAGTTTCTTGCATGAATAACAATCTGCACAAGATCAGTACACTCAAACCCTCGATCGTGATGACTTGCAACTTTGAGTTAACACAACCATTGATGGCTCTCAAATAGTCATGTCTACCTAATTTCACACATAATGATTTGGTAAACCCATGTTATGGTTTTAAAGCACTTTCTAAAGGTTCCACACATGCCCCTGATAAGTAATAAATCTTTATAAAATGTAAATAATATCGCATTGTAATTGGTTCACATATTTTTATAATCATGTAAATAAACATTGTTGAGGAACCCAAAATTGTATGCCCGTCCTGGGTAAGACAATAAACTACATCCAACAGCAAGGCCGCTGATCAGGAGGTTTTGAGTAGCATGACACCGCCTCTTAATTGCTAGTGTTCCCAGGTTTCCCCAGACCCAGGGTGGTAGCACCTGTTAGCTATGGGCAAAAAGTTAACCCCCAAACTAGAGTGAAAACACTATGAAAGTGGAAAAATAGGTTCTAATACCAGCAATACATTTTTTGAAAAAAATATTACCAGCAATAAAAATTTTGTCAGCATTAAATAACCCATTGTGGTTGATATGCTTTAAACCAAACCAAACCAAAATTGTATGCAACAACAACAATGTTAAGGAACAACTGTACACACCCATTTTTGTGGGTACAAAGGTTTAAACATTGCTGAAAAATTCATATTATTTTTCCTATTTCTCAATGATTATGTTTATCATTTTTCTTTATAAAAAATCAAGATTTATGTTTTTAAATTGAATGTAACAAAGCCAACATTCATCAGATATAATTATTGTTCTGCTCCTTATAAACATTTCTTGATCAATAAATGTATCCATGATCAATATATTTATATATGCAAAAAAAGCCAAATCTGTTTGAAGAAGAAAGTTTATTTTAGTGTTTTAATTCTTCTTCCTACATAATAAGGAAGAACAACAGTCTATTCTCTTCATTTCTTTCACTTCATTGCAGACTGTTTTGCAACATGATGCTGTGGCAGATTTGTTCACAAATTTTGGTGAAGAACCAACCCCAGATGAAGAGGTCAGAATGTGGGAGTTGCATTTGGCACACCTGAGATCCCTACTTACACAGCTGGATTCACCTATGGCTCAGTATATCATTCAAAGCTTAAAGCAGGTTGGCAGCCAGTACACAAATTCCATTGCGTACATCAAAGGTGAAATTAACAAGGTATGTCTTTTATTAATTTCCTGTATTTAATAAGGCTTTGTAAGGATATAGAAGGCGATTATCTCTCTTTGGTTGAGATAAGACATGTTTGCATGTGACAGCTGCTTAATAATGTCACTCTATACAGTGGCAGACAATTTCAGTTGGTTTACAGCATCCAGACCAAGTGGTTGTTTTTTTTCAGTCTGGGCCAAGCGGGTGAGGCTAAATCTGCCTTCTCCAGTAAATGCTACAGCTTATAAACACATGGTACCATTTCCCCTTGCGAATATATCTTCCCCAGATATAGAAAGAAACTTCAGAATATTGAAGAGACTAGCATTTTCCTGTTTGTAGAATATGTCCTCACTTGGGATATAGTAGATGAATCTGGCCCATTTGAATCTGGAATCCTAAACCTGGCTTCTCCAGAAACACAGAAGAATCTCCAGATTATATATAAGACCCTATATTTTCATTCTTCTTACACTCTGCTTGCCGTGTAGATATACATGATATATTTTTCTCTGTTTAGGACACATATATATATATATATATATATATATATATATATATAGATCTGTGTATGTCTTAGTAGTATAAAAGACTCTCTGAGAACAAAGCATGTTTATTGTTCCTCTTTCTTTCAGACATTTCATTCCATCTGTGAAATACAGTGTTATGTCACAGATATAATAATGCCCATAATGGGGGAAATGTTAATGGGAGAATAAACCTTTCTTCTATAGCTCTCTACCATTATAGTTTATTTATCATATTGAGAACATCACCTACTCAGTAGTAGAAGGCAAACAGCAAATTCTATTCAGATATTTAATATTTTTGTACACAAAATTGTGAGTTGAATATATATAATTTGAATTTCTGAGATAAGGAGTTATCTTTGTTTTTATCACAACATTTTGGCTATTGTGCCCTAGGGGCTTGTCGATCCAGTTAACCTTTAGGGAATTTCAAAACGATCCCTTTAATTAATCTACCAAGGATATCTTATCTGCTCATTATTGCTCAGCAACATTTCTTGCCCTATTTCCACAGTCCTTTGAACTAACAATTATATCACCAAATTCATGAACCAATACTTTAATCCACTAGGCTTAGAATTTTTTCATTCATGACCCCATTTTTAATCATGAGATTTTTTGCGACCCCTGCTATACATATGTCATCACTGTATTAGTCGTAACGATACTGCACATAGACTTGATTACCACAGCACTTGTGTGGCACATCAGGTTAAATATTGTACATTTGTGTGGTACATCAGGTTAAATATTGTACGTTTGTGAAGTAACATACTGAAATTCAAGTGACTGAATTTAATTTTTGCAATCTTAGCATTTCGCTTTGCAACCCCATTTGGTGTCATGACCCATAGTTTAAGAAGTGCTGCATTAGGTTATTGCCCTGTGGGACCATTCTGAATGGAGAACTTGGAACCTTAAACCCGACCTTATTGCTAATTAGTGCTGCTGCTGTTACTTGTCATGTCCAACTCTACCCACTGAGGTTTCACTTTTTACTGCAGCTGTTGCTTTTGAAGTTTTGAACATTGAAAATCACCTGATGAAGGATGTAAAGGGCACTATGTATATTGCCACTATGAATTATCAGTCTGCAAATCAAGTCTGAATAATCATCACCATCAACATCCCCTTGACTTTTGTAATCATAGGGCAGATCAGAATGTAAAAGTCACACTAACTCTTTTCCACAATGGTCTAACAACAGCAGCCATCAGCAATTCTGGTACAGTTGTACCTGTCCATTTTTTTACATTATCCAACTATTTTTTTTGTTGGCATCCTCTCCTACATCCACCTTCAACAGTACCAAACATGATGATCTTGCACAGGTTGACATGCCTTGTAATATGTCCAAACCACACCATTTTTCTCTGTTTGGCAGTGGCAAGGAGAGGTTCCTGGCATCCCACAAAACTTTCAAACCTTTTCCACACAAACTCATTGATTTTTGGTTCCCAGTAAAAAATGACAAGTCATTTTCTCATGCATTTATTCTCAAATACTTGGATCCTTCTTTATGTATCTGCCAAAAGTGTCCCTGTTTCACATCCATATAGGAGAATGGAGTCTACCAATGATTTGTACAGTCTGTACTTTGTTTGAAAGCTTATTTTGCTCATCCGTATTCTTGTCAATTTGGATTGAATAGTAAGAAAATACATATAGAATTAATTTATCACTTCTCTCTGACAGTTTACTAGCTCACCATCTCTTCTATCTGACACCATGTCATTTATAATGCATTTTAGAGTTTGAGTAAACTGGCAAACAGAATTTGGGTTCCTCATGAAATTTCACTTGAGAACTAAACACCATCTGCAAGATACTTTTAGCAAGAAATGCTAACCTATCATTTTTACATTGCATTGTTAAATGTAAATGGTGTGGCCAATTATATCTGAGGATGCTAGTCTACCATCCCCATTGCAGACGCCTGCTCAGACACATTTGTGTTTGCTCAACACCCACAGAGCCCACCTGTGGTTTATGCTGCAACTATGCTGATTGAACCTTAAAGTTTCTGAGAGAGAATGCATTATCTAGCATGATCAACAGTCTGAACAAGGCTAGCATGCTCAAAACCTCAGTAACGATGACTTGTGACTTTGTGTTAGTACAACCACCAATGGTTCTCAAGTGTTTCATTTACCCAATTTCACTCACAAAGTTTGGCTCAACTTGTGGCATGGTTTTCAGGTACTTTCCA
>CAHIKZ030001344.1:275000-297500 GCA_903632075.3 Acanthosepion pharaonis
ACATGTTAAAACATGAAAATGATTTCTCTCTTTTAAGTGTTGGGGCAGTGAGGTTCATTAACAAATTTACTGGTGAGAAAGAAAATTAGTTTTGAAGGCAAATACTTTCAAATAGTAAGAAAATCACCAAATTTTAAATTTTCTTTATCTTTTTTTTTTCCATTTTTTTATAGGAAATCAGAGAAAGTTCCACAAAACTTTCAAGTTTTCAGCCTCTGTGGAAATGGTACAAACGATTCTGCCAATCCACAAAACTTAACAAAACTTTGAAACTCTTGAAGCCACTTGTTACAACATTGACCCTCATGTGGTCACATTCTGTGTAAGTTTTGATTTTTCTAATAATAAAACAAAACAATGTAAGTTACCATATTTGATGAAGATCTTCACCGTCATAAGTAAAAATAGAGTAATGGCTTTTTACTTTCACTGGATAAATGCTAGAACACATCATTCATGGAGTCCATGTGAAGTTAATATGTACATGTCAAAATTTTAACTACAAAGTTAGCAGGAACTAAAAAAAATTTGGCAATTTCAGCTATTTGTAAAGACAGTTTTCAATATAAATAACCAGAGTCAATGCATACTACCTTCAGATCTGCTTACCTGGGAAAGGGTGCTGATTAGAGGCCCTGTGCAGTGCTTTATGACCCTCTCTATCAACATTTGCTTTTTTCTACTTACATTTATATATGTTACAAATTAAATTCAGCACAACTGACTATTAAAAGATGAATATTTTTTTACTGATTTTGATATCATTCTGGGGTTTTTTTTTTTTTTTTTGTCCAAATCTGTGAATTTCTTTTGTTTGTGCCATGTCTCAAGGAAATATGATATAAATCTGACTATTTTGTATCCATAATGTTGAATGTGTTAAATTATTCAACTTTTTAACAAAAGTTGATGTTAAAAAATTGCCACAAAACATTGATTAATTTAAGATGGGAAGATCTTTTATGACATGTCTCTAATTTATATTTAGATACATTGTATTTATTTTCAGTTTTTCTAGTTGAATTATTAAACTATATTAGATATGATTCATTATTGTACATAATTAGGTTACAATAAAATTTTATATTTTATATGAATACTACATTATGAAAATTGAGATGTAGTAAAGTGGAGTGAGGAGCTAGTATCATAGATTTGGTCAGGGATAGCAAGATCTTTGCTCTGGCCCTGGAAATAACAAACCTTACTTTGCAACTGTGACTGTGTCTAAAAGAGAGACACAGAGACAGCTAACAATCTTAATGTTTCAAATTGTTTCATGTGCAGACAAAGTCACTTGCTTATTGTGACCTAGTTATGAGTGCAAAGTAAATTGCAGTATAGATTAGATCTACAGCACCACTTTCAAAAATCCTCTCAATATGAGTAAGGAAAAGTACATACAATTGTTTTATTTGATATTTCATACAGTTTTTATATAACTTTGGACATTTGCATGCTGAGTGCCTTGGATTTAACAAAATGGTGTTCATTAAATGCAGTGATCTATAAAATTTATTTACAAATGAAGAATTTATCAGAGTTAAGTAACTATAGAATAGAAAAAACATCTTAACAATTCTTTAAATTAAGGTTTTATTCAACCCTAACAGTGAAGCAATCATGAGAGAATTAGAAGTCTTGCCAGGATTCGTTAGCAGCAGTCACAGTCTTAACATTAGATATTCAGATGATACAGCTTTGATAGGAGACACCAAAAGAAAACTATAGAAACTCCTGCAGAAGAGGAAAGCAAGAAGAAAGGACTAAACACCAATTTTAAGACAGAATGTATGATTATAAACAAAAGGAATAGCCCAACTTGTGAATTACAAAATTTGAGACAATTAAAAAAAAACAACAACAAAAATTTAAATATTTAGGAAGTTTTTAACATAGGATTGAAAATTCTGATTTCAGTGTTGTTGTAAAATCATTAGGATAAAAAAATCATTCCTTCCAAAAAAGCAAAGTATTAAGAAACAGAAAAATTTCACTAGAGAAAAAGAAAAAAAAGTAATGAAATGTTATATAATATTGGTCCTTCTATATGGCAGCAAGTGCTGGAAAATCTCAAAGATGAGTAAAAAGCGACAGAAATGTGGTTCTACAGAAGGATGCTGAGAATACCATGGACTTGAATGTGTGAACGATGATGAAGTTTAAAGAAAATGGAAACAAAAAGAACAATTATACTTATAATCAGAAAAAGTTGAAATTTCTAAGTGAAGAAAGAAAGCTTGGAAAATTAGACACTCAAAGGACATATGGAAAACAAGAGGGACAGAAGAAAACTGCACATAATCTATCTAATGAGAATGTGTGAATGGATGGCAGAACAGGATTTAGGAGAGAGAGCAGAAAGACAAAATTTACTAAGAGCTTCAAAGGAAAGGAAATTGTGGAGAGCTGTGATTGCCAACATTCTGAAGGAACATAGCAAAAAGAAGATGGAGTTTTGTAATATCTACTGACAGTGAAAATAAAATCTGCAAAGCAAGTTGCAGTTCCCATATTCCGAAATATTTAAATTTCTGGACATGCTTGATTTTGGTATCTTCAATTTGTAATTTGAATGTTGGGTTCTTCTTTTTACTAACAACCATATATTCTGTCTTTTTGCAATTGATGATTAGTCCTTTCTTCTTGCTTTCCTTCACTATCTTCTGTAGGAGTTTCAACAATCTGTCATCAGCACATCTTATATAATTAAAAAGACTGAAAGTCATTGACCTTTACTCAACACACTATAATCAATATTACTTTTATAATATGATATGTATGTTTTTATCTCTAATGCTTATCAGTAAAGCAAGCAAAACAAAATATTTCTTTTATGGCCTCTGTAAAACAGATATAATTAGAAAATTGATATCTAAGGTTTAAAATGCATTTTAAAAATGAAAAATCCATATTGAAGCTTTTATTTTAGTTTTAATTTCAAGCTAATAGATTAAATTTAATATTTCCAATATGCGAAATATTTTAATGTATTTCAAACCAAATTTAAATTAACATGGGTTTTTTCCTTATTTTTAAATTACTAAAAATGGCTGAAATTGGCCAGATTGGCAAATATGTAAACACAACGTAATTCACTTCTTTAAAAAAAAATATTTCAAAAATAAAATATACTTTGCTGAAATTTTATTTGTGGAAGATTTAAAGTTTAATTAATCTGATTTAAAGCAAATTTACTTACTTTTAGTTTAAAATATTGCAGGAAAGAATTTTTAAACAATGGGTGTTTTTATGAGGTGCTGACAATTCGTAAGAGATTTTTTTCATTCATGAATATAATGTGAACACGTGTTTTATATAATGTTTAACTACACAGTAATCTTAAAAATTTTGGGAAATATTCAAAGTAATCTAATATTTTATTGAATATATGTACTTTGGCTTTATAGTCTTATTTATGACGATGCTTATTGAGGAAATGTTAGAAAATTACCAATAAATTTTAAATTTACTATAGTTACAGCTTTTATTTTCTGATAGCATTATGTATGTACATTCATATTTACAAAAATCAGCACATTTGTATGCACACAGAAAAAAAATTCAAAATTCTTTTTAAAATAATGAATTGTAAGCTTTTCCATTTATGATTAATAAATATAGGTTTTAATTAATAACAATATCGCATATATTTACAAATTAATTCAGAATTTTAATAGATTTAAAACTTTATAAATTATTATAATTAAGATTTTTACAAAATGAAAACCATTCTCATAAAAATGCATTATTCATAGAATAATATTTTTTAAGATAATAATGTCCATAACTTATCTTATTTCTAAAAGCAATTAATAGCTTTTCTAATTAAATAATGTCTTAGTTTTATCACATTTTTATTTTATTTCGAGAGCCCATTTTCTGTAACTGGGGGTTTTGTTTTATAAAAAGAAAATTGATTAAAAATTATTTGTGCTTGATGTTTAATATAAACCTTAAAATTTGACAAAAAATGAATTTCAAAATTTCATAAAATTAAATAAGTTATTAAAAAAAAAAAAAAAATTTTTTAAAGATTTCAAAAAAAAATTTCAAAAATTTTGAATAAAGTTAAAGTCATATTTTTCATTAAAGCCTGACAAAAAATTGATTTTTTGCAAAATTTTCAAATCATGGTTTTTTTTCATCAAAAAAAAAGACATTCAAATTTCCCATACTAACTTATGAAACCAAAATGAGGTAAAAAAAAAAAAAAATTTTTAACTAAATTTTGAAGGAAGGTTTTAAAAAGGATTAAAAAAAATATTTAATAATAAAAAATTCTTTCTTCTTAATAATAACAAAGATTTTGACAATAAAATATTGTTTTCATTAAGTTTAGGGCAGTTTTTCATCACAGTATGATCGTCTTTTAGCAAATGTTTGAAGGGACCTAGATATAATGTTTGACACCTCTCTGTAAATTTCTTTTTTTTTCTTGAAAAAAATGTGAGTCATGTAAGTAATATAAATTTTAGTTTAAGAATGAGAAAAAGATTTCCCTGTTTTGCATCATTGAATGCCATTGTATAACAAAAAATTATTAATATGGAATCATGAATTTTTTTTTTTCTTCCCCAGTTACTATCATCAAAAGAGCAAATTTAGTGTCGTTGTGCAGATTCTGTGCAATGGAATTGTGAAAAATGCTTCAAGCATGATTGGAAAGAATATTCTTAGTGAACCCCAGCAGGTAAGTTCTGTAACACACAGGTGTCTCAATAAAATGTAGACACATTTTGAAGCATTAAAAAGAAATAAAAAAACAACTAGAACCAATTATATTCGTCAAAAATAAAATATGAACACAGTATTTATTATTAATGCTTGTTCTTAAGATTTTTGTCATCACATGTTTTCAATTGATCTGTTATTATCTAGACATTGCTGACAATGTGGCACAATGGAATAACAAACAGCAATAAACATTTTGATAGATTTCTTGAACTTTCCATCACCCTTTATTGTTTCACAGGAATTCTTGATATCCATGGTCATCCAGGAATGGTCCATTTTTGTTAAACATTTAATTTCAAAATACAATATATTATATTTTTTATATATATATATATATATATATATATATATATATATATATATAATTCATTAAAAAATTTTATACATATTTATTTTATGATTTTTAAATAAATAATTATATAAATTACTATAGTAGAGCCCGGCATTAATTTTGGGGATGTGTTTTAAGAGATAGATCAAGTATCGACCATCATAAAGTCTGAAAAAATAAAATTGACAAAGATTATTGTTTAAGGTTGACGGACACGCATGTCTTAATTAGTTTTTTTTTTTTTTTAAAAATTGGTCAAACCTAAATTCAAAAAAAAACATTGTTTACAATCGTTATGAGTCTATCGATTGGTGAATAGAATTTTATTATAAACAATTGTCTTGTAAATGGAATTTTTAAAGCATTCTGAATGTAAATAAAGAAAAAAGTGTGCAAGACAATAAGAAATACTAAAAAAAAAAAAAAAAGTGGATGTTTGTTTTATCGGCTGAAAAATGTAAGAAATCCGATCCCATATATAAAACACACACACACACACACACACACACACACACACACAACCTGGGTTTTTTAACCTAAGTCACTCCACGGAATCGCTAAAACATAGAGCATAGTCTGATGAAAAAAAGACGCTAAAGTTTATGAAAACAAAATTTTATCGTCAAAATGCTTATGTTTTTATGAAGAGGATAGACTAAATTTTTTTTTTAATTATTTAAAAAAATTTTTCCATCTTTTTTAGAATATTCTAAATTTTGATTTAAAAAACCTTGTTTTTCTCTTTGTCGCAACAAGGGGTAGTAAATAACATAGATAATTTTTAGTTTTTTTTTTGTATTTACACACATTAATTTGGAAAATCTTGCAAAAATAAAAATAATTGTCAGATGTTAATGAAACTTTCAGAAACTATTCACAGATGATCGAAATTATTATAAATATTTTTTTTTATTAAAGTCATGGCAGAAATATTTTTTTTATATTTATTAACACCCCCATAACTAATTTTATGAAAAACTCTAGAAATTCGAGACCATCGGTTTTAGTGATTTTAGTGATTACAATAGTTTTGAAAAATGCAAACATTTTTTTTTTTGAAGAATGCAAATTTTTTTTTTTTTTTTTTTTTTTTGTTTTTTTTTTTTTTTTTTTTTTTTTTTTTTACCCTGAAAAAATCAGCTGTGAATTGTAATACAAACAAAAACTCAATAAAACAAATATATTATTTAGTTTCAAATGCTTTTATTTGTTTTAATTTTTTTTTATGAATATGGACAATATTTTCTGAAAGCAAAAAATTTTTTTTCAATGAAAATTGAATTTTTAATACAATTATTTCTTATTTCTTTAATTTTAAAAAAAGATTTTTTAAAAAATGTTTAAATTGAATTTAAAAAAATATTTTTAACATTAGTTAAAAGCAACATCAACCTTTCAAAATGTCCGTGTGAGATTGTCATTGTCTAGCGCTTTGAAAATTGTATAATTTGGACCAATCAGATTAGCCATGGTAATTAAGAAATGTAATTTTTGTGTTTATAGTCGGACAGTAATTATCAAGTATGGAAGACCAACCAGAATACAATTTAGTTGCATTATTTGAGTTCAGCATTGTTCTCCGCTGTTAAGCCCTTTACTTTTTTGCGAAACACGTATGGAGAAGTTAATTTGAGTTTTCAATTTCAACTGAGAAGGGTACCTACAAGTAACAGTATCATCTTATGAAATTTAACTACTGCTAAACTTTAATTTATATGATCTTATTTTTATATTAATCTCAGTTATGACATTTTTCCATAAATGAAATATCAAAATTAATAATAAAATGAATGGAAATACAAATAACACAGTAAAATGTAATAAATGTACATAAAATTATAGTATTTTATGTACATTTTCTGATAAAATTTCATAAGAAAGGTACCTAAATTAATTAGATACCTTTTTTTCTTATGAAATTTAATCTCACTATTAACAGTCTTATTTTTTTAATTTCTTTATATTTTCCATAAAGCATTGTAAACATAAAAAATGAAAGCTAAGTACAAAAAAAAAAAAAAAAAAAAAAAATAAAAAATTAGCGCTGAAAGTTTTTCCTTAAAAGTAACGAGGTAAATAATTTGTTCACTTAAATAATTTCACTTCCTTCCATCCGTAGAAAGAATTCTCCTCCCGTAAGTTATCTAAATGTCATGAATGTGCCTTTTGTCAATCGTCAAGCGACGCAAGAAAAAGGTTATGACCTGCTTTGTTTTATTTTCAAATTACATTTTTTCGGCGCAGAAGCTAAGTTAAGCTTGGTTCAAAATATTTTAAATAAACAGTATAATTTCTGTTTTTATTAAAATCAGTTTTGAAAAAATGATAATTGATTTTTAAAAGAATATCAAAGTAAGATTTTAATCTTTTTTATCAAATCGAAAAAAAAATGATTGAAAATGATTGATTATCTGTTTTTTTTTTAAAAAAAAAAAAAAAATATTTTTAAAAAAAATTTCAGACGTGCTAGGAACGATTAAAAAAATAAAAAAAATACCCCAAAATACTTTGATCTTTCCTCTTTAATAATAATATGAACATTAGACGATAAAATTTTGTTTTCGTCAAGTTCGGCGTTTTTTTTTCATCATGCTATGCTCTTTTGTTTACATTTTCGTGGGTGAGTTGTCCCCCTTTCATTCTCACAATGTGTCTTAATCATGTTTTCAAATTGATTTTCTTAAAAAACAACTGAATTTTTTCCCATTTTCAATTTGTTAGAACCACCAAAAGGTAATTTTATGTAGTCCTGTGAAGTTTTGTTGAAATCGGCTAAAAAATGTAGGAAATTCGATCCAACATATAAACGTTACAGACACACACACACACACAACCTGCGTTTTATAATAAGTAAGATTTCATATATATTGAGCACTCTTTTAAAAATAGTAATTTATTAGTTTTGAATTTATTACAAAAAGTATAAAATAACCTATATCATATTTTATTGTGTGTGTGTATATATATATATATATATATATATATATATATATATATCCATATAATGCACACAAATATATATTTGTGTATTTAGGCAGAATTCCAAAAATTTTCAAATACATTTCATTGAATATGATAATAATTTAATAGCTTTTATTTTATTTTTTTTATAATTTTTCTTTCTTGTGATCTAAAATCTTTTTCTTTTCAGATGATAATTATTAGATCGCATGAGAAATTGTAAAAAAACTAAATAAAAGCATTTGTTGTCATAATAAATGAAATGTGCATAATATATATATATATATATATGGTAGACTCTCCTGTTCTATTCGACGTATGAAATAAAAGAAGCTCAGTTAAAAGGAATTGATAAAAAATGGGTTTTTCAAAGCACATATGATTTGATTATAATGGTGAAGGCTTTGTGCAGAACCAACCATTTGTGAGCGGATGTGAAATTTTCTTTCAGCCAATAAAAACCTTGCTTTCACAGAAATTGACTGGTGAGCTAAAAAGGAGGAAATAAATTTGTGAGCCTGTGTGGAATTGTTTTGGTACTAATGAAAACCTTATCTTCATAGAAATTAGCAGTTGAGCCAAGGAAAAGAAAGTAATGAGCCTATGCGAAATTCCTTTTGATATAAAAATGAGAAAAATTGAAGTAATAAGAGAAGAGTTTCTGAAGTAATGTGGAAGGTTTCATTTTCAATTCCCATTTTATCCAAGTCCTTGCTTTAAAAAAAATTATTCACCAATAATTTTTCTAAACAAACAATACAAAATTTAAGTATTTTGAACTATCATTTTGTCTACTTTCGAACGTATGCACCCATATATCCCTTCTGTCAGCAGTTTTTTGATAACTTTTAAATAGCAGCAAATCATTACAAATGGTGAATATATAATTGAATAAAATGTAAACCATTTATCGCTCAACCTAATAGTTGTTTGCTGTGATATGTGAAAAATGTTACATTTTGAGGTGTAGAGTTATCTCCCTTGGATCGACAATGTCCGTGCAAGAGAGATAACTTATATTCGCATTGTTCCATGATGTTTATGAAGCAGGGAGGATAAAAGACTGACTCCATGAAAGTGCAAGGGACAAGAATAATAACTGAAAAAATTATAGGTATGTTATAAAAAGAAATCACACACAAGTTAGACGTCTTGAATCCGGCTACTACTGGCCTACAGAAAATGCCAAATAAACAAAAATACCCATACAAAAAAATCCCTATGTAAACATAGTCTTGCCAGCTCATTCCACACATGCACACACACACACATATATATATTGCTGTCTTATCAGAACAAGCTTAAAACAGGAAATAAGTCAATCATTAATGCTTCCAAACAAGGTGTTTTTTATTGTTTCCTGCAAACACAAAGGCCAAAAACAAGACCTAGAACCAAGAAAAGAAAGAGAATGGAGAAAGAAAACAGAGAAAGAGAGAAATGTTTTGCATTTTTTTCATCTTTATTTCAACAAGGACTTGAAAAATGAATTCAGTTTTTAATATTATGACTAAACACAATGAATCAGTATTTACATTATTCGGACTATTGTCCTTATCTTTGTTGCAATATTTATTACAACATTTTGGCCGTTGGACACTACGGCCTTCTTCAGGTGGTCAGAATGTCAAACTAAATCCTTTATTTTGCTCCCTGGGGTAGACTGTTCTGGTTCTATGTGCCATGTTTGATGGATGTCAGTTATCAGTTATCTCCTGTTAATTCACCTCTCCAAGTTTTCCACTGCCTTAACCGGGTATTAAACTCACACTCTTTGGGTCCTGGATCTAACCAATGCCTTTATCCACTGTGTCATGTATCCCTTAAGGACAGCCACCTGAAGAAGGCCGCAGCATACAACGGCTGAAATGTTGTAATAAATATGGTGACAAAGATGAGGACAATAGTCCGAATAATGTAAATAGTGTACATAATACCTCATCTCAGAAATATAGACAGATACAATGAAACAGTTTCTCTTTTTCTTTTTACTATCATGAATGGAGAATTTAATGGCAATCACGCCAAGCAAGACAGTAAAGCCACTAAGACACAAGGGGTTACTGGGTGTGAAACATTACTAAGGAGTAAGAAGAGTAATCAGGAGGGCAGTAGATAGCGATTGACATCGTATTTAAACTTTTGAAGATTAAAGTTGGCTGGAAAACATGGAACTTGAAGGAACTTCCTCATATGAGAAGTGCAAGAAATGAAACTGTTAGCATAGAATTTATGGTTGCATCTAGCTGTAAATTATGAGAACTTGCTGCTAGTGAAGTACTGTGCTTAAATTCATAAAAGTTTATGTACCACAGCAAAGAGCTCATCTAAACAATTACCAAGAAAGTATTTATAGAAAAGCCATAGGAATGAGAAAGACAGTATCATCAAAACACTCTCCTGTTGTTGGCTTCTGCAGAAAGTTGTAAACAATGTGTGGCTCAATGTAGTTGCTCAATGAACTAATGGTATATGATTAGAAAGTGCCAGACAGCAAAGTGACAGATTAAAGAATTTGAACTGTACAAGTTTGATTTAAACAATGCAAAAAAAAGAAAACTATTTCATTTTTTTATTTGAGCATTTTAGCTTTTGCATACGTGAACACAGGGGAATCAATAAATAATTTACACAAGAGTTGTCCATAAGTCTTTGATTTAGTGTCTTTTAGACAGATGCTTAGCCATTTTCAAGATTGAAGATTTTAATTTGGGATGACAACGCTTCTTCTACATGATGTGTTCCTTCAGGACGTTGGAGATCACGGCTCTTCACAATTTCCTGTACTTTCGCTCTTAATAATTGTTCTCATTTTGCCATCTTTCCCAAATCCTGCTCCACTATCCATTCACTCAAGCTCACCAGCTAAGCTGTATGTTGCTTTCCTCTGTCCCACTTGCCTTCAATCTGTCCTGTGAGTATCAAATTTTCCAAGCCCCTTTTCCTTATTATGTACCTCAGAAATTTCATCTGTCTCTTCTTGACCACACAAATTCCTTAAGGCTGAAATTTTTAAAAAGGTGAATTGATAATAATTTCCATATCAAAGGGTAGTGCTGTAAAGTTCTCAGCCTGACCAAGTAATGGTAATATTAGCCATTTCCTTATAAGGAAACGTTTGGCATTCATTGATTGAGCAATTAGACTTGTTATTAGTTGAATTTTATAAAATCTTTTCTTAAAACAATTTTTCAGGAAAATAAAATTCTCAAGTTCAGTTTCTATTGATGTTCTATCCAGCATTGATGGGGTGGGGGATGAAAAACAATTTTGATATTTGATGATTTGGTCAGAATTGGACAAGAGGGTCAGGCTAAGAACTTTTCAGCACATCCACATTTCATCATAATTTCTTTCATCAAAAAGATGACAACCAGTAAAAAGAAAAAGAGACACTGTTTCATTGTTTAGTCATAATATTAAAAACTGAATTTGTTTTTCAAGTTCTTGTTAAAATAAAGATAAAATAAAATGCAAAACATTTTCTGTTTCTTTCTTCTTTCTCTTTCTTTCTTTCTCTTTTTTTCTTTCTTTCTCTTTTTTTCTCTCTTTCTCTTTTTTTCTTCTCTTTCTCTTTTTTTCTTCTCTCTGTCTCTCTTTTCTTCTCTCTGTCTCTCTTTTCTTCTCTCTGTCTTTCCTTTATCTCTTTCTAACCTTCTTTCTTACTCTTTTTTGATCAATCATTTCACCCCATGCAGGTGGTTACAAAGAGAGAAAGAGATTTTATTGAGGAAAGCATGGTAGAGGAACAAATTTCAGGAAGACAGAAGATAATAATTGATGTTGTATTAAAATATTTGAAGATTATAAGTGGCAGAGAAGCAAGAAATCAGATTTCTACAGGCAAGAAGTGTAAGAAAAAACCTTAGAACTGACAACTGCATCTAGCTTGTTCAACAGTAAAACGGTGAGACCTAATTGCCAATCTAGTAGCATGCTTAAATTCATGTAGTCAAAGCACTATGGAGTACAGCTTGTCAGAACAATTGCCATGAAAATATTTGTAGAAAAAACAGTGAGCTATTAGAAAACACAGGTGCACAATCACTTTTCCAGCAACTGATAGTCTAACACCTCTTTTAATCTGAATACCAGGCACTGTAAATTTGTATGTGCAGGTGGTGTAATGCGATGTCATTTGCTATCTACTGCCCTTCTGATTACTCTTGGAATGCTTGGAATTAGAATGCCAAGTTCCAATTCCAATCGGGTTCTTCATATTCACTTATGCACAAATACCATTGGGAAAGGTATGAATCCACCTCTTCTACCCCCTCCCCTGGTATGGGTTGCTTGGTGAAACTTATATCAGTAAAAACCATTATTATCTCCAAGAATTCTTACAATCTGAAAGCATTTTCTGGCTTTAAATAACCTGCAAAAGGTTGATAAGCCATAAAAGACAATATTAGAAACTCTTTTATAACATTAAAAAAGGTCATGTTTTAGCAAAATATGATGAACAAGTGCAATTTTGAGAAAGGAGATTTTTTAAGGAAAGCAGGTTTTGTAATTATAATATTCAAGCTAAAACATTAATAACAATAAGTAAAATAAAATATTCACTTATCTTGCCTGTACTCTGAGTTTTATGGAATGACATAAACTCTTCAAGAAACTTGATTATAAAGAAAAGATTACATCATTGTAAGTATCAATTATTAAAGATTTATATAATACACATTTTTTTGTACATGTTGTATTTTTTATTTAGTTGTTGTTTTGGTTTTATGAATGTGCAGTGTAATGGATAACAACTTCAGTTATGTGCCATGCATGGTACACCCTTAGGTGATCATGTATTGAAAGATACATGACTGACGAGGTAGGTATTTTTCCCGCAGTAGGCTGCCATTTCTTTCTGCGGTAGACCAGTTCCCATTCATGGCTATAGAACCTGAACTGTCTTGCTATTTACCCATAGCTGGTGGGGGGAGAACAAGAGGATTCATACCTTTCTCAAGAGTATTTGCATGTAAGTGAATATTAATCAGTTATGTGCAATGCGTGATACATAGGCAATCATGTATCTTTTAATACATGTTGACGAGGTAGATTTTTTCCCGCAGTAGGTTGCCACTTCTTTCTGCAGTAAACCAGTTGCCATCCAAGGCTATAGAACTCAGTCTGTCCTGCTATTTACCCATAGCTGGTGGGGAGAAGATGATTCATACCTTTCCTAGGAGTATTTGTGCGTAAGTGAAAATCAATCAGTTATGTGCAATGTATGATACACACTTAGGTGATCAAGTATCTTTTGATACATGACTGACAAGGCAGATTTTTTTCCTGCATTAGGTTGCCATTTTTTTCTGTGGTAGACCAGTTGCAATCCAAGGTGACAGAACCCAGTCTGTTCTGCTATTTACCCACAGCTGGGAGGAGAAGAAGAGTATTCATACTTTTCTTAAAGGTATTAGCACGTAAGTGAATGTAATGGATTTGAATGGAATTTGAACTCAGCTCTCCGATTCCTCAATCTGAGTTGCTATCCATTACTTTACCGTGCCTTCGATAACAACTTGAAATGAGAAATTGAAGTGCCAAGTTTGAATTCAACTTTTGTTACATTTCCCTGTGTGAAGAAAAATATACAGAAAAAACAAACAAAAATCTTAATATGCAATTATGCTGTATTAATGTTAATATAAAGTCAACATCGGAAGTTTCGGTCTATTTTAGACCATCATCAGGACATTTTCATTAAACATAATTAACATTAGAACATATAAAATTCAACACGAAAACATGATGGACATAAGAGCACAACTAATCCAAACAGATAACTGAAATTTTTATATAAGATCAGCGTTCCGTTTAAATATGATCACATCGTCATCACGTGGGCGATGTTGTGATAACGTATTCGAAGATGATATTAAAATATTAAAAAAGGTCGATTGAATTATTTTATATAAACAGTTCAAGAAATCCCTTCCGTTGATATAGGAATACGCAGAGATCAATAGGTTCTTATATCTTCATACAAGCTTGAAGTCCTCCACGTTACAAAGTAAATCAAAAATGATTTCAAAATATCAGACAGGCACAATGGAACAATTTTAAAACAGTTCGTTAATAAATCCTTTCCTTTCTTGATCAATAGTTTCTTATATTTTCGTACAAGCTTGAAGTCTTCCATGTTATAAAGTAAATTCAGGTTTGTATTTTCAGTAGACAGTATGCAAGCAAATATATGGGTATATATTTCCCTGTGTGCCAATAACCTTTGGAAAGATATGAATCCATCCCTTCTCTCTTCCAGCTCTGGGTTGAATAGCAGGACAGACTGGACACTATAGCATTGTTTGGCAACCAGTCTACCATAAAAAGAAATGCCAGCCTACTGTAAGAAATCTTCTGCTTAGTCAGTCATAAATCAAAAGAGACATATCTGTCACATATGGTACTTGGCTTGACTTTGGTTTAATGCTTTTCAGATTCTTTGTTTTGATCTTAACTCTTAATTCCTTGAAATAATAATTTGTATCTTATTTTGGACTCAGTCTTACAGAGAGCTGAAAAAATCTCTGCAGATCTGTGCTTCATTTCGTGGAACCTATTTAGACTTCAAGGCAGAAATGGATTTGATTAATGCTAAGAATGTTCAAGACTTCAATGAAAAAAGGTGAGTTCTATTATACAGCCAAGAGCCATTCAAGATTATTGAATGAAGTGATATGAACATAAGAAGGTAAAAGTAAATGAAGCTGATGAAGATAAGCAGAATAGATAGTGACTGACTTTTGATTTGAAGAAGTTAAGATTATAGTAGACAGAGAAGCATCCACATAAGTGTTTGTCCCACAAAATAGCAGTTCTCAGAAAAAAATAGTTGTCTATATGGTAATTACTCCTTACATTTGAAATACAGAAGAAAATTGGGTGGTTCAACTCTATGGACATAGCATAACAAGTTCTTGATGTAAAGGTCTGAAATGGTGGAACTAAATATCTGAACATTTGCCATGGAAATAGCAATAGAGTAACAACAGGCTTGCAATGTTTTCTATGGAAAATAAGTCATTGCCTAAAGAATTTTGAACTTGATCAAGGCTGGAAAGTGATGACTGAGTAGCTACAGCCCAAATATGGCAGCAACACTCCCCTTTTCAGTCTAATCCAACTAATTTTTTTTCTTAATTACAAGATTAATCTATCTATATTTCTGAGATGAGGTATTATGTACACTATTTACATTATTCAGACTATTGTCCTCATCTTTGTTACCATGTTTATCACAACATTTCAGCCGTTGTACACTCCGGCCTTCATCAGATAGTTGGAATATCGAACGGAACTCTTTATTTCACTCACTGGTGTAGACGTACCATGTCTAATGGATGTCAGTTATCTCATGTTAATTCCCCTCTCCACCACCTTAACCAGATATTGAAATCACACTCTTTGGGTCCTGTCACTGGATCTAATTAATGCCTTTATCCACTGTGCCATGTGTCCTTGAGGACATCTGTTTATGAATTTCTGGGTATTATAAACCTAATGTTTTCAGCAACATTTTTTACCAGTGCTCATATTGCAATTTTTGCTGTTATCATTTCATGTTTTTTATCAGAGCTCATATTGCAATTTTTGTTGTTGTTATTGCTTTTCTCTGGCACTCCTTATTACTGGTTCCCATATTGTATTCATTTCTATGCTTGGTCACTTGGTTACTACTCCAGTGAGTGAAATAAAGGGTTCAGTTTGACATTCCAACCACCTGAAGAAGGCCAGAGTGTACAACGGCCGAAACGTTGTGATATACATGGCAACAAAGATGAGGACAATAGTTTGAATAATGTAAATAGTGTAGTAATCACAATATAATAGCTCCCTTCCTCTGGTCTCTGTTGTAAAACATTGTTCAGAAGGGATACATGCTTGTGCTTCAAATTTGGTTTCTCAAACTGATCCTTTGTTACCTGTCAAGTATGGTGATCATGATGCCTTATTTTAAAATGTCCAGATAAGGTTTCTTAAATACTGTTAAAATAACAGGTTTATAAAATTCTGGTTAAATATTACTTTTGCCTATAATGTAGAAAATTCAGTCATTTCAAGCCCTTCTTGGTGTGCTTGTTGACAAACTCCTCTACACTGGCTAAAATTTGGAATTGCGTGCTTACTTGGTGTATCTAATGTTGTGGATTTGAATTGACCCAGCTGTAACAATATTGTTTTTGGTATTTTATTCATTTGAGGAGGAGGAGGAGGAGGAGGAGGAATTTTTTTTTTATTCCAATGGACCTGACAAAGGCTGAAAATAAATTGACCAAATTATTATGCAAGGAACAGCAAGTGCATTTAATGGTATTCAGTTGTTTAAACAGTTTTTGAAAAAATTATTTTTTAATTTCATAAAAGCAAATACTTTTGTTCACTGCAATTTCTTTATTCCTAATTATGTTTATGTCTCTATTAATTCCTTTATTATTCATAATGTTTGTTTCTTTAGTTAATCATTCTGTGTTTGTTTTTTCTTTTGTTAAGCCTTCTGGATTTGTCTCTTTTGTTAAGCATTCTGGGCTTTTTTTTCTCTTGTTAAGTGTGCTGTGGTTGTCTCTGTTTTGCATGCTGGGGTTGTTTCCTTTGTCATTCATGATGTGGTTGTTTTCATATTTTAATTTTGATTTTTAATCAGTGATTTAAAAATTTCTTAAAGTTGAAGAGACCATTTTTTATTTCCTGTGATTTGAATAAATGACTAGAGGAACAAAAGTTACTAACTTTAATATCTTCAGAGAAATTGAGTAAATGGGGAAAGTTTTTATAGGCAAACTAGCAGCATGGCCTGGCGTTGCCCGTGCTTGATTCAAAAATCATACGACTCATACAGCAATCGCTATCACTTGACTTAAAATATTTTTGCCCTTCCTTACCTTTAAAGGAGTGCCCTTTGCCATGCTGATGTTGCTACATGCCTTACTTTTTGCCTATCTCACACTGCAAATTTTTTCTAAGCTCTATACTAAACATTAAATCTCTTATGAAAAAAGAACTAAACAAAATGAACACAAAATGATCAGCTTTAAAAAAGGACTCATAACTGGAAAAACTGAATGAAAAAAGAATGTTAACAACAAATACTTTTTCACACCCAACCCAGTTCTGCAGAATCAGAATCTGCGTTGAGTTTAAGCAAGCAAATGAGCCAAATGGAGTAAAGTTCCATGCAGATTTAAATTTTTCCCACTTGGGACGAATGCAGCTACCAATTTTTTTGCATTCTAGTTAACATTCATGTCAGTCAGCTGTTAGCTCTCACACTGGCCAATAGAATCTTCCTGCCTATTCATGGCAGCCAGCTATAGGCTCTCACTCTGGCCAGTAGAAAATGGCCACAAATTACATGAAAACTGCCATAGAAGCATGAAAAAATCAATTATTTCCACTATTGATGGGAAATGCAAAGTCAGCCTTGGCTTTCCCGGTAACTTTGTGCATGTAAATGTTGGTGCAAATCCGTCGAAAATTGTGGCCGTGCATTCGTTATACATACACACACACACACATCCTACTTTTTATAGGTAAAATCATTGTAGATAATAAATTTCCATATAAAGATGGATTCAGTGGTATTTTTTTATCCAGCTTCTTTTTTTAACATTGGTTTTGAAATGCTAGGCAGGAACAAGTCTTGTGATTGCCCGGATTAAAAAGAAGCAGTAGAAAACAAAGAAGAGAAAAGAGAAATTCTTAAGTGATCAAGACTTGGTAGGAGGAGTCAAACCTTAGAGTCCAGATATCATTTTCCCTCTAGCTCACTTCTGCAGCAGAAATCAGCAAAGTACGTACAGTTCTTCATCTCGGTTCAGTTTATTTAAACCACAATAAATTATATGTTCTCTTTGATTTTTTTTCTTTTTCTGCTTTTTCATACATCCTTCTTTTAGTTTTTTGACTTCCTACTTTTCTTCTATTTCTCTAAACATCACCTATTTTTCCTATTTCTTTTTTCTTCCACCTTCTTTCATTCTTGTTCTCTTTCAACCACTTTTTTTTTTTTTATACATATTTTGTTTCCAAATCAAAACCATAGTTTATTTTTGTTTCTTCCTAGGCCAAAACAGCAAGACATCCGTGAAAAACTGTTTGGTGTATCTTATGGCAGAGCACCGGAAGTACAGAAAGACACATCTAATCTGACAGATGATGATCTCTTGATTCAGAACTCTCCTTGGCCCCATCGAAACTCAACCTGCTTTCAGACCCTCAATAATTTCATGGAAAGGTAAATATAGCAAAACACACACACATTTAACAATATTACCAGATTAAATATACATTGAATAGTGTTTCATATTTTAATTGACATTTTTTTAATATTTCATTTTTAAATGACTAATTGTCAATATAATTTAATTATTTTAGAATATTGTCTTCATCTTGGTTGTTATAAATGTTATTATAGACACAATGTTTCGGCCAAGTATCCTCTGGTTATCATCAGGTGTCCATTGTTTCGATGATATCTGTCGATTGTGTTATTTTGTCCTTATGATGACATTTATCATTCACTCTTGCTGAACCAGTTTTTCACAACTGAATTCAGAGATTAAACTCATGACCACTAGATGATTTGCCATAAATCACTTTTAGAGAATCCATTATTTTCAGTGATAACCCTACATCCTTCATCTGTCCAGAGTTTCTTCAGCTAAATGTGTCATCATCCCAACAGCTAAAATGGATGTTGCATGTAACTTGAGGAGGCATGGTGGAGTAATGGATAACAACTCGGATTGAGGAATCGGAGAGCCAAGTTCAAATTCTAGTCGAATCCATTACATTCATTTACATGCTAATACCCTTGGGAAAAGTATGAATCCTCTTCTTCTCCCCCCAGCTATGAGTAAATAGCAGAAAACAAACGGGGTTCTATAGCCTTGGATGGCAATTGGTCTACCGCAGAAAGAAATGGCAACCTACTGCAGAGAAAAAATCTGCCTTGTCAGACATGTATTGAAAGATACATGATCGCCTAAGTGTGTATCATGCATTGCACATAATTGACTGACTATAGGTAAATAGAAGGACAGAATGGGTTCTATAGCCTTGGATGGCAATTGGTCTACCGCAGAAAGAAATGGCAACCTACTGCAGAGAAAAAATCTGCCTTGTCAGTCATGTATTGAAAGATACATGATCGCCTAAGTGTGTATCATGCATGGCACATAATTGACTGATGTAACTTGAAGAAAAAAATAATGACATAATCAAGATGTTGATATTCCACACCACTTCAAATAAAAGGTTAAAAAGGAAACTCCCATCACAGTAAGAAAGATTGATAACAGCTACTGGACTTGAGAAGCGAAAATAATGACATAATCAAGATGTTGATATTCCACACTACTTCAAATAAAAGGTTAGGAAGGAAACTCCCATCACAAATGGAAAGAGTGATAACAGCTACTGGACTTGAGAAGAGAAAATAATGACATAATCAAGATGTTGATATTCCACACTACTTCAAATAGAAGGTTCGGAAATAAACCCCATCAATACTGGAAAGAGCGTTAACAGCTACTGAACTTGAGAAACCTGTTTTCCTAAAAAAAAGGATTTTTAATAGAAATATTATATAAATTTCAACCAAAAGCAGTACTGATTGCTTGGTCAAATATGGCAAATGTTTCCTTATAAGAAAGCAGTGAATAGTCCTACAAGAAGAGGTACAAGCTTTTCTCCTACTGAATGCGACTAATATTTCAAACAGATATGTCATGTTGGCTGTAATTGTCACAATTCAACATATGATGCCATGGTGAATACCATTAAACTAGTTGGAGAAAAAGTATTAGCTTGATTTGTGACCCTCACTATCTTATCAATATTTGTTTTTTTTTCTACCTACATTTATATACATTACAAATTAAACTAAGAACAACTATTAAAGGATGAAAACCTCTTGTGGATTGTGACATAATTCTGGGGTCTTTTTTTTTTTTTTTTTTTTTTTTTTCAAATCTATGAATTTGATTTACTCATACTAAATCTTAGAAAAACACTCTTTAAAATTTACTATTTTGTATTGATAATGTTAAATGTGTTGAAATTCAACTTTTTAACATGAAAAATCTCAATTTGATGTTAAAAATTGTCACAAAACTTTGATTTATTTATGATGGAATGATATAATATGTCTCTAACTTGTATTTAGATAATATAAAATAAATTAGATATTTAGGTAATCATACAACACCCTCCCTAGTCATCCAAGACTTGTCACAGATATCTTCATGTTGGGCTGGTCCAAGCTGGGTGAAGACGTACAAGGAAAAAAATTAACTCAAATAAATTGAACAAAAGTAAATACTATTTTTATATTAGTCCTTTGTACAATAATTGGTTATATCAGAGTTTGCATGCGATTAATTATCAGCCCAACCCGCATCTAAATTAGAAGTGATATTATTGTTGACTTCATAAGGTTTGGGTTGCTGTTTTGGTAAAGTTTGGCACAAGGCTGAAGTTGGGGGTGCTCTTCGGCAGGCAATCACATGGGTTGTAACACGACTGGTGGCTGGGACAAACTCTCTGCAGTCTCTCTCCTGTCTCCGTCTCCATCTGATGAATTTGCTTTGTGCATTCATATTAATTGACATTCACTCAAACTGGTGCAAGGCATGGCCCATAGGGGGGTTTACTGAAATCCCCTTTGTTGTCAGCTTACTTCATAATTCTGGGAAATTCCTTTCTTCCACTCTCTCATATTATTTCAAAATATTTCACTAAATCTCCTCCGTGAGTGTGGGTGGCTTATCCACCCTCTCCTAGTGTTTCAACTCAACTTTCAGCGAGGTGAAATCAACTCCAAATTTGTTGTTTACAAAAATGAAGTTTTTGCTTTACAGCTTGCATTTTAAGCTGCGTAGAACACATGTCAATCATCATTGCCCTCCAAGTCTTTTTCCATCGTTCAAACACTCGACACACCAATTCCAGGTGTTGTCTATATGTGATTTAAATCATCAATCTTTTCCTACGGATTTTAGGTATTAAATCTTCTTGTTCTAAAGTCTTTCGGTATATATCGCTCCTTCTATCCTATAAGAAAACTTTCCTGTGTTTTACTGTGGTAACAACAAATAGTATCACACACTGTATTTATTTTCAATTTTTCAAGTTGAATTATTCACCTATGTGGTATATGATCCATTATTGTTCATAATTAGGTTATAATAAAATTTGTATTTTATATGAAAATTGAGATATAGTAGAATGATGGAGGACTATATCATATATTGGGGTTGTGGAACAAGATCCTTGCACCAGCCCTGATTATAACTGTTGTTGTTATTATGTTTACTTCTGGTTTGTAAGGGTTTTTATCTTGACAGGTGAATAAAGTGAGTCATATATAAAAGACATGCTGTTTAGTTGTTCATGATGAAGGCAGGAATGGCAATGAGAGCAAACAGTGAGTCACCTACATAATGATTGTGAGTGAATGGATGGCAGATTGAGGGCAAAGAAAGAAGGTAAAGAGTCAAATGTTGCTTAGAGCTACAAGCAACAGGAAGTTATGGATTGACCACATCCCGAAGAAATATGTCACATAAAAGAAGAATGTAGTATATGATGATATTCTTCTATGTGCTGTGTTCCTTCAGGACATATGGCTGATAATAGCTCTCCACAACTTCCTTTCTTTTGTAACTCTTAGAAAAGTTTGGCTTTTTGCTATTTCTCTCCTAATATCTATTTTGCTAACCACAAAAGTCATTAGGTTATGTGTTGCTTTCCTCTGTCCCTCTTATCTCCAATATATCCTGTGAATGTCACATTTTCTCAGCTCATTTTTCTGTGTCCCAGAAACTTCAACTGTCTTTTTTCTCTCATTCTAAGTATAAGTGCCGTTTTTGTTTCTATTTTCCCTAAAACTTTGTCATTGCTCACATGTTCAGTTCATGGTATTTTCAGCATTCTTCTGTAGAACCACATTTCTGTTACTTCAAGTCTCTTATTCATCTCTGAGAAGATTTTCCAGTGTTCACTGCCATATAGGAGAACAATAACAGTCTAATACTCTTCTTTTTTTGTTGTTGTTTCTAACAAAATTTTCTTGCTTTTCAATACTTTTGGAAGGCATCTCTTATCCTAATGTACTTGTAGATTTCAATGTTACATACTCCATCATCTGATAAAGCACTTCTTAGACATTGCATGGAGAAGGCAACCTGGGAAAGAAATCCACTACCTTTCCCCAAAAATTCATAGTAGTTCCCAGTTAACAAAGAAAAGTAATCTTTGGAGAGTCATGATCACCTATATCCTGAATAAACATTTTTTTTTTTTAAATATTTTATGAAAAGCACAGCTTTTTCTTCAGATATGGGTTAAATAACAATGTAGAATGGGCTCTCTAGCTTTGGGTGGCAATGAGTCAAAGAGAATTCATTATTTTATTTTTTCTTTCTAGATGCAATGATATTCTTGAGTTGGTAGAAACAGCCGAGCACTTC
>CAHIKZ030001344.1:302500-310000 GCA_903632075.3 Acanthosepion pharaonis
ATATTATTAGACCTTTAGACTAAAGAGAAGTATGATGAGAAAAAATGTTAAAAATAGGAATGAGAAATAAAATGAACTTGGACACTTTTGAGGATTTTTTTTTTTTTTTGTGCAGATGATGAAATCTAATAGTTTTGGATTGTTTTGTTTTTTTGCCATTATTGGAGTTGTGGAGAGATTCTAGATGGCTTTTTTTGTGGAAACTGCATTCATTGAGCATGCCTAAATTCCTATTTAAAAATCAAATGTGTGAATTTAAATACATTTGTATTTTAACTCCGTGTTCTTGTTAGCTTTCTTTTTGGCATCTTCGTTTGAATACCCAAAATTAATAGATCGCATTAGTAATATAAAATATGCACAAAAAATTCCCCAAAAAAGTCATTTTATTTCTCATTGAAAAAGGGCACCGGCATGTCAGACAATTTTTAACATCTTTTTTTCATCCTACTTCTATTTAGTGTGAAGTCATCATTATATACAATAAATATTATTTTTATTATCTTTGAATTTATATATATATATATATATATATATATATATATATATACACACACACACACACACAATAGAATATGACCAGATTTTTATTATTATTTTAATATTATAGGGACTCCTTTCTGTCTTCTATCAGAATGGCTGATGCTAACCTCCAGGCAAGTGACTTTAGGGTTAATGTTTTCCACTGGCATGAAGTGGAAAGATTATATTGAATCAATTTCTACATCTACTGTTAGGAAAATTGTTTCACTAAGTTGTGCTAGACAATCATTCCATATTTATTTATAAGTCTACTATACATCCATACTTAGAATATTACTGCTACATATGGTCTGGTGCTCCTGCTATACATTTAGAGATTATTGATAAAATCGAAAGAATCTGCATTGTTATTGGTCCTGATCTGGCATCTTGGTTTTAGTCAATTTCCCACTGCCAAAATGTAAGTTCTCTGTGCCTTTTCTACAAATACTTTCATGGTATCTGTTCTGATGAACTTTCCTCTATGGTACCTAGACTCTTATGAATTTAAGAACAATACTATCTTCTTGCTTCCAAGTCAAATTTGACAATGAAAAATGTAAATGCAATGTCAATTGTCATCTTTTGTCTTAATTCCTGTTCTTTTATTATTCTCTCTTCTTAATAGTACTTTTTCTTATGCTCTCTAGCACTCATTAATTCCTTGTGTCTTAGTGGCTTTATTGCCTTGCTTGGGGGTGAAACAATGAAAAAGAAAATTCAATATATAATAGCTGGGCACTTGTAACCATGAATGTCAACTGGAGCAGCTGGCCAATCCCTGTAACAGATGCCTGCTCAGGCACATTTCTGGTTGTTCATTCACCACAGAGAGAGCCCAACTGTGGTTTATTTTCCAACTTTGCTGAGTGAACCTTATTTACAATTTCTAGGAGAGAACATATTATCTGGTGTGAGGAACAGTCTGAACAATGCCAGTATGCTCAAATTCTCAGTTATGATGACTTGTGACTTTGTACTAGTTTGACTATCAACTCCCTGCTAATATTTTCATCTCCCCAATTTCACTTGCAAGGCTTGGGTCAACTTGTATGTTTTTCCATGCACTTTCCAAAGGTGAGCATGCTGGGATTGCCTCCCCATGCTGATCATGTCAGGGTCACTTACCTGAAAAATTGAGCTTATTGAGAATCAAGCCCATGTCTCACAAACAAAAAGTGAACATCCTAATATATATATATGTGTGTGTGTGTGTGTATATCACTTTGCTCATACAAATCAATCTGTCACCTAATCATGATTTTAGATCTTCTCATTTCTGTCTTTCTTTCCAAGTTTGTTTTTCATATTTTAGACAACCAAAAAGGGCATATAGTATTTTGTTGTTTCTTCATATAGCGAAAATTTAGTTTTAAATAACTTCATTTAAAATTATCTTTTTTTAATAGTATGAAGACATCTATCTAACTATCCAGATCAGTTCCACTAGTCGAGAGATTTACAGTATAAGACCTGCCATACACAGGAGTGAACCATCCACATTCCCTTCATATTCCTTTAATAGCAAATAAATTCAATTCAGATAGTTTCTTCCCAAGAGCTCACTACTTTATGGAATGGACTCCCACAAGGATGATTCTCCGATCACTATAATCATAACCTCTTCAAGTCTAGGGGTCAACTATTATCTATCCTTCATATCCGTATAATCTGCACTTACTTCTGCCTCTTACATCCACACAATAACTGCATTTAGTAACCCTCTACCTTGAGTGGCTCTTGGACCTTGTATTGCATGAACAATTATTAAGCAAAAGAATTTTAAAATTCTGAGTTTTAGTCATTTGGTCACAGTTTTCAAAGTGAGTCAGACAGTATTTTTTCTCAGCACCACCTCCCCCACTAGGAAAAGTAGTAAAAACTATTTCTGTGATTTTCATTATATTTATTTTATCCTGTTTAACCAACATGTGGAAGAAGTTGCTTAAGCGGCAATTTTTCTTCCACAACTTTGGAGGGCCAATATTTTTCTGAGGCTTATGGCCACATCACGTTGAAACACCTGTTCCCATATTGTTGCTGAATTTAAGAAATGTCAAACCTATAGAATCCAGATTCTCTCTCTGTGCCGCACCTGGAAATTTTTCTCCCCGGAATTGATACTTCAAATATGCGTGGAGTATTGCTGCCATATATGGTCTGGGGCACTTTCTGTTTATGTCGGAGTTCTTGACAAGATCAAGAGACAGATATGTAATATAATTGGCCCTGATCTGGCATCTAGTCTACAGTCACTCTCTCACAGACGCGCCCTCACCTCTCTCTATCTTTTCTACAAATATTTTCATGGAAATTGCTCCGATGGGCTGCTTTCACTGGTTCCCAGACTCCATGAATTCAAGCCCCCTACGATGCTGGCATCCTGCTCCCACCCTTACACTGTATAAACTTTTAAATGTAGCCATCTCTTCTAATAGCTTCATGCCTCGCACCTCTCACCTGTGGAACACCCTTCCCAATTACTGCTTCCTTGAGAGCTATAATCTCCAACTATTCAAATGTAATGTCAATCGACATCTCCAGTTACCTTGATCTATCCACTATCCCTCTCCTCATCCTTTCTTCTATCACTCCTATCTGCTCTTGCTCCAAATCTTCTGCATCCTAGTGGCTTCACGCCTTGCTCGGGGTGTAATGCTTAAAAAAAAAATATTATCCTTAAAAACCTCAAATTACAGACTCTAAATTAAATTGTACAATTGATGCATTTTTATTGGTTTAAAAATGTCAATTACATGTCGTCAACTATGTCTAAATGTGCTGACTCTGATTTTAATCCAAGCAAAAATACATTTGTGCCAAATATTCTGGAGCCTACCACATGACGCATATTGTGTACATTAACGACACAAAATTTAGAAACAGAAGTGAGAAAATCAAGCCAAGAGCTACACTGCACATGTCACTACTCATGATGATTTCAGGCTATACGTTAAAATTCTTTTAACATTAAAACAATCTGCATCCCATTTTCAATGCAAGCAAACTAAAGCCGACAAATATAAAAGAAAGACAATCAAGTCAGAAACACTAAGAAATCCCCATTCACTTACTCACAGAACTTTTTGAAAACCTTAAAATGTTTATTTTCAGCACAAACAAAATTATACTGAATTGTACTTTTTCATTTTAAAACACATTATTCCACAACTCAAAATCTACCATTACCCAAACACAAATCTTGAAAGACAAGAATATTTGAACATTTTAAACAACTTCTTCAGCATTTGTTTGTACCTTCATGATATAAAATGTATTTATTGTTATACAAATTACTCTTGTTATAAATATCATTGTTCTCTTGTTCATTATTTTGTGTTACATTTGCAATAATATAAATGCAAAAGGATTATTAGACCCCTGCAGGTCAGTAACCCCCTACGAGCATGGTCAGTACCTAGATGGGTGACCACTTGGCAATACCAGGTGCTGTAAGCTAAAATGCTGGGGTAGTGTAATGGACAATGGCTCAGAATTATTAATTGGAGAACCAAGTTCAAATTCCCACGGGTTTGCTAAATTTACTTTGGCACAACTACACTTGTGAAAGATATGAATCCACCCCTTCTTCCCCCAGCTATGGATTAATTAATAAGACTTGTATCACTAAACCATTATCTCAAAGAAAAATTATTACAATCTAAAAAATTTTTCTGACTTTAAAAAGCCTGCAAAGGTTTGATAAGCTGTAGAAAATAGATGTATCAAATCAATATTTTCTGAGAGAAACAATGGGCATTCTTACTCTTAGTTGAAGCCTTTTGGGTGGAACAAGATAATTGAAGAACTCTGCTGGTTTTTGAACAGCATCCAAACTGTCTGGAACTGTGACAATTAATTTGTATAGCTTTGAGTCTATTTCTTTGACTGTATCATATTTCTCTTAGCAAGAATCTCTCTTTCTCAAACCCATTGATAGCTTCATGCAAATTTGTTTTTTTTTTTACACTTGAACTTCAGAACAAGTTAAATTTAATTGACAAAATTTGAGAATATTTGTCTGAAATCATTTTTTAGAGTTGTATAATGTTTTCCAAACAAAACTTTAAAAATGTAGTTTTTTTTTTTGTTTTGTTTTGTTTTTAGCTCTTTAAGTTTTACTTGACTGGAAAAAATGCTATTTTAATTCAAAATTCACCTCCACTGATCTTTGGAGATCAGCATTGCTTATTCTATTATCTGTTGCTATGTGTTACACCCACATACCAGTGTATAGCCAAGAATATAATTGTTTGGCTGCAATACAGAACATAAAAGCTGTAAACTAATTCTACTTTCAATGACTGCCAGTGACCCTGAAAACTGAATTTAGCCTCATCAGTTCTACTGAAAGGTTTTTGTACTTTATAGTATCACGTGCAGTAAATAATCAAGAAAAAGAAAAGGAAATGACAAGAAGACCAACTCAGTTTCTTTATAATAAACGAAAGAATTTTGAGTGTTTTGATCAGTAGGCTAAAAGGAAAATGGACTTAGTGGCTAAAAGTTAAGATTAATTCAAAGTAATTTCAGTTGAAGTTGCTCACTTTTTGCTATAGTTTCATATGCAGTCCTATTTTCTGTGGAGTGAATAGTAATGGTAAGCAAACACCTTCAAAGCAAATCTCCAAGACCATTTTCCTTGGCCAGCCAACCCATTTCCTTCTTGGCACCAACCAAATGAAGACGCCACTTTGTCAGGTCATCTGACCACATCAAAGAGTTCTTTGAAATCTTTACTTAAATGACCCATAACTCTGAGACATTTCATTAGTAAAAAGATATTTTCTTAACAATAGTAAGCACAATATCTCACTTCATTTTGCTATAAATTGCATCATTTGGTTATAAATGTCTGTGGTGTTTGATTTTTTTTTTCTGTTAAACATGAATGACCCTCAATGTCAACCTTACATACTTTATGTTATAAGTTGAGGTTTTGAAGTTGGACATACTAAAATCTGGGTCTTTGGGATTTTCTATTTGGATGTAATTCCCAAACTTAAGCATAATATACACACACACCCAAAATATAATACACACATACATAAACTTCAGCATAACATGCAAACAAACACACACACACACACACACACACACACACACACACACACACATACATATATAAATATAAAAGTGAACATTGAAGTCAATACTCAGAGGCGACAGGCTGTTTCATGCTGGACACAATCATCAGGTGGCCTGATGATTGTGTCAAGCATGAAACAGTTATCGCCTCTGAGTGTTGACTGTTCACTTTTATATTTATATTTACATACACTCTATCTCTGATATTGAGCACTTTATTCCATAAATATAGCACAACTTAAAACTATATATATATATATATATATATATATATATATATATATATAATTATCCAAAACACACAATAATGGTCAACTATTCCTTTCTAAGCACACCTGCCTTTTAGAGGGGCCAGCCAGTTCTTGTTGTAAATGCCTGCTCTTTCAAAGAAACTTTAAAAAGTTTTTGTTCAATGGTGGTTTATATTACAAGTAGAACTATTTTATTTTCTCTTTATTAGTTTGTATGTTTCATGGTGATATTTTCAGTCTGAGGTTGAAAACTGTGAAATCAGTACAACCTTAGACCAGGTCCATACAGTATCGACAATCATTGCAAAAGCAATAGTAGTGTAATGTGGTATACAAACTAAATGAGAAAAAATATGAGATCTTTTCAAAGTGGGCTAATTTAAAATCCATCACATGTTAGAAAGAAGAAAAAAATCTTTCTGACTGTGGCATTTGATCAAAATATTTATTACCACTTCCTCAAAATTCCAAAGCTTACACACAGGTTTGTCTCTCATTCCAACCTGAAGATGCCTGCTATAAGGAGGTGAAACATGTTGTCTAAATAGCTTTCCCAGTCACATTATCTCCACTTTTGTTTGGATAATAGTTTACATCCAAATAGCTCACAAAAAACTAGAAGAAAAGCCATTGTTAAAATTAACATATTGGAAAAAATATTTGCAACTTCTCATAGAGCAAGGAGTTTATGAATTCTGTATTTGACATTTTTTTTTATCTTTTCACCCAAATCAAGGCAATAAAGCCACTAACATGCACGGGTCTAGTTTATTTCACTTGACATCTCTAGGGGTTGCTCCTTAAACCTATAAAAAAGCATACACTTTTCTTCCTACTTTCTTTTCTACTTTTTCAACTCTGGCTATAAGATGTAGTTACACATGGAGCAAGAAAATATTCCCCACTGGAGCACATTCATTTTCATTGTATTCTGTCTCTTTAACACATGCTTGTTACACACACAAATTCTTATTACAGCTAGTTTTATGCTTATTCCTTTTCATCTCATGTAATTTTTTGTTAATATATGCATTGTTTTAAGACATTTTTTATTTTTATACATTCTTTTTATAGATACAAATATTTAAGTAAATGCTCTGTTTATAATAAGTGACGTCATTTGTTTATATTTTATTTACTCTGATTTAACTTTTAAATATGATTTCTTTCAGACATTAGAAGTGAAATTATCAAATATTCTGTACCAGGCATTAGAAGAATGCCCAAGCACTCAGTCCAAGATACGACTGCTTGAGGTTTTTCAAGCTACCTGTTGTAGACCACAGGTTCAAGTAAGTAATAACTTTTAATGTTTTCATGTTTAATGTCAATATCTCAAGTCAAAAGGCAAACATTGTACAGTTGATACTTGAATCAAAAGTAAATCAACATACTGGTTATATTGGAGCCAAAAAGTAAATATAGGTCCAGTTGATACATGACTCAAAAGCTAAATATTAGGCTGGCTTATACTTGAGTCAGAAGGTAAATGTAAGTCTGCTTTATACTTGAGTCAAAGGGTAAAAACTATTCTGGTTTAATAACTGATGTAATGAATATGCATACACCTGGGTTCCCCCTCACAGTAATATGATTGGCTGGTGTCAGCCATAAATACAGACTGATGTGGAGGTACAAG
>CAHIKZ030001344.1:315000-330000 GCA_903632075.3 Acanthosepion pharaonis
ATGACAGAGTACTGGCTAGCTTGCTTTTTTTTTCATGCCAAACATTTGAGTGAACATAAATAATGCAGAAATCTATTTTTATTTTTTTTTTAAATTGTCTCCCATTCAGGCAGCACTGACAGATATAACAGGGAGCCTTGTAAAGGAATATTGGGCTGAAATTTGTCAGCTGGAAAATATATTTGAAATGCAACAGACAGATCCTCCACGACATCAAAATTTCTCAAGGGAAGCTAGTCAAATTATATGGATACATGGTTTAATGAACCAGACACAGGTAAGAGAACACACTCTTTAGGAACAGATACAGATAGTCATGTATATATGATGCTTACACTTAAGGTACGAGCAAATAGGGCCATCAAGTGCCAAGGGCACCATCATGGCACCATATCATCTATTTGGAATCTACAAAAACTAAAGCTTATAAAAAACATTTGCAGTCATCCATGACTCAAGATTAAATTCTTTGGTTATTTTTTTCAATAGAAAATGATCTTGTAAAACCATAAAAGGTGTAAAGATGTAGAAAGTGCCTTGAAAAGATTTGAAGATCTAAAGGCTGGAAGAAAAATGTTTTAGGTAAGATAATGAAGTTTTATTTTAGGTTGTATTAAGCTAACTCATTATTCTACATGTTCAGTTTTTCTCTTTGTGAAAATTAAAAAAAATCATACTTGTAAGAATGTTGAAGATCAGATCGCCTGGGATGCCAGCAACCCTAGGGGCATCACTGCTTACACCTATATACACACACATGAACAGAAAAATATATATTTACACACTCAGACACATTCTATCACATTCACAAATACAGTCGCATTAACACATAAACAAACATCATACCAAGAGCTTTTCAGCATTCCCTTGTGTGCAGCCAAACATGTGTAGTATAACAGTTAGTGAAATGAAAAATAGAATTAAACAGTTCAAATTCCAGTTGATTCTGTTTGAATTATTCAATACTGAATGGTAACAGTTTGTTCATGCTTAATTGCAATCATCACATCTAGTAATTGCATTTCCAGTGTTGATCCCTATTCTCACTCTATATATATATATATATATATATATATATATATTGATACTCAGATGCTATATATATATATATATATATATATATATATATATATATATATATATATATATATACTGATACTCAGATATATATATATATACTGATACTCAGATGCTATATATATATATATATATATATTGATACTCAGATGCTATATATATATATATATATATATATATATATATATACACTGATACTCAGATGCTATATATATATATAAACAAATGTTTGGAGGTACAAAATTTATAAATAGTTTTAAAAACAAGGAATGCATTGATTTTAATTTTAAAAGCCTATTTTTTGCTCTTCAATATCGTTTATATTCTTTTCGCTAATCCAACGATTGTCTCCTGATGAGATATTGGCTGAAAGGGCCCTAGAGACTTTTAAAATTAAAATCAATGCATTCCTTGTTTTTTAAAACTATATATATATATATTGATACTCAGATGCTATATATATATATATATATATATATATATATATATATATATATTATGCTATATATATATATATATATATATATATATATATATTGATATTCAGATACTATATATATATATATATATATATATTGATATTCAGATACTATATATATATATATATATATATTGATACTCAGATGCTATATATATATATATATATATTGATATTCAGATGCTATATATATATATATATATATATATATATATATATATTGATACTCAGATATATATATATATATATATATATTGATACTCAGATGCTATATATATATATATATATATATATATATTGATACTCAGATGCTATATATATATATATATATATATATATATATACCGATACTCAGATGCTATATATATATATATATATATATATATATATATTGATACTCAGATGCTATATATATATATATCTACGCACATATACACTCACATCATGTATCATATGTGCAAACAATTGTGCAAGACTGGGGATAGGCTGTATGCGGAAAAGTGTATATCTTCACACACACATACATACACACACACACACACACACATATATATATATATAGGGTGTTTGGGCTAAATTTGACAGTTTTTATAAATGGAAAACAATGTAAACCAAAAATTATAATCAAAAGACAATTCACTAAAAAGAAAAAGAAGCCACCTTCAGCATCTAACATGGCTTCAATCCAACTCCAGAAATTGGCACATGTGACTTTCATGGTATTTCTAGGGAGAGGCTCAATCACCTTCTTAATATTATTGATCAGCTGGGCCTTGATGTTACAAGGTGTGCAGTTGGCATCTTTCTCAAACATGCCCCATGCATAATAGTTAATGGGATTACAGTCAGCAGAATTAGGAGGTCAAACATTGGGGTTGGTAAAGTCGTAAAAATTATCTGAAAACCACTTCTGACTCTTCTGGATGTGTGAAAGAGCGATGATTATTTGCTGCTACACATATGGTTTTCCAGCAGCCACCCTCTCCAACCAAGGCTTGACCACAGTGTTAGGCAATTTCATATAGCTATCGAAAATGAGCCTGAGATCATGTTCAAAGATAGGAGGTAGCATGATATCACACTGGCAACACACCCAAATCCATCACAGTTTGGGGAAACATCATGACACAAGGAACATCATATTGATTGTAGGCAGATCATCTGTTATTCTAAGAGTTGTCCTGCTGATCTTGACAAAAATTATTTTTATTGGAGAAGAATCAGATTGTTCCTGGTTCAGCAGAATGTTTGATCTTGTTCAGAAGTTTCTTTACCTTTGATGGTTTTCTCGAGCTTTTTCTGTAAGAAGTTGACAGTTACACCTTTTGTATGACTGTTAGTGGACGTCCTCATTCAAATCCAACTTCATAGTGGAAATTGCAACACCTATTTCTCATGCCAAAGCCCGAATTTCATTGCTTGAATCTTCCAACACTTTCTTCTTGGGTATGATGATAAACTACATCCACATCCTGGGTATAATGATAAACTAAATCTGCGTCCTGGACAAGACAATAAACTACGTCCAACAGCAAGGCCTCTGATAATACATTTTTGAAAAAATAATATTACCAGCTGTATGTTTTTGAAAAAATAATATTACCAGCTATACATTTTTGAGGAAAAAAATATTAACAGAAATAGATTTTTGACAAGACAAAAATATTTTCAGGAAAAAAAAATAAACTGTCAGCATTAAATGACCCATTGAGTTTGATATGCCATAAAACAAAACAAACCAAACCATCACTTTCTCCTGCAATTGCTGGATTAATTCTGATGTATAGAGGCAATCAGAACATCCAGCATGTTCTTTCTTGCAAACCACAGCCTCATAGTCTCTGTTGCAGCTCTTCATTTCACATCTGATTATGTCAGTGTTCAAAGGTGTTCTTCTTCAGGTGGTTGGAATTTCGAACTGAACCCTTTATTTCGATCACTGGGGTAGACTGTTCTAGTTCCACGTGCCATGTTTTGATGGATGTCAGTTATCAGTTATCTCCTGCTAATTTTCCCTCTGAAACCAGGTATTGAACTCACCTTCTTTGGGTCTGTCACTGGATCTAACCAACGCCTTTATCCACTGTGCCATGTGTCCTTGAGGACATCTGGGTATGAAATTCTGAGTATTATAAACTGAGTATTATAAAGTTTATATGGCACGTGGAACTAGAACAGTCTACCCCAGTGATCGAAATAAAGGGTTCAGTTCGAAATTCCAACCACCTGAAGAAGGCCGGAGCATACAACGGCCGAAACGTTGTGACAAATATGGCGACAAAGATGAGGACAATAGTCCGACTAATGTAAATACTGTACATAATACCTCATCTCAGAAATATAGACAGACTCCGCACTGTATATATATTTATATATTCATACTAATAATAAACTTGTTTGTCTCTTTTGGTACAACTCTGAGATTAATGTATGTGACAGTTGTCAGGCACAAATTGAAAACTTTTTCAATTTGCTCTGGATATTGTTGCCACATTTGGTTTGATGCTTCCTCTATATATTTAGAAATTCTTGGTAAAATCCAAAGAAAAATCAGCAATGTTATTGATCCTCACCTAATATTTCAGATTAAGTCACTTTATCACTGCTGTAACATATTACTTCCTTGTTGCTTTTCTATAATTATTTTATGCTAATTGTTCTGATGAACATTTCTCTATGGTACCTAGACTTTATGAATTTAAGCACAGTACTAGATTGGCAGCAAGGTTTCATCAATTTACCATTGAAATGACTAGATGTAACAATAAGTTCTATGCTAAGAGTTTCTTCTCAACACTTTTCGTTTGTCGAACTTTCTTTCAGCTTCTTCCTTGCCAGTCAAATTTGACCATGAAAAATTTAAATGCAATGTCAATCATTATCTTCTGACTTAATTCTTATTCTTTTATTGTTCTTTTTTTCTTTCTTATATTCTCTCGCCCTCAGTAACCCCTTGCATCTTAGTAGCTTTGTCTTTCTTGGAGTGAAATGATAAAAAAATTGAATATATAATGGCTGGCTACTCATAACTGAATATACTTGTCTGTTTGTGATTAGTGTGCAATAATTAAAAACAAAAAATTCAATTTTCAATTTCTGCCTAATGATAAGCATATGCATGAAACTCAGTGTTGTGCAAAACAGTGAGAAACAGATATGTATAAATTTTAGCTTAATATAATAATAAAAATTGTTTTATTACCACCAACACTCACTGTGCACTATATATATATATATATATATATATATATATATATAATGAGAGAAAGAACAGATGGAGTAAAATTTCACTGTTTGTAGCATTTACTTTTAAGTGCTCTATACAAAGTAGAGCAATATATTATTATTTTTATTATAAATGATCATAATAAAAACATGTTGAAATCGCTACACAAAAGCTTTCATGTTTCAATACTTTGATTGTACTTACTTGCCATGGCCTAAAGAAGTACAATCAAAGTATTGAAACATGAAAGCTTTTGTATAACAATTTCATGTTTTTATTATAACCTTGTATAATGATAATAAAAATTATATATATATATATATATACATATATGGTGTGATGGATAAGTTGACATCTAAATATCAAAATATCCTCCCTAAACCTTGATTACTGCAGCACAAATATTTGGCATTTGTTGCAAAAGATTCTCAAATTATGAATTTGATTCCATTCTTTTTTCAATGACTCTTAGAGCTCTTTGTCTTTTTTTTTTTTTTTACTCTTCTATCAAGTTCAATCCATACTAATTCTGGGGGTTATTGCAAACTTTTGAACTGTAGTGTGTGTATATATATATATATATATATATATATATATATATAAAGTGAACATAGAAGTCAACACTTAGAGGTGACAGTCTGTTTCATGCTAGATGCAATCGTCAGGCCACGAGCCGTGGCCTGATGACTGCATCTAGCATGAAACAGACTGTCGCCATAAATGTTGACTTCTATGTTCACTTTTATATTGACACATGCTCTATTCCTGATATTGAGCACTTTACCCCATAAATATAGCACATCTTAAGACTATATTTCTTCATATATATATATATATATATATATATACACACACACACAGACAAAATGACATGCATATATATATTTTAAGTCTTTAAAGTTCTTTTGTTTTCTATGACATTTCCAAACAAAACATTAATTATAATGATTGAACATTTTTGTCTTTTTTAGATCCTGATGTCCAACATGAAAGACATTTGCTCTCATGTTCTCAAAGGAGAAGATGGATGGAAAATTAAAGAGCATTATGAAGAAGTCATCACTAAATTTACAAGGTTTCAGTCCTTTTCTAATTGCTAAACTTTCATAAAAATAACCTAAAGTAAAGAATTCTTAATCATCAATAAGTCTTTTTAAAGATCAACTTTATCCTTTTTTATATTTTCAAGCTGAAGCTATCAATAATTCTGTAGTGACAAGATGGTGCTTGTAACAGACAAAGTTTGTTTCTTCTGATGGGAAAAGATTGAAAATTTTCAAAATAAATGAATTCAACACAGAGAGGATTTTTAATATATATATGTTACAGGGAAGAGCTATGAAAGAAAGATTTATTCTCCCATTTACATTTCACCCATTATGTATATTATTATATTCATGATATAATAATACAGAATTTCACAGACAGAACAGAATGGCTGAAAAGAATAAAGAATGACAAACACACTTTGTTTTCAGAGAGACTTTTATACTATAAAGACATATACAAAACTCTATATACATATATATGCATGTCCCACACAGAGAATAATATATAACATATATCTACACAGCAAAGTAGAGTGTAAGGAGAAACAAAAAGGAAGGGTCTTAGATACAATATGGAGATACTACTGTATCTGGAGAAGCCATTTTTAGGACTACAAATTCAAATGGGCTGAATTCATCTATGTCCCAGCAGGACATATTCAGCAAACAGAAAACAGCAAGTCTTGGGTTTCCCCAAATTGAGGACTGTGAGCTGGAGTTTCATTCTGTATCTGGGAAATGGCACCAGGGACTTGTAAGCTGCTAGGGAGGCAGATTTAACATCTGCCTGGGCCATGGGAGTCCTGAGATAAAGAAAGCTACCTTACAGTTTGGTTGCTGTAAAAGAATTGAAAATGACTGTTGTTTTTTGTCACTGTATGGAGTAATGTCATGTCCATCATGTGATCCACATAGGTTATTTCCACCAAAGGTAGATAAGTGCCTTTTGTATCTCTCTCTCTCTCTCTATATATATATATATATATATAAAATCACAAATGTGGATTCTACAATCACAAGAGATGCTCACAATGATGGCCTTTTGCTTTCAGACATTTATTAGTACAGCAAACTACTGCTTGGGCAAAGTGTCCAGTGGGATTGCCGAAGATGCATTTTCAATTTCTTGTCTAAGGGCCACCAATGTTGTCAGTTTTCTGCAATACAGAACTTCTTTTAGGGTCCCTCATAGTAAATAGTGTTATCACAATTTAATAAAACTATGAAAGACAAGTTTTTCCTTTTATAAAGTGTGTATACATTTTTTTGCTGAAGTCTGTGTATCTATATATATATATATATCACAGAGAAAAGAAACAAAAAATATAATTACATGTATGCAGATAGCTAAAAAAGAAAATGAAAAACATTCATGGGAACTATATATGGTTTAGCAAACAGTGGCTTTCCTGGGGAGTGTTTCCCTGGAGAAAGACTGGACAACTTCTTGTATTTACCTCATACTGAGAGTAAAAAGACAAAAGAGAGAGGGTTTATGTCCTTTACTTTTATAGTTATGAATAGAATGTCACCTAGAAGTACCCACTTGCAGACAAGGTAGAGTAATACCACAGTGCTATTCCTTTAAAACTCTTAAGTCAAGCAAATTCAGTAATCTATAAAAGCACAAGATGTAAGATAAAAACACCCTGAGATTAACATAAAATTTCTTTAATACTGATTATACACTATTATCTGTATGTCATTGAATTTTGAATTGGCTAAGAAGATTCATATCCACAAAAATTAAAATGAATTAACTTCCTATGTGCACAGACATGTTTAAAAAGAAAATCTCTTGAGTGTTAGTTTGAGATATCCTTTTTTGTGTCATGTTCCTTCAGGATGGGAATAATCATGGCTCTCCACAACCTTCTCTCCTTTGTAACTCTAAACAATTTTTGTCCCCTTACTATACCTCCTACTTCCTGTTCTGCCCCTTTATATTGTAGGGGACTTATAAACCTAAGTAAATAATTATAAATTGCCTGAAATATATATATATATATATATATATATATATATATATATATATATATATACAGAAAAATACTCGGAAATAAGAAACAATTTTTATTTATTATCCACATGCTATATGATGTTGGAGGCATGAGAGACTGTAATACTGAGTAAAATTGTGAGTCTGGGGTCAAATGTAGATCAAATATGGATTGGAATTTGACAGAATGATAAGATAATGAATAAGTATAGTGTATACAGTTTTTCTCGTATGTTTTTTTTATAGAAGGGTGTAATGAATGTCCAGATAATTTAGTTTAAAAATAAAAGAAGTTTCTGTTTTTTTTATTTTTACCTTGAATTTTTGTTAAGTGCTAAAAGATAAATGTTACTATTATGGCCCAAAAAAGGAAAAGGAGATTAAATTGTCGTACATTTTAATGACCTGTACATGTGAACTGCTTATCCAATATTGAGAATGTCATGCTTGTTTGTGTAGAGGAGAAAAGTGGGCTTGATCCTTATTGCTTTAGAATGAGTGAGTGAATTAATGATAATTATGTTATTTTAATTATTTTTGACACTATAATTAATTTTTATTTTTTATGAACACTACAGTATACACATGCTCATCAGTTAGGTTACTCAGTTTCACTCTTCACTTCTTGCCTTTAGTATGTTCTGTGTCAAATTCTCCAAGCCTTCTTTACTCATTATATGTCCCAGAAATTTCAACTATCTCTTTCTGATTCTATATATGTGGCCTTTTTGTTCTAATTTTTCTTATGATTCCTTACTGATGACATGCTCCGTCCATGGTATTCTCAGTATTCTTCTGAAGAAACACATTTCTGTTAACTATTCTCCTCTTTATCTGTAAGAAAATTGTCCAGCATTCACAGCCATATAGGAGGATTCATATTACATCAAAATTCAGCATTCTTTCTTTCTAATGAAATTTCCCTGTTTCTTAATATTTTCTTTACCTTTTGGAAGGTATCTTTCATTATAGCAATATGCCTTTGAATTCAGGCTCACATTTTCCAATGTCTGTTATAACACTTTCCATATAGTTAAAATATCTGTTGTTGCTTGATTCTGATGTCACCAATTCACAGCTTGCTGCTTTTGCTGTCCTACAAACTAATGACTTGTGTTTTCTTACAATTGAAGGTTAGACCTTTCTTCCTGCTTTCCTTTATTAACTTGTCTTAGATTTCCTGAAATTTCTCATAGTATCATCTGCATATCTTATGTTGTTAAGATTGTATCCACCAGTAATAAATTCTTGTAGGACTTCTAGTTTCCTTCAGACTGGCTTGCAATTAGATAAATCTGGTTAAGTGATGCATACTTGTCTTACATCCATTACTGTTTTTGTGCACATCCTCAATCCATTTTCTATGCCTATGTCTTTGTTTGTTTCCTGTAAATATTCCAGATTATTCTAATATTGTTCCCAAATAAAGTTTTCATAGCAGTTCAAATAGATCTTTGTGTCCTAACTTATCAAGTGCTTTTGTATAGTCTAGTACATAGGGATACCTTCTTCTGCATCTGTATTGCTTATTCTGACAGGTTTCTATTCATAAAGTCCAATTTACTGTTCCAATGTCTTTAATGAAGTAAATTGTTCTTCCTATTTTCATGTCTAATTCTGTTGTGCGATGTTTCAACAGAATTTGGATAAAATTTGCTCATTAAGCTGACTGTCTAATGGAGCTTCCTTTCATTTGAACTTGGCTCCTGAGGTAGTGCTACAAAGACAAACCTACTAAATGGCATATTGCATATTTCATGCCTGTGAAATTTCTGAAGAATATGGAAACAATAATTTAAAATCAGAAAGAAACATTTGAAAAATCTGAGAAACACTGAATGAGGAAAGAAGACTCAGAAAATTTAACACTCATGGGACATATTGCAGGAGGGTTTTACCCACTAAATTTTGAGGCATTTTAATGTTTTTTCCAAATAAATCAAGTTTCTGAGCAGTTCAAATAGATCATTTTGTCACACCTTTTCAAATACTTTTGCATAATCTATGAAGCATAGGTGTATATATATATATATATATATATATATATATTTTATTCATATCACCTTTTAATTGCTGTGTCTCTTCAATACATGAACAATTATGACCATCCACAATTTCCCGCACTTTGTATCTCTTAGAAAGTTTTTGTTTTTTTGCTATCTCTCCTAATCCCTGTTCTACTAATTTATACACTTTTTTTAGGTAGGTTGGTCACTGCTTTCTACTGTCCATATTGCCTTCAATATGTCCTGTGGGTATAACATTTTCCAAGCCCTCTTTCCTCATTATATGCCCTAGTAATTTCAACTTTCTCTTTCTGATGTTAAACTATTTGTTTACATTTTCTCTAAATCTTTGTCGTTGCTCACACGTTCATGGTATTCTCAGCATCCTTCTGTAGAGCTGCATTTCTGTCGTCAGATTTCTCATTTTCATCTTTGATGAAATTTTCTAACATTCACTGCCATGTAGGAGGAATGGTATTACATAACAATTCAGTATTCTTTTCTTTGTTTATAACAAAATATTCCTGTTTCTTAATACTGTAATAAGAGCAAGGGAAAGAAATATTTATTTCCCCAAATACATCTCACTCGTTATGAGCATTGTCATATGTGATATATCAACACTGCAGTTTGCAGACAAGATGGAATAGCTAAATGGAAAAAGAATAATAAACATGCTTGGTTCTTGGAGAGGTTTATAATGATACATCATACACAAAATTAGATATATACACATGTGCCCAACACATAGAAATTACAATATATGCAAGAACAAATGGCATGTAAGAAAGGGGAAACCTTACTTGTAATATTTCCCGAAGGGAAAACTGGAATTACAGCAGTTTCTCTACGAACCAGGTTAGGCCATATGATTTCCTGTAAGGCCTACTGCTGTGGGCAAACAATATCCTTCTTCGCTGGGCTCTACATCATAACTGCTTTCATCAATCTATCTCCTGATATCATTCAGCAGCCATCATGTGATCTTTGTGACTAACTCAACAAAAGAGAGAAATTGTAATCCAATAATACATTGCTTAGCTTTCGGGAGAATCATCTTTTGCTATTCCAGTGCCATTTTGTATTTTTGTGTCATATTTTCCATCTTCCTGTTAAAAAAACTGCTTTTATTCACACAGACATGTTTAAAAGAAAAATCTCTCATGTTAGCTTGAGATATTGACTGCAATTTCATTGGTCAGCTGCTCTTTGAATGAAATGCTTTCATCTTTTGTATTTCAGGTACAAATCTCAAGCAACAGAAAAGTGGTTACTCAGGTTGGAAGATCATAATGCTTCAAAACTCAAAGAAACTTTACTGGTGAGAAATGTTAAAACTCTTGATATCTCTTTCATCATTCAGTATGTGTTTTTGGCTGCATACTTGCATCATGGCAAATCCACTAATCAAAAACTAAATCCAGTTAACAGTAATAGTGAAATAAGTCAGATCTTCTAAGTAGCATCTACTTGACCAAAGGGAAATAAAAGGATAAATAAATAGATGAAAACTTTTGGGTCAAGTGACAACAAACTAGATATTTGTTGTGGATTCTGTGAATGGAATCCTGCACAAATAAATAACCAACGCCAGTAATTGAGATAGAAAAATAAGTGTATTAAACGTAAGAATACAGACTTGAAGTGAAGATTAGTAGTCCAGGAATGCAGGTTAGTAGGAAGTATATGTACAGATCTTTGTAAGTAAAGCCGTAATCATCTCTCTCTCTCTGGACTCTTGTATAACTCTCTGAGAACACCCTGTGTTTGTCTTTGTATGTCTCTATGTATCTCAAACGCAGTGGCGTAGCTAGGGGGGCGAGGGGGCACACTGCCCCAGGTGCTAGCACAGGAGGGGGTGACACAATGTCACCCACAACAAAATTTTCCAACCAGGCTAATGTGCCAAAATTAGTAATCTGAAAACAGTGGTGGAGACACAGGGTTTCACAGGCGGGCATATGACCATGCAGAAATAATTTAGCTCCCCCCCACCAGTTTTGTCCCCCCATCAGAAATTTTCTAATAAATTGTCGGGAAATTTGTGAGTAGGAAAAATAGCAATGTTTTCAGCTTTCATGTGTTTCAGTTGCTACAATCTACAAGAGACATTGTTGGATGATATGGTGTTTTAAATCTGCATCATTAATAACAACAAAGCAAAATACAAAGCCAAAAGTGCAACAATTTCAGTCTTGCCTGTGTATCAATTCGCTGAGATACAATTTTCCATTGAGTTAGCGATTTACTTTTACATCATTGATAATTAAATGGTACCCAGAGTATGATGCAACAGAAAATTACGTCAACCATGAGCCAGTTGAGACTGTCGGATCTGGCTGTGCTGTTCATTGAAAACGAGCTTACAAGACAAACAGATTTTGACGATGTCATTGACCAGTTTGCCACAATGAAAACAAGAAAACATTCATTCTAAGACCATAGTATCGAATGTCATTCTTTTGTGTATTGCTGTGTTTTGTATTTAGTTGTTCTGAAAGTGAATAGTTGCATTTTAAAAATCTTTTGATTTGAACTGATTATTTTGTGGTATTGGATTTTGTCTTGCACCATACATGTAAACAGTAATGTACCGGTCAGTAGAGTAGAGGTAGAGCATGTATGAAAATTTAGCTACAGCTAACCATTCAGCATAGGGTGAATCGGGGTCATTGGGGTGACATTTGAGCTGACCGCCCCAGGTGACGTTTACTCTAGCTACGCCATTGCTCAAACGTATCTCAACAGCAGGTATTCTCTCTGTCAGTATAATTATACTTTGGACGAGTCCATCTTATGTAAAATGGGGAGAGCCCCACAACAATATTAATGATATCTGGTTGCTCTTCTATATCAAGTCACAGTTGAAACTGAAGTAGTCAGTTCTGATCGACACTTGGTGGTGAACAGACTGTTCTTGAGGTAGTTCCCATGCCACCTTTTCATATTTCCAACTATGCATCATGATGAGATGGGTAGAGAGGTGGTAAGAGGAAGAATTGAAGAGAAAAGCGGATCTATTTGCCCAGCATGTTTGTCAGCAATTTCTTCAGTGTGTTTATTACTTGAAAATTAATGCCTGATGGTTGGTTTTGTGTTTCCATCATTGCTTGATTTGATAATCTGCAGTCCATTTTGACTTCATAATTTTTATTTCAAAAATATTTTAGGTTATTTTCTCAGAACTAAATTCTTTATTTTGGGTCCAGTATTTTGCCAGAAGTGAATTCTTTATTTTGAGTCTGAAATTAGGTCAGAAAATTTAATTTTTTATTTCTGGCCAGGAGTTTTTACAGAATTTGATTCTTTAGTATTGACCTGAAATATTGTCATAATTTAATTCTTTATTTTGTTTACAAAATTTTGTCAGAAGTTACTTCTTTATTTCTGGTCTGTAATTTTGTCAGAAGTTACTTCTTTATTTCTGGTCTGTAATTTTGTCAGAAGTTAATTCTTTATTTCTGGTCTGTAATTTTGTCAGAAGTTACTTCTTTATTTCTGGTCTGTAATTTTGTCAGAAGTTACTTCTTTATTTCTAGTCTGTAATTTTGTCAGAAGTTACTTCTTTATTTCTGGTCTGTAATTTTGTCAGAAGTTACTTCTTTATTTCTGGTCTGTAATTTTGTCAGAAGTTAATTCTTTATTTTTGGCCTGGATTTTTGTCAGAATTGAATTCTTTATTTCTGGTTCAGAATTTTTTCAGAAATAAACTCTGTATTTACATGTCTGGAATTTTATCAGAAGTTAATTCTTTATTTCAGGGCTAGGCTACTTAATAACTGCTTTCAGAATCAAAAACAATCTGAACATTGTAACAAATGAATAAACAAAATTATCCTGAATAAAAAACTAGTCAAAATTTGATGATAATGGTTCATCCATGAAATTTGGACAACTGAATGCATAAAATCTATGGATGGTGCACTGATATTAGAGAAAAAAATACTTCAGAAATGGCATGAATACATTGGAGAAGTGTTTGACGATGAAAGAGGCCAACCCACAATACACAGAAATATGAAAGGACCAAAAATATTAAAATCTGAAGTGAAAGCAGCACTGACCAAATTGAACAGAAATAAAGTAACAGAATCAGATAGAATTGTAATAAATGTTTGGCAACTTTAGATAATTTCAGCACTGACATGTTTACAGAGATAATAAATGAAATATACAACAATGGTGATATACAGGAAGACTTAAATAGATCCCTTTAGGTACTGCCTAAAGAGCCAGGTGCAAACAAATGGGAAATCCATTGTACAATCAACCTAATGAGACATTTAATAAAACCTTTAACAAACCCACATTATTCTTGTCCCTTTCTGGTTTAATTCTGCTGTGTGCTCTAGACTAGAAATAGGGCAAGAACATTGTGGGTTCACTAAAGACACTGGAACAAGTGGTTAGCAAGTGCAAAATTTTGAATAGTCAACAATGCAGAAGCAATATAATTTGTAAGTTGAAGTAGCAAGGTTATTGATAAAAAGGTGAAAAAAAGTATTGTATGATGGAGTTGGTTAATATAATAAAACATGAAAATTTATTTCTTTTACTTAAATAATCATTCACTGGTTCATGGACCTAATAAATTAAAAATCATTCTTATTAGGTTCCTGTGTAGATCAGATCAACATGGACAAGTGATCACTAACCGCCATGTCAGTATGGATGATGTAAATGAGAGTTTACTCATAGATCAACAGGATGTATATGGAACTTGTGATGATGAAAATGATTATGGTAGGGAGTGTGTTGATTTATGCTGGTGTTGTTGCTGTGGGTCTTGTAGCAAGTATGATGCTTATAGGATGGAGTTGCCAGCAACATACACAACTGGATTTGAATTTTAAATTGGTTGCCAACCAAGGATAGGGATCTCAATCTGAACTGCTATTAACTCTTAGCTAGTTGAAGAAAAATGGATTCATACCTTTCCCAAGTGTATCTGTGCAATGGTGAATGCAACAAACTCTACCAGGATTTGAACCTGGCATGCCAATACCATTTTATGTTCTGATAACCACTATCCTGCCTTCACAGTAGACTCTTGGAAATAACAAAAATATTCATAATATTGGTTGGCAAACATTTAACTAAGCCATTATAATAGATTACCAAAAAATTAATCCACGAACTTGAAAGGATCACAACGAAAACTAATC
>CAHIKZ030001344.1:335000-420000 GCA_903632075.3 Acanthosepion pharaonis
ATTTTTCCCTAGGATATTTGCATGAATGTGAACGTAACAATACTGGAGTTTGAACTCAGATCTCCAATTTCTTATTCCAAGCTGCTATCCACTACACCACCCACACATCCTAAATAAGAAGATTTTGATGCCGTCAACATTATAGAGTCATTGTGAACTACGTGTCCTTGTTTATGACTGCATAGTATGTGCTTTTCCAGGGCTGCATATAGTTTTGAATTCAGAATTTCCTTCTCCAAGACTAGTTGCTAAACAATGCTGAAGAGCCCAGTTTGACTTACAATTTAACCCATAGCCAAAAGGAGAAGAGATGTTTTCATATTACCAATGCAACACAAAGCGTTTTATTTTACTTTTCTCTATACTGGAGATTTTGTTGTCTATGTAGCACATGATTTATCCATTATTGGTCAAATGTATTGCACTGTACACTTGAAACAGTTTATTCTAACAATGATGTAAATAAAACATTATCTTTTCTATTCATACTTCAGCTATTTTCTTCAGAGTTTCTCCGAAATGCTGGTACCTTCCAACAACAAAATTCATTCTTTGCTATCATTGTCTGCCCAAGTAAGTAAAAAGCCTAATTTCTAGTTTTATTGCCTCTGCCAACAAATATAGATGCTATATTTTCTTCCATATTTGTATATCTCTTTGTTCATACAGTTGTTGGGTTACCTCCTCCTAATTTTCAAAACTGCTACTAGGGGATGCTTTTTGGACTATAAATACTTGGCAATATCTTTTCTAATCAGCTTTTTCTCACTTTTACTGCTTACATGTCAACATGTAAGCCTCTCACAGAAGAATGCGTTCCCTGTTGGGAAATGCATGAACAATACACATGCACACGTACATATGTACACACCTTTCACTTCATTTTTTTTCTATGCCATTCTCCAACACCAAACTACACATACGCAAACAATTCACTAAGTTAAATGTTTCCTTCATTTGTGTTCATTGTTCAGTAACACACAACAATATTCTTTTGTTTATGTAACGTTTTTTTATTAACACATTTGTTTGTACATATATATTGATTTTTGTTGCTTTCTACATTTGTTTATGTGGACTCATATTCAGAGTCAGCCTTGTTATTTCTGGGCATTTCAGGAGACACATATGTTTGTCTCTCAATGCATACACTGGACTGCAAAACAGTATCTACAAAAAGTTCTCCGTGAATTTCAGTTGTCAAACATGGCCTATAGATAAAGGAATGATTAAGTTGTGCAACAAATCCAGAAAGTTCTTGGGATTTTTTTGTACATTGAGATTTATATAACAGTTCATTCAAAATTTCCTTGTGTCCTTTTTTAATTTCTGTTCATGAGTTTTAGCTAAAATTATGATAAACTGTTTTATAGATGTTTTTTCAAACTATTGACAATATATCTCTGATGTATATTGATCACAAACTAGATTGGAATCTGTTTGGTTGTTAATGAAAATAACAATGCTGGAAGTATGTACAGACACTGTGTACTTTCCAGTTGTTTTACTTACTCAAAAGATTTCCAGAGAAGAAACAATAAAAATTAGAGGTAATGGTAAGTTGTAAATATTCAGACATCAACAAATGTAGACCTTCATATCTTCCAAACACAGTGTGTCAAAAATACAGTTTTTCCCTTGACACTATTATTTTAACTACCTTCACTCCTTGGTAATGTTTGTTTTAAAAAGTGATGATTACAATTGGAATAAAACCTAAACATATGATGAAAGTGAATTTATACAATTTTTTTGTTCTTGAGAATTTACAAGAATAATATTAATGTCAGTGTCAGGATTTTCTCTTATTATTATTATTAGTTATATGTCTTGCCCACTTTAGTCTTTGCTGCTATTGAAAAGTTTAAAATTAATGTGGCTTCTGTTATTTGTAACCATTGACCTGAGAAAGTGGTTTTATACAACCTACAGTTTAGATATTTTTGAACAACTTTGATATTATGTATGGCATCCATATGAAAACCTTGATCTGGTGATGCTATTTAAGAACATGATTCAAGTTTTTAGATTAATGTTTTGACTTTGAGGAGTTGAGAAAAATATTCCTAGCACAGCCTATGTTCAATTTCCTTAATTCCTTCACTAAATTTCTTAACCATTATTACTGCAATGTGTTTGATCTTTACTAGTTCTCCATCAGAAGAGGGGTGAGTTTGTTGCCTGGCACCTGAGGTATCTCCAAAAGGGGAAGTGCTGACAAGGCTTGAATATTTTTTCTATGGTATTGCCATCAAATTCACTTTAAACTGAGTTTGTGTCACAATTTGGTGGGCACACCTCTTAATTAGTAGCATCTGTTATAGTCCCAACTAAGAGCAAATAGTGAACCACCAAACTAAAACAAAACACTATGAAAGTATAAAAATACCAACAATGCATTTTATAGCAAAATGACCAACAATGCATTTTATAGCAAAATGACCAACAATACATTTTATATGTAGTTGAAGGCATACAATGTTTTCAAAATATATTTAGTTGAAGCCATAAAATTGTGTTCAAAATATTTAGATTTCAGCATTAAATAACCTATAGTGATTGATATGCCACTAAACAATATCAACCAACCAACAATTCAATGGATCTAAGAAGTTTTCATGGGGAATAATTGAATGAAATTATTTTATTTTCCAGGTTATGAATGTGAGTGAAGCCTCACCATCCTGGCAGGATTATCTTTGTTATGTTGATTTTATTGTCCTGGCCGGATTAAAAAAAGCTATTTATTCTCATCTCAACATCTTACGTAAATACGTAGAAAAGGTAAGTCTCAAACATTGTTAACATGCAGGGAAATATGACTTCACATACGACACAGAAAAAAAGATTGCTTGTTGTTGACTTCAACACATTTGATGAGATTTTTATCCTTTTGGTACATTTGACCCGCAATTTGGTGGACTTATGTAAGCCCAAAGGAAAAATAAGACATAGAATTTGAACAAAGAAATATTAACAAATATAATGATAGATTTTACAAAAGGAAAAATTAAAGGTGAAGAGTTCAAAGCAAACTTCAGTGTCTGTAGCTGCACACACATTTTTGTGGGAGCAAAAAGATGTATTCTTTTTGCTATGAAAAGTCACTGAGAAAGACATTGGTTCTTTCAAATCTCATACAGTGTAACCCGGATATAAGAGACCCGGATATAAGAGAGATTTTCTCTGGTCCTAAATTAGAGCCTGTGTTAATGTATATAAAATAGACCAAACCCGGATATAAGAGACTTCTTCTCCAGTCCCGACAACTCTCTTATATTCGGGTTACACTGTACTGACTGTAATTATTGTCATGGAGTGGTAATTCAAAATTGTGCTACCTGTGATTATCATCAAGTGGCAGTAATCCAACATGTTCTTTAATATCGTTGTAGACTGGAAAGAACAATGATCTTTTTTACAACACCAGGTATTATTTTGTCCCACAGAAAATATTTTGCAGACTTATAAGAGTTTGGGTAATTATGACATGAGATATAGAATTTAAATAAACAACCATTAATAAACAGTGGTCTTACCATTAACAAAACAAGTGGAAGTGATGAAACAAAAAATGGATATAAGATATGGTCGAGATAATTAAGTTTTATTTCCCATGACTTACTAGGTTTGATCATTTGCCTATTCCAGAGGTTTTGTATATAAGTTTTGCAAGCCTGAGAGTTCGTTCAGAGTATAACACAAAGCAGTAATTGAGATAGACACATTGAGAAAATCAACCCACACATGTTGATCAGTGGGATAGACTTGTGTGAGAAATATTCCAAGAATTATTGCTTTGTAATAGTCGAGAGTTAGTCTCTACTGCTGCAGAGACAAAGGCATCATCGTCAATGGAAGCTATTTAGTGTCACTACTGATGGCCACGGCCATCATATAATCTTGCTTGACATATGTCGCCTGTTGCTAATGCCAACCTAATCAGATCTGCCTTTATGAGTAAAATCATAGTGAATCAATGGCTCAGAAATGGCTTCTTAGAAACCACCTGGGCTTTTTTCTGATTGGTCAGATAAAATGTTTTATGAACCTGGTATTTCAGAAGTTTGCATGGAGCTGAATAAAATTAAGCATATTTTTGTCTTATAATCTGTGGATATCAAACTGAGCATGTAGTGAAAGAGATAATCAGCTACCTCGAAAAAGAGTTTGTGTTTTGTGTGCGATCTGCCAAAGAAAAATTACCAAAAAGTAGTTAGCAAAAATCTACTTTAAGGACCATAATCTGTGCTAATGTTCTTTCCTCCCCTGGATGGCATGACCAATCAGAAAGATCTCTCGGTGAACAAAAGCCATTGTTTTTTGCTTATACGCATTAGATTTTCTGAGCTTGATGGACGAACATGCATTTTTGCTGGTGAGAAGTGAAGGTTGGATGTGTGACCCCATTTTGTCATTTCTACATTGCCTGTCACGATGGACTACCATTTGAACTGCGATTTGGCTACAAGTGTTGCGCTTGAGAGACAGAAGAAATCTATTGCAGACGTTTGTTGCTACTATAAGTTGACATTTTTTTTTGTTTTTTTCTTTTGTTTACAACTACAGAGCACTTACATTTGAACTAAAGATTTGGAGTTGTGACAAATTAACATTAACAAAACATGTCTACAAAAAAAGCGAATAAAGAAAGAAATGAACTTCATCATTTAAATTATTAATAGTTCAGCATCATCTTTAGTTAATGTTTCTGACTTATTTACAAGCAGAATGTTTTGCTGGAGGAAGAAAGGGCATATTTTGTCACTACCAAAATTGAAAGGAAAAGAGGTATAAGCCTTTACAAAATTGTAATACATGTAATTTTAGTCAGGACTGGTAATCTGACAACTTATTGCTTTTTTCTGTTTGAATATTTGGGATGAGGCATTATTATTTACATTTGATTTGTTGTTTACCACAGTGCTTCAGCTGTTGCATTCCCTGACCCTTGTGAGGTACTTGTCAATCTGGATGACCTCAAGGAAATTTCAAATGGAACTCTTTATTTGACCTGTAGATGTAGATTGTCTTTTTTCTGTTGTCCACAATAAAATAACCTAGTGGATTAAGGCACTGATTTGTGAATTTAATGGTATCATAATTGTGAGTTCAATCTCTGGACTGTACAGACAGACTAAGCAAAAACAGTGTTGGACAGAAGAACAAGAACAGTTTACTGTTATAAATTAAATAAAGGTCTTAAAATTCCCCGATGGTTACTTGAATCAGCAGGCTCTAAAAGAAGGGCACAGCAGCCAAAAAATTGTGATAACTAAATATAAAGGCAATAGTCTAAACATAAATAATGTAGACATTTCTTTTCATACAATATAAATAAAGATTTTTTACTTACTAATTTGTACGTTCTTTTTATAGATACAAATATTTAAGTAAATGCTCTGTTTATAATAAACAGTATTAACAACATTTACCAGCTTGAATGTCCAAGAAATTTTCATAGAAAATATGCGTCCTCCGACAGTAATCAAACCTGTATCCTACACGGTACCGTCATATAGTCTGACTTGCCTTAACTGATTGGGCCACAGAGGAGCGTTCAGTTAGCAAGGTCAATTTTACTGTTTTTAAACACAATTCTCCATTTACTTAAATATTTGTATCTATAAAACGAACTTATAAACATAAAAAATGTCTTAAATAATTGTCGGACTTTGTCCATTTCATATATATATATATATATATATATATATATATATATATATATATTATAAGCAGAGCATTTACTTAAATATTTGTATCTATAAAAAGAACTTATAAACATAAAAAATGTCTTAAATAATTGTCGGACTTTATCCATTTCATAATGTATTACTGATTTGTGTGGAAACAAAAACAAAGATTTCCTTTTTCTAATATATATATATTTTTTTTTATAGGAAGAATCCAGCCATACCCCTCTACTGACCGTTAATGTAATTCTGCTGGACAGAGCAGTGGACTTTTCTCCTTGTCTTGATCAAAGTACCTACTATGAAAGTGCACATGAAGCTATTCAAAAATGGATTCAGGATGTATTCAAAGAATCTGACTTATTAACAATGTTGACTGGAGAAGTAAGTTGCATAATTAAAACTAATAAGACAGACTATTTTGAATAAGTTTATTTTATCTTAATTTCAATTGCTTTGTTTACATGAGTAGTATTAATAGTAATATTTTGAATTTTCATTAAATGAAGCATTGTCAACCATTATTCAATTTTGACAAGTATTTCTTTACATTTTAATTTTAGCTATCTGTCTATATTTCTGAGATGAGGTTTTAGAGAAAACAGTAACAAAAAGGAAACATCTGGAAGTTGAAATTTCTATGGACATAATGAGGAAAGAGGGCTTGGAAATTTTGATATTCACAGGACAGATTGAAGGCAAGAATGTCAGTTATCTCCTGTTATTTCCCCTCTTTAAGTTCTCCACTGACTTAACTGGGTATTGAACTCTTTGGGTTCTGTCATACCCGGTCAAGGCAGTGGAGAACTTTCAAAGGGGAATAAACAGGAAATGGATAACTGACATCCATTAGACATGGCACATGGAACTAGAACAGTCTACCCCAGTGAGTGAAATAAAGGGTTCAGTTCGACATTCCAACCACCTGAAGAAGGCCGGAGCATACAATGGCCAAAACGTTATAATAAATATGGCAACAAAGATGATGACAATAGTCTGAATAATGTAAATAGTGTAGAATCAGACAATATTTAACTTTTTCTTTTAATCACCCTCCCCCAAGCAAGGTGATAAAGCCACAAAGACATGAGGTGTTACTGAGAGTGAAAAGGTTGGAGTAAAGCATTATTAAAGAGAGAACACAATAAAAGAAAAGGATTCAAAGATACAGAAGATGTTGACTGACATTGCATTTTAATTCTTGAGGATCTAAGTTTACTCAAAAGCAAGAAATCTGAAGAGAACTCTAAAAGCAAAAAGTGCAAGAGAATAAACTATTAGCATAGAACTTACATCTAGCAAGTTCAACTGTAAAATGATGTGACCTAGCTGCCAATCTAGTACTGCATTTGTAATGTTGAAATGCCAAAGAGGAAAACTCATCAGAACAAATACCATGAAAATCTTTATAGAAAAGACACAGGGAATCTGCATTATGGCAGTGAGAAGCTGAGATGCAAGGTCAGGACTGTTAACATTACAGATTCTTCTTTGGATTTTTCGACAATCTCTAGATATATATAATATGTTGGAAAAAAGAGAATATAATTCTCAATATATGAACAATATGTAGAAGTAGTCATTAAAAACAATAGGTAAAAATTATCACAAAATTTGGCTTTGAAAGATTTTTTTTCAATTCTATTTAGAATGAAATTAAATTTGATAAAAAAATAAACTGTTTTCATTTGAGTTTTGTTTTTTATAAAAATCCTTTTTAATTTGGATTCTAGCAAAGTTACAATGAATTCCTTGTGAGAGATGCTGAACTTCAGGAACTAGTGATAAAAATTGACCAAGGAGTTGAAAACACAGTTGTTGAGTGCAAGGTAAGATTTAAATGAATACAATTTGTGTTGTGTCAGACAATTTTTCTCTGCAGAATTTATCATACATACCTATAAGTCTGCCAATCATCCATACTTAGAATATTGCTGCTACATATGGTCCAGTACCCCTGCTATTTACCTTGAGCTCCTTGACAAAACCCAAAGAAGAATCAGCAATATTATCAGTCCTGTTCTGCTAGCTCTGCTCCAATCACTTTCCCACTGCTGTAAGGTTGCCTCTCTATGTCTTTTCTATAAATACTTTCATGGTAATTGTTCAGATGGGTTCTTTGCTATGGTGAATTACACATATGAGGACTACTTAGGATTTTCATAGAGACAATGAGGTATTATGGTGGATGTAGTAAGAAAGGTAAGTAAGAACATGATTGTTTTGGTGTTAGGAATATTGTGGTATGCTTGGGTCAGAGTTTGTGCCTAGTTACGTTTAAAGTTAAGACAGAAGAAGATCGTACTTTTCCCCATTTTTGGCCTTGTGTTACATTTTCTGTATTTGAAGCAGAAATAAATATTACTCTTTGCTATAGTACCTAGACTTTTTGAATTTAAGTATTAAATACAGTATTAGACAAGCATCAAGATCTCATCAATTTACAGATGAATGGGCTAAATGTAACTGTAAATTCTATGCTAACAGTTTCTTTTCTCCCAATTCTCTCATGTGGAACTCCATTCTGACTATGCTTTTCAGTCAGCTTTAATCTCCAAAAATTTAAATCCAATGTCAATCACTATCTACTGTTCTCCTCATTAGCCTTTTCTCTTCCCACTCATTATTGTTGTTTCTGTTCCTACCTTCCATACCTAGTAACTACTTGTGTCTTAGTAGCTTTATTGTCTTGCATGGGGTGAAACTGATTTAAAAATTGCATAAAATCTATATGCATGTATAGTAACTGGCATGCACACACATATATGTGCAGAAATGCATATATGAAAAACACAAAAACATACTGTTTATAAAAAATACTCCTCAAGAATAGTTGCTTTATGTCCTACAGTAACACCTAAATACGCTTGTTTGACACATTAGCCACCCAATGACCCAGCCTGAAATATATGCAATTATAAATAATTAACTTATGATTACAAATCAAAATAATAATAAAATTAAAAAAAGAAACAGTACTAGACTAACACAAATACTCATGACTGACACACTTGTCCCCTCATGATACCAGAATGAAATATATATGATTATAAGTAGTTAAATTATGATTACAAATCAAAATAATATTAAAATATAAGAAACTCTTTGTGGTGCTCTAAGCCCTTGCCCCAGTCCATTTCTAAGATATTTTCTTTTATTTATCTCCCTTGACTTTCTATCACTCATCTTCCTTGGTTGTCACTTTCTTGTTTTATAAAATGTAGCCATTTTGTTTGCTCATTAAAGCCTTATGAAATAATTTCCTATCATTTCTCTCCTGTTTAACTCACTCATCCTCTGATGACCCTGGAAAAATAGGGTTTTTGTTTTCTCCGGTCAAACAGAGCTTTCATTTTCTCTGGTCAAACGGGGCTTTCGTTTTCTCTGGTCAAATATTTCAGATGATGATGCTAATTTTTAAACAATAGACACTTTGTAGGTTGCATTGTGAAATCTTTTTTGACATGTTTGTAATATTGTAATATTGTCTGGGATTGGGTAGAAAATAAGGTTTAGAGGTGTTTTAATATGTTTTGTATGTGGTTATAGGCACATGGATGAGTGGTTAGAATGATGTCTAACCATGAAACCAGTGTTCAATTTTCACCATAGTTGATTTGTGAAGAAGATGACTTCTTGATATTATCAGTCTGGAGGAGGTAATCCTAACATGCAGCATCCTTTGAAAGGTGTCTGAAAACAATACTACAGGTTATGAATGAAATTGTGTAGATGAAACTATTGTGTAGATGAAACTGTTTGAGAGCTGTTGACGTTTGTGTTAGCATGAAGTCACAAGTTATTATGATCAAGGGTTTGAGCATGTTGGCTTTGTTCAGACTCTTGATTGAGCCAAATAATGCACTCTCTCCCAGAAACTGTAACAAAGGTCTGCTCAGCATAGTTGCAGTATAAACCACAGGTGGGCTCTGTGGGTGTTTAACAAAGGCATCTGCAACAAGGATTGGCTACCTGGCCTAGTAGACAAACCTCTGATACAAGCAGCCATTATTATAATAATTATAATATGTAGGTTTGTAACTGCATTTGAAAACAGAGTTTATTTTCTATATACTTTCATTGGCTTTTAACCAAACTTGTATCTTTTTATAAATGAAAATTTGCTGACCAAATACACTATACACACAAACAAATATATATATATATATATATATATATATATAAAAACATTTTTATGTTTATACGTTCTTCATATATATATATATATATATATATATATATACACACACACACAGGTTCATAGGTAATTGTTTTATTTATTATTTTAAAGAGTGAAAAATTAAATGTACCTAATGATGCAAAAAGTATTTATCATAAGCAATAAATATTTATTTTTAGGATATTATCCTTGTCAATGTAGTCCCGAGTATGACAATAAACTATGTCCAGCAGCAAGGACTCTGATCAGAAGATTTGAGATTTTGAAGAGTGCGGAAAAACCTCTTAATTGCTGTTTTCTCTAGCTCCAAATTGACCCGGAGTGGTAGCACCTGTTAGGATCCCAGCTATGGGCAAATAGTAACCCCCCCCCCCTCCCGGCCAACAAAGAAGAATAAAACACTATGAAAGTATAATACTAGCAGAAATACATTTTATATTAGAAAATACCAACAGTACCTATTTATAGTAAAATGACCAACAGTATATTTTATCTGTAATTAAAGGCATTAAAGGCATATTTAAATTTTGGCATTAAGTAACCAATAAAGATTGATATGCCACTGAACAAAACCAGTCAACCAACCTTGTCAATGCACTTGATGCAATGCTTCTTCATAGCTCGCATGTATATAAGAAGAGGAACTTATGTGTAAAAATGAAAGCCTGGGAGCTTTCTTTTTATTTTTATTTTTTTTTTTGGCACTTGAAACATGGGTAAAAAAAAAAATGAAAATGTTTCTTCAAAAGAAAATAACTAGAATTTGTAAAAACATCACATTCTTCATTAAAAAAAAATGTATTTTTAAAAACTGGGAAATAATGAAATTTTTCAGAAAGTTTCAAAGACATTTGAAGAATACAGTCATTTATGGCTTGAGGAAGGAGAAGATAGTCCCAAAGAAGCTGTGCAAGATCAAGAATATTCAGAAGTAGCAGGACAAAATGGTTATGAAGAACATTGGAATCTGGAACCCAAAAAATCTCCGTGAGTAATGATTTAAATATTTGAAAATATTCTGTCATTTTATATTTGTATTCATGTGGTGTGTGCTAATGTGTACAAAAAATGAAAAAAAATGTTTGCTATTTTTCTCTTTGCTTTTTCTATGAGAAAAAAATTGTTTCTAATTTGTCTTTTTTAAAAGACAATTTCTAAAGATATAAATCTGGTTATTTTCATGTTTCATCTCTGCAAGATTCTTGTAAATTCTCTTTATTTCCTGTCCAATCCAAGCAGGTTGTCCATCTATAATGAAAGAAATGAGTCAAGACAAAACAGTGGAAATAATTTGCAGCAGCTGACTTTGAAGAGTCTGGAAATTTTTGATGCTGAAGCTGAAAAGTATATGGTAAGTTCTTCAGAAAAAATCATTTCTTTTTTTGTGATATTACTAATGAAAGGTGATATTAATGTTGATACTGCTGATGATGATAAGGATGGTAATCAAACTATGTTGATGGTGATGGTGGAGTGTTAATACTGGTGGTGAAGATGAGGATAGTGTTGATGTTGTTTAAGCTGTTTATTTAGTGATGATATTAATGACATTTTGTAATTAAGGTAATGATGGTGATGTTTTATTTATTTTTTTTTTTACGGAAAGAGTCACCATTTAATAGGCCTGGGGGCCACTCAAGGAAGGTTATGTTAGGAGGTCTTTTGTGTGTATAGTTGAGGGAGATAACAATTATCCCTAGGTTAAGTGTGTAGTGACCAGGAAAACATCCTTTTAGGTGTTGATTCAACAGGACAGTGGTTCGCAAGAAGAAACTGCTCAAGTAGAACTTACTTCTCACTGATAAAATATGGAGGGAATGTGGGTGATTTGCTACGATATAAGTGACATGGCATGTTCTTGCCATGAAGGTTTGCCTTAGTGGAACCAGGGAATATTTGTCGAAGCACTTTCCATGGAAGTAGCAGTAGAGCAGCGAGAGGTTTTTGAAATATTTCACCTGTGGGAGAGGAATTGAAGGGTGGAGAATAATTTGTCACCCACAAGGGCTCAAAGACACTTTTTGAACTCTATCAAGGTTGGAGAGTGAGGTCTTGGCAGATCCTGCCCAGATATGAGAACAGTACTCCATTTCTGGCTCTTGCGTCATGGTGCTCTTTTTCTCACACATGGTGCCCAACTGACCCTACTATACTGTGCAGCTGATAAAATCAAAAGCAAACAACATGCATGCATGAAATTAAAAATATAAAATGTCGATAGTTTACCCATCACACCCTGCATACATACACACACACGCGCACACACACACATATATATATGAACTCTCCCGTCGGTTTCGACATATGAGGATCTGACAACTGCTACTTAAGACTCGCTAGTGATTTACAAAGGAGGCTACATATGGAGCAAGAGTGAGGATTGTGGGATGAGATCACTGTTAGATTGGGAGTTGGTCCCACATAACAGTGCTTCGTGGGAAGAAACTACAAGATTGGAACTTACTTCTCACCGATGGAATATAGAGGAAATATGGATAGTTTGCTACTATGTAAGAGGGATGGCATGTTCTTGCCATGAAGGGTTGCTTTGGTACGACCAGGGAATGTAGTTTATCCAAGCACTTTCCATAGAAGTAGTGGTAGAGCAACAAGAAGCTTGCCACATACAACCTGTGGGAGAGAAGTTGAAGAGTGGAGAATAATCCATCACCCACAAAGGCTTGGAGATGCTTTTGACCTCTATCAAAGCTGGAGAGTGAAGTCTTGGTCGCTCTCACCAAAATATGACAACAATACTTCATTTTTGGCCTGATCTGGCTCTTGTAAAGTTAGAAGACAGCAGGAGTTGGGTGTTAGTTTGTGGCCCAACAGTCTTTCCAGGCACAACACTTCCCCAAGAGGAACTTTGTTCATCTTGATTGCTGGTAGTTTGGGGTCAGATCAGTGATGATGTAATGTAAATAGCTTGGTCTTCGTGGCATTGAATGTAACCAACCAGTTTTTACTCCATTAAGTAGTTTGTACAAGATCAGAAGAGAGATCAGTCACCAATCTCTGGCCATCAAGAGTTTTAGAGGTGAACTCATCGGCATGGATGTTTGCAAATGATCTGAGTATATTCTTAGGCAGATCATTTATATAGATCAAAAAGAGGGTTGGTCCAAGGAGTGACCTCTGTGGGATGCCTGCATTAACCGCTAGGGCACCAGAGGACTAGCCATTAATAATTACCTTCAGGGACCTACCTGTTAGGAAGGATTTTATCACAGAGAAGACACTTCCAGGGATTCCATAGCTAGAGAGCTTGTGTAGTAAACCCTCATGTCACACCTAGTGGCTATCATCCTTTAGATGTGTTTGTCATGAAGAGCCTCATTGATTCTGTGAGTGATGGTAGTTAAGACATCAGCAGTGGATCAAACCAACCAAAATCTATACTGCTCATCACTGAAAAGGTTGATGGCCTTATTATTGATTATGGCCTCAAAAAGCTTAATGATGATACTGAGGGGACTGATGGGTGTGTACTAGGAAGGGGAAGATCATGTGCATGCACTTGACACTTTTCACAGGATTTCTTCTTCAAGCAGTGGTTGATAACTTTGCTAGGGTTAGAGATAATTCTGGTTTGATATTTTTAAGGACAATCACTGGAATTCTGTCTGGGCCACTGGCTTTCTTAGGGTCAAGGCTTTTGATAAGTTTAGAAACTTCTTGAGCTGTGATGGTAATATCACTGAGATTGTGCTCAGTGAGACTTGGTAACTTTGGTGGGTGGTCTTTGTCATCTAATATTGAGTTAGAGGCAAAAATAGAAGTGAATAAGTTTGCCTTATATATCAAGAAGGATATGACCTCGGGGCCATTAATAATTGTGGGCACAGCCACTTTACCTCTGTTCATAATGTGGTTGGTGATCTTCCAGAATTCATAGGATCCAATTTGTTTTTTGGGTTTTTATTTTTCAAACTTGGTTTGGATGCTCATGTGTAGCTACACTTGGCAGTTTCTAGAACATTTGTACAATGGTTGCAGGCAGTTCTAAATGCAGTGAGGGCCAAACTACATCACTCCTTCCAGTAGATACTGAAGTAGTGGTTTTGGTGGGTTATGGCCACAGCACATTCAGGGGTGAATCAGGGTTGGCAATTTGGTTTTTGCTGGAATTTTTTTTGGTGAGGGGTATAAAATTCTCCATTCCAGAAAGGATCCAATCTGTGATGAGGGCAGCAGTTTTGGATGCAGTATGCTTGAAGAAGGTTGGGTTGGGAGCTTCCATCATGTAGGATCAAAAGCTATCTCAGTCTGCCTTTGCATAGCAAAAAATCATTTTATGGAATGGTAGATTACGGGATGCCTTAGGCTTGACATCAGTCTGGAAACTGATAAGGTAATGATCTGACATGCCTAGTCAGTTAATGATGTTGATGTCAGTTGTAGTAATTAAGTTAATGATGTTGATGACAGTAATTAAGTTAATGAGGGTAGTGGTTGTAGTAATTAATGATGTTGATCAAGATTGTGGTGGTTGTAGTAATTAATGATGTCGATCATGACAGTAGGGGTTGTAGTAATTAATGATGTTGATCATGATGGTAGTTGTTGTAGTAATTAAGTTAATGATAGTAATGTTGGTGAGTATAATGATAATATTGATATTAGCAGAAGGCATAATGTGACTACGATCCCAGAGAAACAATTATTTTCAATATGCTCAACGTGTGACCTCCTAGAACATATACAGTTTGGAAATGATTGATTTTTTGCCTTTAATTCTCCTCCTCCTTTTCTCAAATTTCTTGGGACTGGCTGAATTCTTCATCATCCCTATGTGACCTGGTTGATATTTTTCTTTCTTCATTTTTTTTTTTTTTTAGCAGAAGAAAAATTAGTCAAGTCTTTATTAAATTTATTATGCCAATGATGGAGGATATCTTCATAAACATGCTAATCAAGATGGCTAACATCACAAGTCATCACTAATGAACTTGATCCTCACTGAGGGATTCTCTTAGTTTAGCTTTTACCTGAGCTTGCATTACCTAATGAATATCAGCTATGATCTTTTGAACATTTTTTATACTATTGTTCACACAAGAGTCACTCATGGTAGAGAATTCCTAAATGAGGTAGTTGTAAGGGTGAATAAGTAAGGAGTAAGAGTTGCATATCATGAGGATATGTAGGATAGATAATGCTTGAGCCAAGACTTGAAGAAGTTAAAATTGTACTGATTGGAGAAGCATCCTCTCAGGAGTCTGTTCCACAGTGCAACAATTCTGGGGAAAAAGCTGTCTAAGTGGAACTCCCTCCTTACCAATAGAACATGAAGAAAATGAGAATAAATTGACTTGATGTACCTGTCTTGGTGGGTCCAAGTTGTAAAGGTCTGAACTGGTGGAACCAAGGAATGTGGCTCACCTGAGCATCTAACATGAAAATAGTGATAGAGTAGCAAAAGGTTAGCAATGTTCTGTCTGTAAAACAAGTTGAAGGTTAGAAAACAGATCATCATACACAAGGTCAGACAAACGCTTTTAAACTGATTTGGACAGCTCCTGCTCAGATGTTGCAGAAATACTTGATTTTTTGCTTGACCTGTCTCTTAGCACAATGTTCCTTCATACAAACAAGCGGAATAATAGTGTTTTGTAAGAATAAAGTGTTGCTGCCTAAAATGGGATTTGAATACAGATCACCAGAGAGCAAATACAGGTGATCCCATTTTGAATAAGTAGATCACGTGATGGTAAAGTAAATGTATATATGGAAATTAGCATAGCATCCAATTGATCACTATACGGATCACTATTCAGTGGTTACTATTCGAGCGAGTATTATCGAGCAAGTACTACTAGTGTGAGTGTTATTCCAAGATGTCTGACCCCAATATTGTTCAATGGCTTACTATAGTTGTATCTGCGATTACAAAGGTTCTACTACAACAAGCATTACAAAAATGGCAACGAGTGTTCATTGACATCACCAAAAATAATATGGCTAATATGAGCCTGAGCCAGTAAATAGTTTTGAATATAAGAAAAACAAAATTTTGTGAAAGGTTCCATTATCATCCTGTTGACTGTAAATAGTTGTGTTCACTTAAATATAGCTTTATCATTTGTAATTGTATTTTCATACATGGAGTACATGATAGCTTTCAGTAAAGATCAAGTGGCAACAAGCTCCCTTGATTGAAGAGTGGGAAAAAATTCATCACTCACAAGGCCATGCAAACTTTTTTAAACTCTGTTGAAAATAGAAAATGAGGATTGGGCAGATCCAGTTCAGATGTGGCAGCAATAATCCATTTTTGGATTGAAAATAATTCATCATCCACATCACACATATGATCTATTGCTAAGGATGCAGGTAAAATGGTTGGCTCCCTGTACCGCACCAGTAAGTACCTGACTCCTCCTGCTATCTTCTACCTTTACAAGAGACAGATCAGGCCAGAAATGGAGTACTGTTGTCATATTTTGGCAGGAGCTGCCCACACCTCACTCTCTAGCCTTGATAGAGTTCAAAAGTATCTCAGAGTCCTTGTAGGTGACAAATTATTCTCCACCCTCCAACCTCACTCCCACAGGTCGGATGTGGCAAGCCTCTCACTGCTCTAATGCTGTTTCCATGGAAAGTACTCGGATGAACTACATTCCCTTTTCTCACCAATTCAAGCCTTCACGGCAAGGATCACTATGCCACTTACATCGTAGCAAACCACCGACATTCCCTCCATATTCCACCAGCGAGATGTAAGTTCTACTGAAACAGCTTCTTCTCACAAACTACTGTTCTGTGAAACCAACTGCCAAAAGGATTTTTCCCAGATCACTATATTCTTAACCTGTTCAAGGCTAGTGTTAACTGTTATCTTCCACCCCTATCTTCACAAATTACCTTCTAATATAACCCCCTCTACTTAGAGTTGTCCCTGATCCTTATAAAAGGTGAACCTTACAGTTGAAAAACAAAAGCAATTAAAAAGACTTGGATACACTTTTGGAGTCTGTGAAGACTTGAAAGTGAACACTGAGCAGTTCCTTCCCATATATGGCAGCAGTACTCCATTGTTGGTCTGATATGACTCTCTTAAACATTCAAAATGGTACAAGAAACCAACCATTTTTCTAGCATCTTTGGAAAAAACATTGTATATACAAGTTCCACTTGAGGGCTGCAGTGAGCCTGAGTCCCAGTAAATATTCCAAGCAAGGAACCTCATTGAGAATAAACGAAAAAATTTCTGATAATTTAAAATTAGTCTTTAATTTTTTCCACTTTTATTTTTCACTTCACAAAATGCTAATCATGGTCATTGTCATTTTGCAGAATCTCAAGGAAAAAATCCTGACTGTTCCAGAATATCAAGACATTGGCTGGATTCGAATGAATCAAGAACCAATAAAACAGACAATTAATGCTATTGTCAGCAAATGGTTATGGACATCTACAAAGACACTTGTCTCTCAGGTTAAAACATTTATTCTTCATTTTAGATCTTTTATCCAAATGAAAATATGTCAGTTGATTCTGTGCTTGAATATTAGAAAAACAATATTTACATTATTCAGACTATTGTCCCCATCTTTGTCGTCATATTTATTACAACATTTCAGCCATTGTACATTCTGGCCTTCTTAGAGAGATATAGAAAAACAATTTAGAAAATCAGTTTCACCTTTTGGCTGTTGACTGACCCTAGAATGAAGACTGTGGAAGAAAACTTTTTGGTTTGTTTTGGGAATTTGTTCTTAGTTCAAGTGAAATAAGCCTGATCCATTTCCATTTAGACATAGTACATGTTAAAAAGATGGGTTATTATTTTGCAAATGTCTTCTATTCTAGCACATTAATTCACTTTTATTGGCTGTGCCATTCTGAAGGAAGCTTATATATTTTATGAGTTGATATCTCTTACATCTTTTTGGTAGTGAATAAATAAAATCAATGTATTTTGCTTATAGACAATGAAGATGTTATGACAAAATGACTAGTGTTATGACAAAGTAATGATGAACATCTACATATTTCAGATTATGCTTTTTCTAAGGGTCCTCGTACTTGAAATTTTACAGCAAAAAGCTACCATTATTCTATAAATTCTTCAGACTTTTATCGTCGTGTTTACTGTTTTTATCATTCTTTTGATTTATGCACTCACCATCTTCCCCAACTTTGTCTAACATTCCAAGATAAAATATCCTCATTATTGCATAAATTATTCAGACTAAAATCCTTATCTTTGTTATTTTGATGATTATTATAATTACATATGAAGTTCAGACTTAGTTTAAGAAAGTAACATCAAGAATATTTCAAGTGTTAACATTGAATTCCTGTCAATGTTTCACCTTTGTGCCTACAATAAAATGGTGTGTCAAAAGGACACTTATTGCCTTAACAATATTATTAATGTATACACTTTTGACCTCATCAGCAACATTTACTTACAAGATTATTCTAATATATTTTTTGTTTATACATTATTTTTATGGATACAAATATTTAAGTAAATGCTCTGTTTATAATAAACAGTATTAACAACATTTACTGGTCTGAATGTCTGAGAAATCTCAAAGAAAATATGGAAAATAAAGAATCGAACCTGTATCCCACATGGAACCACCATATAGCCTGATGTGCTATACCATTTAGCTACAAAGGAAGCATTTGGTTAGCAAGGTTAAATTACAGTTTTTGAGCTACAAACTTCCCATGATTTCTCTCAAATGCTCATATCTACTCAAAATGTAATTTAATTTCTCGGACATTCAGGCCTGTAAATGTTGTTAATACTGTGTATTATAAACATAGCATTTACTTAAATATTTGCATTGATTAAAATAATGTATAAATGAAAAATATATTAAAATAATTGTCGGACTTAGTTCATTTCATTTCATAATATATTATGTCATTTATTTACGTTAAAATATGCTAATTCTGTTTGAATACTGTAAATATTGACTGAATCAAACTTAGAATCCTAAACAGTTAAATCCACATTAAAAGTAGAAAAAAGTTGTTTTAATGTTTGCTACAAATCCTGACTAGCATTTTTTTTTATTTTCATAAGGTGACACTGAGTTTGCAAGACCTTGATCAATACATGAAGGGACTTGAAGCAGAAATGGAATTTGTAACCAGCAGAGAGAAAGATATTCTTACTTTTACAAGAATTATGAGATTATTCAATCAAGTAAAGTTTATATTTTAATTTCTTTTGGTTGATAGTTGTTTGAAAGATGACTTCTTTATGTGCCATGTCTCTCAGGACATAAGTGATCATGGCTCTCCACAACTTCCTGTCTCCTGTAGCTCTTAGTAAACTTTGTCGTTTTGTTATTTCTCATAATCCCTGTTCTGCTATCAATTTACTAAAGTTCAGTAAGTATGTCATGTGTTGTTTTCCTTTGTCACTCTTGCTCTCTATCTGCCCCATGAGTATCAAATTTTTCAAGCCTTCTTTCCACATTGTATGTCCTAGAAACCTCAGCTTTCTGATGTTAAATATTAGTTTCCTTTTTGTTTCCATTTCCTCCAAAATTTTTCATCATTCATATGTTTGGTCTATGACATCTTCAGCATCCATTCTCCTCTTCATCTTTAAGAAGATTGTTCAGCACTCACTGCCATACAGGAAGCAGTTGAGCACTCTTTTCCTTGTATCTAGCAAAACCTTTCTATTTCTTCATACTCTGTTTAGTTTTGAGAATGCTTCCTTAGTTATCCCAATACACCATTGGATTCCAATGTCACAATTTCCATCCTCTGTTAAAACACTTCCAAGATATTTAAATTTCTATACTTGTTTGATGTTGATATTTCTGATTTATAATTTGAACTTCAGGCGCATCCTTTTACTAACAACTATGAATTCTGTTTTCTTGCAGTTGATGTTTAATCTTTCCTTCTTGCTTTCCTTCACTAACTTCTGTATGAGTTTTTGTAGCTTTCTTTCTGTGTCTGCTATCAACACTGAGTCATCTGAATGTTGTTAGAAGATTGTTGCCACTAATAATGAATTCTGGTTGGACTACTCTCAGAATTTTCTTGGTGTAGGTTGAATGATTCTGGTAAGAAGACACATCCTTGTTTTACACACCATAATTTTTTTAAACAAAATGTGTGGCTATAAAAAATTATTTTATCTAACCTCTAATAACACATCACTTTTAATCAGGTGCATCTTTATGTAGCATGAAAGTGCAGTCTGGAAGATAGAAGTTCAGTGTTATTACTGACACAACCATATTAAATCATATACTGGAAAGGGATTTAACAGAGGACAGAGATTGTGATACCAAAATTTGAAGGTGTATTGCAAATAGCAAAAGATGCCTTCCAGAAGCTAAGCAAAATATTAAAAAACGTGAAAAATCCATTAGAAACAAACAAAAGCATGCTCAGTTGCTATGTAATATCAATCTTCATATATGATAGTGAATACTGGACAATTTCTCAAAGATGAAGGGGAGACAACACAGATGTGATTCTACAGAAGGATGCTGAGAATACCATCTGAGTAACCAGAAAGTTTTAAGGAAAAATGGAAACAGAAAAAATGCTTTTACTTAGAATCTATAAGACAGCTGAAACTTCTGAGACATATAATGAGAATAGAAGGCTTGGAAAATTTGACACTCATAAGTCATTTTGAAAACAGAAGGAAACAGCAAGTAACATACTTAATAAGTTTGTGTAAATGGATGGTAGAACAGGGAGTGGGAGAGATAGTAAGACAAATATTGCTAAGAGCGACAAAAGATAGGAAGTTGTGCAGTGCCATGATCACTCACAATCATATTTTCCCAAAATGGCTCAAAAATATCTCCCAGGTTTTATATGCAAACTTGAGGTATCTGATAGGGTAATATTTACCCAGATAACATAGGCTACTAGCACTTGTATCTAGGCTAACTCCATATATATGCTATCAAATAGACTAGTATTAGTTTTCGACCATTCACAATCCCTCTGATTCTTAGCAGAGTTATTGAGAACCAAAAGATAACTGGTGGTTGGTAGTTTTTATTAAGATCTGACAATGAGTTATCATATGGATGGTCTTTCCTGATATATTTTCATGTGAGGGCTTCCAAAAGGTTTATTCATAGTCATACTTTTAGTGTGAAAATGTTAAATCTTCCATTGAAGCTATAAATCAATTCCTAAAAATTTTTATTACCTAAGTTGGTATTTGAAATCAAATTTTGTAATTGACCTCTGGCAGCCAATTTATTAAATTTCAATGCAAAACATACAAAAAGTTGATAAAACAAGTTTTTAGTTATAAAGTTCCAAAATTTTAATTTTTAAGTTATAAAGTTCCAAAATTTTAATTTTTAAGTTATAAAGTTCAAAAAATTTAATTTTTAAGTTATAAAGTTCCAAAATTTTAATTTTTAAGTTATAAAGTTCCAAAATTTTAATTTTTAAGTTATAAAGTTCCAAAATTTTAATTTTTAAGTTATAAAGTTCCAAAATTTTAATTTTTAAGTTATAAAGTTCCAAAATTTTAATTTTTAAGTTATAAAGTTCCAAAATTTTAATTTTTAAGTTATAAAGTTCCAAAATTTTAATTTTTAAGTTGAATATTGTAAGTTTTTGAATGTGTTTTCTATGTATGTTTCTTCTTTAGGTAAATTAAGCATTAGGAATCTGCAGCCCGCAATATTTACCTAAAGAAGAAACCTATGTAGAAAACACATTCAAAAACCTACAATACACATATTATTTCATCCACAATGCAAGGAATAAGGCATACAAAATATATAACCAAAACAAAAATAACAACATAATCTGTAATAATAAATTACATGAAAACAGATGCATAATACTACCGACCAACTCCGTCAAGTCCACTATCCAGAACAACCTTTCCCATCTAAATAATGTTGAAATAATCACAAACACTTCCAAAACTATTATGGATATAATCAGATCCTCAATCACCCATAGCAATAATATTTCTGTTCCTTACAATACATCAGAGAAACATGCAGAAATTTAAATACAACATATCTATGAGCACAAAAGAGACCTCATATGTAACAATTTAACAAATGCACTTGTCATACATAGAAATAAATTCAACCACAATTTTGATTTTATAAATGCTGCACTCATAATATAAAGAAAATAATTCACTCAGAAGGAAAATCCTCAAGAGTGCTGCCATTGAATATTATCCAAATATTAATCTACACCCAGGCTTTTTCCCCATATCAGCTTTCCTAAAAGAATCACTACTCTCCCATACCAACGTACACAACAAATATATCAAGAAATCAATAGAAAACAGCTGAATCCACCAACACAACCATGCAAAGAATATTTCTACACATGAAAATATTCACTTCAAACAATGTAATTGACATCATTTTTCAGTTGGCAATATGAATAGCAGTTCTAAATTCTTTTAGTTGCTAACAACATTTTGTTTGTTGTTTATAGATACTTTGTTTCAATAAATTCATTTAGTTTTTGACTTGAAAATGTCCACACTGGATAAAACATGTTGGCCAAAACTACAGTTTTCCTATTGTCTTTTTACTTTAAACACATACACACATTTTCTGTTTGTACATTATTTTTAATAGATACAATTTATTTAAGTAAATGCTCTGTTTTTTAAATAAACCGTATTAATTACATTTACCAGCCTGAATTAAATTTCTCAAACATTCAGGCTGGTAAATGTAATTAATACTGTTTATTTAAAAACAGAGCTTTTACTTCAATAAATTGTATCTATTAAAAATAACATATAAACAGAAAATATACTAAATAATTGTCAAACTTAATCCATTTTATAATATATATATATATATATATATAAATATATATGATGTTGATTGAAGTTCAAAATTCTTTTAGGATAAATATATACCAGAATCAGATGTCCCTATCGAAATATTTCTGGCACTTAAAAGAAACCAATAAAACACCTACAGTAAAATGGAAATTAATAAGAAAACCTTGAATATGTAGGTCATTAAATGACCCATGTCATTTATGCATACATGAGAAACTATATATTATTAGGTTTATAAAAAAATTTACTGAATAAAAGGAATGAAATAGATATTCTTTGCCGACATTGTCAAAAATTTTCCTTAAATAATGTTTAAAAAAAAAAAAAAAGAAATCTACATACTTATATTTGATATTAAATAATAATTTTTAAATAATTTAAGTAATACTATTACATTTGTTTTAAAAAGAAGTATAGTTTATTAGTAATTAAAATTAAAAATAATATTTTAAAATTTTAGTTCAATACAATATATTCTAATCCAAACACCCCTTTTAGAAAGAACCTTTATGTATACAAATAAAAATTTAGCAGAAAAAATGCAAAAAAACTTTTTGTCGTTGATAAAAACCAGACGACATGCGTTGAACGGATGTCATAATTTTTTGAAAAAGGCACCCCTATCCTATCTAGACTTAACCTCTTTTTGAAATAACTCATACAATAGTTGTCAGTATAAATGAACACACTACCTCCCCTTGTCAAAATGATTGGATTTCTCCGTATCCTTGGGAACAAATATTATGAATGTATGTGCTTATAAAAGTCAGCAAATAAGTTATTCCAAAATTTGCTAGAAAATGAAACAGAACTAGAGCCTTTAATTTAATGATATAATTGAATTTGAAGTTTTTGGTTTCTGTTTTTGAAACATAGTAATTCCTGTGTAGTGATGGAACCATATTTTTAAATCAGTTAAGTTATAATATTTATGCTCTGTAAATTTGCATTGAGCACTGTTTTGTAATAATAAAAATATTAATAAGAACACCAGATTATATATCTTACTGTTCTTTCATTTATTATAAAATATGTATGATCACAGAATCTAAAATTTTGAATTGAGATTTTTACTGAGGAATACACCCTCTCTAGCTGAAAATGCTAGATCTGCCCCTAATTTTGAACAGTGTAGTGATAGAAAAGTAAATAAAAATAAACAAATAATAACAAGGAGAGCAAAATTTCTCCATCTCTAAAAGTAGATGTATATTCAGAATCGATAGGCTATAATATCATATTTCAACCAATCAGAAGCCAAACAAGATGAAAAAATCATAGTCTAGCAAATGACTCAGAAAGAAGAATTACTGCAAAGCAGGATATATGATCTCTGATCAGGAGCCAATGAAAAACAAAGCAGCGCTTTCAAAGCAAATTTTGAGATATGTATATAACAAGATGGAAAATCAACCTAAATTAGAATTGGTAAATTAATTTTGTTTTCTTCAATGCAGCAATCGTCATAACATAACTAGTAACAAAATATGGCACATGGGCAACCCAATAGTGACCTTAGACATTCATACAGTCCTGTGCTGAAATTAAAACATAAATCATTTCTTTCACCATGTTAACAAGCAGGTGACTGCGACATTTGAAAACATATATACCTTCCTTCGCCCATATTGTTAAGCAGGTGGTTACATTTGAATACATACATATATACTTACATTCCATTAGACACCATATTTCTCTGTTTTGTATGCATCAGCATATTTACATTTGAACTCTTGAATCTACAACTTTCAATTTATCCTTCTGTATGCGTATATTGTTTGTTTTGCTTTTTTTTAATCAATTCAACCCAAGCAAGGTGATAATGCCACTAAGATGCAAGGGGCTACTGGGAGTGAAAGAGATTGAAAAGACTTTAAAAGGAATTGGAAACCAAATCCTAAACAAGGAACAAGAGATAAATCTCTACTCCTTTTTCATATGAAATTTTATTTTGTATATATGGACAGAAGAAAATGGTTATATACTATAAAAGGCCAAAAGGCTTTCGCGTCACATGATGCTTTTACAGAAAAAATTTTTTTAAAAAAATGCTTCTCTACTGAATGAGATCAGCAAGTTCATATAAATTAGCTTCTGCTGAGAAATCATGGTTCAAATTTTACTAAGTGGAATGAATTGCACAGAAAAATGTGCTGATCCATTTCTATGCTTCACAAATCAAAAACCTGATAAAAGTCCACCAAACTATTATAAAAGCAACTGACTTTCTATACAAGGAAAGATTATTGTGAGGAGGCTGCGTGTGTTTACATAGAGATTTGAACTTTGTGAACACACTGTGCATTGATTTTTAATCCTTACAGAAGGCCAATACACAAACCCTCATAATAGATATATGGTGGGAACAGACATTGTCATAAGATAACCTCCCACAACCATTATAACAGAACTCTTTATTCAATCCACATGAGAAGATTGATTACCTGCTGCTTTGCATAGATAGGGGAGATAACTCATATCAGATAATACTCACCAGACTTTGTATAATTTGTCTGTTTTTTTCACTGAACCAAAGTATGTGACTTCTCAGCACTACCAGACCCAGAGATTGAACTCACAACTTCCAGGGAATCAAATATATTTTAACCAACACTTTAATCCATTAGGCTATGTGTCTCCTGAATATGTTGTTCTGATAAATGATAATGACTCCTTTGAAAAAGTTTCAATATGAAAAAAGACAGTTGTGTGGTCAGCTTGTTGCGGATTGGCGAATGTATTTTGTATATCAGAAGGTTAGGTTATCAGAAGGGCTAGAAATGTAGGTGTTCACAAGACATTCATCCACAACAAATAAAGAAAACAAGAACATTGAAGGCAATTCATTTAAGAGAAACCAAAATAAGGACAACGTGATTAAAGGTTTAACAATAACATCGATTTATATAAATTCAACATACACAAATAAGACATTGTTGGACAAGTGGTACTAGTTGAATTGAATCATGTAGTATATTTATGCTGAGTCTCAATGTGTGTAGGTCTGTTATTAAGGTTTGTGTGTGTGAAATTAAATAAGGAGTTTTGTTGTTTACAAAAATGTCTTTTGTGAGAGTTCAGTCGCTGGTGTGTATGTGTGCTATTGTCTGAAGTTATGTAAGAGTTGTGTACCTTTAGTTGTTATTTTGGTGTTTGATTTAAGTTTACAAATACTGTTTTAGTAGTGTGTTAATTCACTTTCTGAAGTATTGTAAGTAATGTTCCTGGGTGAGCAAAATGCTGTTTGTTGAGTCAGAAGAGTTTGCGTGGGAAAAGTGTAGTAGGTCAAAGTTTCGACTGGCATAGATTAGTTTAGCATCACTCCAGGGTTGTAATCCTGACTGGTCGTACTTGCGTGAGTGTTGGTAATGTTCTTTAATGTCTGACTGTAAGGTTAAGACGAGATTTCTTGAAGGTCACATTTTGGCAGCAAGGAATGAGATGCGAGAGAAAACGGAGAGATTTGAGACTCCAGAGCTTACTCGTGTTTTGTTTATATAAGATGGTGTATCCATCTCCCAGTGAAAATGCGGGAAATATCATTCATTGCGTGCAGGCGATGTGATTGGTTGGAATTGACCAATCAGTGAGCTAGTTCTGAGGAGATTAGCCAATGAATGCTTGTCGTACGATCTGTATGCATGTATGTGTGTGATGGTGATGATTATCACCAAAGGGGAAGAGTGCATTTTCCCATGGGGGTTAACTGGTAAATGTGGATGATTCCATCAAGCTATTATGATAATAATAACAATTGTGTTTTCTACAGATTTAGTTGTTTCAAAGAAATAGTTGTATTTAAATTAGTGATGCCACATTAGATGCTTTCAGAAAAACTTTATAACCCTGTGAATAAGTAGGGATTACTCTACATTTTAACAGTCTCAGCTACATAAATATAAACATCTGTCTATATTCCTGAGATGAGGTATTATAAATATTTAAACTATTTACATTGTTCACACTGTTGTCCTCATTCTTGTTGTCATAATCATGACAAACCAAAATGTTGTGAATATGACAACAGTCCAAACAATGTAAATAGCATCTCTATCTATAAAAAGCAGGATTGTGTGTGTGTGTGTGTGTGTGTGTAACAAATGCACGGCCGCAATTTTTAACGGATTTGCACCAAAATTTACATGCACATGCTCCAAGTTCAGGGAACAAAAGAGTGACTTTGTATTTCCCAACTCTCATCGATAGTGGAAATAATTGATTTTTTCATTTTCAATATGAAAGATTTTCATGTAGATTGTGGCCATCTAAAAAGAAACAGGAAGATTTTATTTGAACAGCGTGAGAGCCAACAACTAACTGACACGGATGTTAACTAGCAATAAAATATAGCAAAAACAAAAAAAATCGATAGCTGCATTCGTCGCAAGTGGAAAATTTTAAATCTGAATGGCACTTTACTCCAATCGCTCATTATACTTGCTTAAACTCAACGTTGATTCTGATTCCGCAGAATTAAATTGGGTGTGAAAAAATATTTGTTGTTAACATTCTTTTTTCATTCGGTTTTTCCAGTTACAAGTCCTTTTTAAAGCTGATCATTTTGTGTTCATTTTGTTTAGTTCTTTTACGTAAGATTTAATGTTTAGTATAGAGCTTAGAAAAAATTCGCAGTGTGATATAGGCAAGAAGTAAGGCATGTAGCAACATCAGCATGGCAAGGAAGGGCAAAAATATTTTAAGTCAAGTGATAGCAATTGCTGTATGAGTCGTACGATTTTTGAATCAAGCACAGGCAATGCCGGGCCATGCTACTAGTATATACATAAACCTAGTACAGAATTCTTTCCTTCATTCATAATTAGTTTTCTTCCATCTTTTTATTGTCTTTCTTGAGCAATTTTTCCTTGCTTTTCAAAATATGTCATTTAAAATCTGTTTTTTAAATCTATTTTTAAAATTGATATGTCCTGGAAAGGGATATATTTGAACGAAGTAGCTAAGTGGTTTTGGCTACTATAACCAAGTAGAATATGGTAGCAGTAATTGACTGGTACACGTCGTAGTTGCAGGTAAGAAGTGTCGATCAATGGCGTAGTCCAATGGGTGTTGTTATAGACTTAGCTCTCAGACTAGGGCTCTTGACTCACCTACACATCTGTCGGTATTTATGACGGACACCAGCCAATCATATTCCAGTGAGGGGAAACACAGGTGTACACATATTCCATTATATCAAAAATGTTTTAAATGTATATTTTAATATCTATTTTTAAAGTCAATTTTTTTTCAATTTGCTTTCAGATTTTTTTTTAAATCAATTTTGTTTTTCAAGATATTTTTTTAAAAATCTAATAGATTCTGTTAATTTTTCAACAAAAGTAAAGAAAAAAAACCTTTATAATATTTAACAATAAAAAAGGAAAAATTCATAACATAAAACCTGAACAATGTGATTGGCAAGGTTTTATTTATAAACTTATATTAATAAAAAGTTTAATTAGAAAAATAATTAATCTGCTAATAGTCTGTATTATAATTATTGGATTTCTGTTTTCAAGGACTTACGTTCATATCATATTGGAACACCAGTTCTAATGCAATTGCTAAAGTTAAGCAATATCTAGCCTTGTCAGTACCCAGATGGGTGCTTGGGAATACCAATTACTGTAAGCTTGGGTGTATGGGTGGTGTAATGGATAATACTTTGGAATTGAAAATCAGAGAGCAAAGTCCAATTACAGTTATATTCATTATATTCACTTAGGAGCAAATAGCCTTAGGAAAAGTATGAAATCCCCTCTTCTCTTCACCAGCTATGGATTAATTAGTAGGCCTTTTCATTATCTTCATAACATTCTGAAAACCTAAAAGTATTTTCTGGCTTTAAATAACCTGCAAAAGGTTGATAAGAAGTAAAAAAAGAACTCAATCAGTCTGCTCTTGTGTATTTTTGATAACATAAAACAGTAGGAATGGTACATATTAATCTCAAAACTCCAGTCATGTTCTTAAATAGCCTCATCTGATCTAGATAGCATTCAAACTCTGCTCTCTGATTCCTCATAGCATCCAATCCACTCAAAAATGTTTAAATTTGTACATGAAAGTTGATGATTCTCAAGTTCAAGTATAAAAGTCCTGGTACATAGAGAGAGTCTAGGAGATTTTATATATACGTATATGTTGCAACTTAGAAAGGGTTACTGAATGAGAAATAACCAGGTTGGAAATGAAATGGTAATCTTTATAAACATCAACAAAATACAATACTCACCAGCAGCATGATGTAGGTAAACCACTGCTAGTGGTGAACAACTAAGACATCATGTTAACCCCCCCACCCACTTACAATAGTGTCCAACATATTTATGAGGATTGGGACATCCCCATTAGTGTTCATTTGTTATGATGTATAACAGTATATGTAAGTTTGAATAAAAACCAAAGATAAACTTATCTTAGCCCAAGGCAAATGTAAGGATTTTATTTTGCAACAAGTATTTATAATCTGATGTAAAAATGCTGGTTTTAGAATTCTAAAAATTAAGAATGCTCATAAGTTTACTTCAGGCTAAAAGAAAGCCAAGGTAAATTATGGAAGATGCTAAATGATATAATTTAATGTCTATTAAATGAATTGTATATATCCAAATGTGGTAGCTGCCTGCAATAGGAGTAAAGGAAAATATGTTTTCAAATGTAGCAATGGGCTGCTTAAAAGTTGGTGAAAGAAAGGATTGTATGACTTTTTATATGGAGCAGTACAATGTAAATGTCTAAGATCGCCAGCTGGTTGTGCAATTGTTGCATTTTGGCTCTGGTTATGTTGTGATGAGAGCAGGATTTTAAAATGGACAAAATTTACTTAACAATTCTGATTTAGGTTGATTTTCAATCTCGTTATATATATATATATCCATCCAGAGATCCACTTTGAAAGTACTGTTCTGTTTCTGGTTGGTTTGCAGAAAACTTTCTGATTGGTTAATCAAACTTGTATCTGAATACACATCTATTATTAGAGATGGTTAAATTTTGATCAACTTGTTCTTATTTGTTTATTTTTATTTATTTACTTTTCTATCACTACAAATGAATCTTCTAGATTGTAAAGAAAACAGTCGTTCATAAGATCTTATAGACAGGCACTACATAATCACAAAGAACTTTAGCAAATAACACAAACTGCATCACTTGAAGACTTCCAACAACAGCAAAAATTAACATGGAGAGTGCATGTCACTAGAAAAGAAAATAATGACATAATCAAAATGTTGATTTTCCACACTACCTTAAATGAAAGTGTTGGGAGTAAAGAAAAGACTGTCAACTGATTGTAGCAACAGCAATAGATTTTTTGTTTCTCGGCCGCAACACTTGTAGCCAAATTGCAGTTCACACGATAGTCCGATGTAACAGTCCAACACACACCATAGAGATGACAAAATGGGGTCACAAATCCAACCTTCACTTCTCGCCAACAACGCGTGTTCGTCCTCCCAGCTCAAAAAAATCATCTCCTTTTATAAGCGAAAAACGACGACTTCTGTTCACCAAGAGAATTTTCTGATTGGTCACACCATTCAGGGGAGGGAAGAACATTAGCATAGCTTCTAGTCATTGATGTAGATTTTTGCTGACTACTTTTTGGTAATTTTTCTTTGGCAGATCGCACACAAAACACAAACTTTTTTCGGGGTACCTGATTATCTCTTTCACTACAGAAAGGTTAGAATGGAAACTCCCATCAGTACTAGAAAGAGCAATAACAATTAATAGATTGAAGTCTAATTTTCTGAAAAAACTGTTTTAAGAGAAAGATTTTATAAATTTCCACTGGCATTAACACCATTTGGTCAATGGATGCTAAATGTTTCTTGTATGAAAATGGCTAATCTAACCATTATTGTTAAAAAAAAAAAAAATCTCTAATTAGATGAATAAAGCAGTTTCCAGTCAATTTAAAATTATGGTGTCTGCCTTCACTCAGATATTAATGATCCAATATTTGCTTGTTAATTTGTGTGTATGTTATAAAAACTGAATAGAAAATCATGACAATATTGAAGGAGGATAAGAAAGAAAAAATTTACTAATTGTTGCATAAAATAATGACACTTCTGAATAAATACATTTATTTTATGATACATTTATTTTATAAAAGTATATTTTTATTAAATATTTTATACAGAAATAAAATTTTATTTACAAACATTATCATTAATTTATCCAAATTTTATGTATGTTCACAAATCATTTAACATCAGACTCATGTTGATTAGGGATTAGTTGTAGTACAAGTAAGCCTAAATTAATCCTTTTCCCTGGAATAGACATGTATTTACATTTTTGCCAAAAGTCTTTTTCAGACACAGACAAATAAACACGTCAAAAACATAACATTCAAAAACCATCTACAGACGGGTTTATACATTAATCTTGATCTTTTTATGCCCTTCTGAGCCTGAAACAAGTACAATTCTCAACTCATACGTCTAGTAGAAGTGTTAGCCACCACTTGGGTACTTCAAGGTACCTCAGTTTCTTAGTTACTATAATAAAAACAAATAAAAAAAATTGTCTGAAAATGAAACTTTCACCAAAATAATTTGCAGAGAAGGGGTTAAAAATTATAATATAGTTGGAGATTAGATAATTACAGAGTAATCTCATTTTATTTATTTTTTTTTTTGCAAATAATTTTAGTATGAATTCTTTTTATAGAAAGTAACTGACATTGAACCTAAGAGTTGCTTTTAGTGATTTTTAAGTGAATTTGTTTTTAAGAAAATCTTGTATGTTGATTTTTATTTGTAGGTTTCCAGTGCACATTCTCGAATGGAAAAAGATTTTGCATTGATAAATAAAACAGTGGAATTCCTGAAAAAATACCAGCATGAATTGTCTGTGGATGCTGGCCAACTGTACCAGAGCAACCCAATTCGCTGGAATAACCTGAAGACTAAAGTTTCTCTCGCCAAACAAAATCTTGGGCCAACAATTCAAGAAGAATCACCAAGTATATTAAAAGTAAGTTCTGTTCCTTTTGATAAATACTGTTTGATGATTTTTGGTGATTACATCAAAGTTTGTATTTTTTATGGGTTGGCGGCACATTCATGGCTAAGTATTAAACTATTTGCAAAAATATGCAAGCAGAAACACAACAGTGACAGATTGAATCATTTAGTTTTGTTTTTTTGTCACTAAATATTCATTGAATACAAGGCCCAAGAGCCATTCAAGGTAGAGAGTTACTAAATGAGATGATTGTATAGATGTAGAAGGGGACTTAATCCAGATTATGAGGATGCATATAATATGTAAAAGCTAACCCTAAAATTGAAAAGATTGGATGAAGCATCCTCTCAGGAATCTGCTCCACGAAGTAGTGGCACTTGGGAAGAAGCTGTCCAAACTGAACTTCCTTCTAACTAATGAAATACAAAAGGAATAAGGATGATTTGAACCCTGCATATATACATATACAGGCACGGTGGAGTAGTGGATAGTGGCTCGGATTGAGGAATCAGAGAGCAGAGTTTGAATTCCAGTCAAATCCATTACATTCACATGTGCTAATACCCTTGGGAAAGGTATTAATCCTCTTCTTCTCCCTCCAGCTATGGGTAAATAGCAGAACAGACCGGGTTTTGTAGCCTTGGATGACAACTGGTCTAGGAGAAGGACAACTCTGAATTCAAAACCTGCAAAGGGTCATTCCAGGGCCTTGTGGCACATAGTGCACCACAGTCTCTGTATTCGGCCCTTCAAAAACTGTGGTTGGTTCTGCACAAAGCCTTCACCACTATCATCAAATAAAATGTGCTGGTGTCTGGGCTGTTGGTTCCTAGGAACTGAGCTGCTTGACCCTCATAAGTTGAATACAATGGGAGAGTCCAGCATATATATATATATATATATATATATATATGGACTCTCATATATATATATATATATATATATATATATATATATATATATATATGGTATGGTGAGTTTTAGCTGTAAGTATCCAAACTGGTGGAATGAAAGAATGTAGTTTGTCAGAGAATTTTTTATGGAATGTGATAGATTAGCAAGAGGTTAGCAAAGTTGTCTGTGGGAGTAGGTTTCTCAGGTAAAAAATAATTCATCAATTCCAAAGCTGTATAAATGCTTGTAAACTCTGTCAAGGCTGGAAAGTGAAGATTGGGCAGCTCCAGTATGGATATGGCAACATTTTGGACTGATCTGACTCTTATAAAGAAAGATACTGTGTTAGGTGGAGTTGGATACTTTCTGGAATGGTAGATGGAGGTGACAAATTTTCTAGCATCTTTAGTGATGATTTGTATATATGAGTTTCACTAGAGGTCTGAACAATAAATTAATACTTTCAATGCGGTACTGTTATAGCCTAGTTGCCTAGTTATACTGGCTATCTTGATAAAAATAGGAAAAAAATTGTCTCTTTGCTGAGAATTTAGATGCTGATGGCACTTTCTAATGGTCATCACCATTTTGGTTCCAAATGAATACTCTGCAGGCTATAGAACACCCTCAATATACAGTATAATAAAAATACATAACAAAATACTTTGTATTGTCTATACTGGCTTAGACGTAGCACTAAGCACTAGTTTATAACACAAATACTAGCAACTGACATTTCCAAGTGTCTTGAATATATATATATATATATATATATATATATATATATATAAAAATAAAAAGAAAGAACAGTAAGATATATAATCCGGTGTTCTTATAGATATTTTTATTTTTACAAAATAGTGCTCAATGTAAATTTACAGAGCATTAATAATTGTATTCTAACCTAAACACCCCCCAAAAATCTTTAAATATACAAATAGAAAAAAATGGCGTAAGAATTTTTGCCATTAACAATAAAATTTTTTAAAAATCCAGACGACATGCTTTTAACAGATATTAGATTTCATTGAAAAATACATCCCTACCCCCTACCAAAACGTAGCTAATAACTGATACATTAAAATACAGACATAATGAACACGCAGACACCCTTGTCTAGTGGAAGTGAATTTATCCGTAACCTTGGAAACATGAATTATGATTTTAGCTGTGTCTTTAAAACCCAGTAAATTTAAAAGTTACTCTAAAATTCGCTTGAGGATGAAATGGAACTAATGTCTTTAATTTAATTACAAAATTAAATTCGTAGATTTTAGCTTCAATTTTTGAAACATGGTTAGAACTGTGTAGCGAAAAAAAACATATTTTAAATCAATTAATTTATAATATATATATATATATATATATGCCAACATCAGGTAATATAAGTTTGTAAAAAGGCATAAATATAATATATCTACAACAGCAGATGTTCAATAAAATACCTTAAAAAGCTATGTAAATTAAGATTTGGTAAAATGAACAAATTAAACAGGTTCAAATTATAGTAGGCACATTATTGGACTGGATTGTGTAAATCAGTCAGATATGATATCCTCTCTGAGTGGATACTAGCTTGAAATGGAGTCTGTTTAACTTGATATCTGTGGAGAAGGAAAGGGTTTACACAGTATTTGAAACATTCACTCAGTTATGTGCTATGCGTGATACACGCTTAGGCAATCATGTACCTTTCGATACATGACTGACGAGGCAGGTTTTTCCCACAGAAAGTTTCCATTTCTTTCTGCAGTAGACCAGTTGCCATCCAAGGCTATAGAACCCAGTCTGTCCTGCTATTTGCCCATAGCTGAGGTGGGAGAGAAGAGGATTTATACCTTTTCCAAGGGTATTAGCACATAGTGGATTCAACTGGAATTCAAACTGGGCTCTCCAATTCCTTAATCCCAGCTGCTACCAATTACTCCACCATGCCTCCTACATACAGGGTGTCTATAAATTCTTTTTAAAATTTTAAAACTTTATTACAAAAGCAAATGAATAGACAAATATGTGGAAATTGCTACAAAATGAAGAGAGAAGTTTTTTAACTAATTTAATACACTAATAATGGACACTAAGAAACATATCAAGATGGTACTTGATTTCTTACCATGTTTACAGTAGTATAGCCTCATCAGTGGTGGCAATGGCATCAGTGATCTTTTGCTTTAGATCAGTGATGTCCCGTATCTTTGTTTGATACACAATATCTTTAACATAACCTCATAGAAAGAACTTTTTTAGCTTCAATGAATTTACGTATCTGATTTTGTTTCAATAAACCATGACACAAATTGTACTTTTTCATGAGTAGCCATTTTTTTAGCAGTATATCTTTTATCAACTGGATACCTGAAATAGACAAATGCAGTGTGATTAAAAGCTTTGACAACTCCTGAATACATAGAAGAAAACTGATTAAGATATCTAATCAGTTGCCTTTTGTAATATATTTTTTAAATTGTAAAGAGACTTTATGGTTATCATGTATATCAAGTTATTAATCTGCAAGGTTTCAGCTTGTAGTGGACCGTGGCTGTAATGTTGTTGAGTAGAAGTAGAAGAAACACATGTGGGTTCAGATTTTCCTGCTAGCTGGTCCAAATGCATGAAAAGGTTGGACTATTAATTAAGTCCAAAGAAGAAGGCAAAGAAAAACAAATAGAACACAAGACCTATAATATATGTATACAAATATATATATTAATAACAGTTTACATAGAAACAGTTACAAAAGGACAAAGTGTGTGTGAATATTATATATGTGAGTTTGTGTGTGTATTGTGCTTAGCATGTTCCCAGCATTTTTGGAAAACGCTATCTCTAGTAAGCATTCACATTTTTTGAGATGGTAAGGCTGGAAGCCTGAGGAAAAAAAGAGATTTACATCCAGGTGTCGACGCAAAGACCTGAGAGAGAAAGAGAAAGAGGCGAAGGGTCAGCGGCTATTTATAGCAGCGAAGAGCGACCCCCGGTGAAAGGGTTACAAACTGAAGGAGGAGTTAACTCCGACAAGCTACTAAGCATGTCTAGTGATTGGGTTGTTAAAATGACAAAAGGAGGAAAAATGAAGAGATTGTACTAAACAGAATTATTATTTACATTTAAAATACTTTGAAAGTTTAATGAATATATTATAAAACAAGGAAACATTGGAGAGTGTAGTGACTGAAGCATTGGGAGCATACCAATATGGTTGTAGTTGCTAGTCAAAAATTTCATTGGGTGGTGGGGGAGTTGTTCATGATATTTGCTGAGATTATTTATGCTCCTAAGATAATTTGGTTTGTCTTATGGCATATCAACCTCAATAGGGTTTATTTAATGCCGCCAAAATTTTTATTGCTGGTAATTTTTTTTTTTTCTTTTGAAAAAATGTACTTCTGGTAAAATTTTTTCTTCAAAAATGTACTTATTTTTACACTTTAATCGTGTTTTGAGTCAGGTTGGGGGGTCAAATATTTGCCTATTGCTGGGACCCTAACAGGTACTACCACCCCACGCCAGCAATTAAGCGGTATTTCCATGCTCCTTAAAACCTCCTGATCAGAAGTCTTGCCGTTGGATGTAGTTTATTGTCTTACCCAAAACACGTTCACAAGATAAAGAATATTTATTTCTGTGAGACACTTAGCATTTTCAGTTTATTTTTTTATTTTTAAGTAACAATCAGTTTCAATTTTTGTTTTCTAAATCAGTTAAGTTTTCTTCTTTGAAACAAATTAATATTTTTCTTTATAAGGAGTTCCAATTAATATTTAGTCTTTATAAGGAGTTCCAATTAATATTTAGTCTTTATAAGGAGTTCCAATTAATATTTAGTCTTTATAAGGAGTTCCAATTAATATTTAGTCTTTATAAAGATTTCAAATTAATATTTAGTTCATAAAATATGTTCAAATTGATATTTAATGCATAAAATATGTTCAAATTGATATTTAGTACATAAAATGGGTTCTGATTAATATTTAGTGAATAAATTTTGTTTGAATTAATATTTAAGCCATAAAATGCACTTGAATTAATATGTAATCCATTAAATGTTTGTATCAATATTTGATATAATGGGTTTGAATTAAGATTTGATTCATAAAAGTTTAATATTTGGTTCATGTATTAAATTCCAAATAAAAGTCAAATTGAGAATGTTAATTTTTACAAGAATTTAATCTCTTCAAAGTCTCCATTCATTCCTGTTTAATTTAATTCAAATGAAGTTAACATACAAAAGGCAGAAATCTTAAATTGATTCATTTGATCAACTTTAAAATTTGATTCTGTATTTGTGAAATGAGAAATCAGGAGTCTCTTGTCTTACTTTAGGAACTAAATGCATTCAACACAAGGTTGAGCAAGTTTCTGAGGGACATTAGTGAAACTCCAGTGACCAAACAAGACTGTGATCCAACCTGTGCTGCAAACATAATTTCTGAATTCAACTCAAGGCAGAAGACATTGGAAACTGAAGCAATGGTAAATATTTTATATAAATAACTGTTTATGTAACCCTTGCTATCATGGGTAGGATTTATTTAAAGTACATGTCAAAAATAACAAGATAATTTATATGTGGATAACCTGTCATTTTTATAGGTACTACAATTCTGTTAATTCTGTATATATCTGTTTACTTTAGCATAGCAGAAAAGCAACAAATCAGCCAATAAAGAAAAAGAAAAAACTGACAATAGCCTTAAACTAGAAAGAATAATGAAGTGATAGTATAAGATCTTTAGAAGGCTTTAATGAACTAACAAGATGGCTACATTTTGTTTTGAAGATTCAACCACAAAGGGAGGTTATTAATTTCTAAATCAAAAGGGAGATTACTAGGAAAGGACCTGCTCCTGAGCAGAGACAAGCAAGTGTTCAAAATACCACATTCTCCTCTTTTTTAAAGAGTTAGAGTTCCTGATAACAAATGGGCTTACAGTGTTCTTTTACAGTTCGTCTTTGTGGCTCCAAGGTAACAGAAGTGAGACTGGAGGGTTCAATTGGTGATTGGAATTCAGTGATTATTAGATTCCTTGGAAAGGAGAGCAACTAACTCTTGTTGCATTAATTCCATCTAAAGTATCTGCTGTTCAGGAACATTCAAGTCTTCCCGGTCAGTTAATGGAACAACAGATTCTATCAAACCAGTCTCTATGTGCATGTTAGATGGCTACCCACCTTGTGACATATCAACACTTGGGGCTAAGTCATGTATTGAGACTGTCGATACATGTCCATTTGTGTATCAAGTTGGGCATATTGCGGATTCTTTTCTAACAAATCCACTTCATCAACCAGAGGATAGTGTTTACTAGTATGGATATGGTTATATACTAAGACAGGTCCTGGTACAGAGAGCCCAGCTATGTAAAGGGTGGCCACTGGAGGAACAGTGATGATATGAAAAGTCATTCATGAGGGTCTGATATTCATGAGGGTCTGATATTCATGAGGGTCTGATATTCATAGCAGTACAGAGAAGAGAGCAAATAATGTGTAATATTTGCTCCCACTGAGATTCTCTAATTTTTTTGGATGCCAGGGTCAGTGTAATGTGTTTCCAGATAATGCCATTGTAACGCTCACACTGTCCATTTCCTTGTGAATTATAAGGCATTGTTTTGCCATTTTCAATCCCTAATTTTGCCAGGTACTTTTGCAGCTCTCTTGACAGAAATGAAAATCCCTGGTCAAAATGGATGTATGCAGGCATTCTAAGCACAGAGAATATCTGACTCAGACACTGGATATTGGTTATGTTTGGGAATGCAAATAGAAAACGAAAATACTCATCTATTACTGTCAATAAGTAGCTATTCCCAGTAACAGAAGGTAGGGGATCTTTGAAATTCATGCTGATTTGTTCCATGGATTGTGTGGCCTTGATAAGACGGAATGTCCTTGGAATATAAAATCATGGTTTTAGCTGAGCACATACAAAGCGCTTAATACATATCTTTTGTGGTGAACAGCACCGTAGAAGCAAGCGAGCCAGGGTGGCTTGCATCTGGTGTATAGGAAAATAAGGGTCTTACCTTAACATGCGGCACGTGACATCAGCAAGTTTGCTCCGCAAAAATGGCATTACTCTCTCGTCCAGCCATTCTAGCAGTATGTGCAGTGATGAGGGTTTTTTGTACAGTTTGGCATGCTTCCACCAATAGCAAGTCATGTGCTGATTGGTCAAACTGGAGGAGGCAATTTGCCTGTGTAAGCAAGAATAAAAGCAAAGAATGCTGGTTGGTTGGTGAACCGCGGTGTTGGCCTGATAAAAGAGGGCTGGAGCAGTGAAAACGGAGAAACGATGGCTATACTTAGTGACATATTCAGAAAGCAAGGATAGTGAATTGAACCAGCAATATTTTGAATTGTACAAGTGACATTGCAGCAATACAGACTTATTTAAACTATATCCTTCTTACTTCCTCAATAGAGTAAGGAAGGTTTCTCATCCTAAAAAATAATGAGCTAGTCTCATTATTCCTGGATAACAAAGTGAACATGGATGTCCAATAATTTTTCTTTATTGATGACAGTCCCACAATGCACTCTTGAGTGTGTGCCTGCTGGGATTATCTTTACCAGGTTGATACATTATATCATACTCATAGCATCCCAATTCTGTTCTCTGATTTAATTTTTCCCAGTCTTTTTGAGTGGAACATAGTTTACAGCCTGCTGATCTGTGATCATTGTAAACTTTTGTCTCAACAGGTAGATTTTTTTTTTTCACAGCCTCCATGATGGTGCAGACCTCCTTTTCAACAGATGCATGCTTGCATTCCATGTGGGCGAGTGTACAAGAAAAGAAGGCAACCAGGTGACCATCTTGGTTCAGAGTAGCTGCTATGACATTGTTAGAAGCATTGGTTTCTACTATGAGTGGTATTTTCTCATCAATGGAATGCAACAATGCTTTCTTTAAGGTCACTGAAGGCATTTACTACCTCTTGATTGAGAGGAATCAGCCACAACTAGTGGTCTAATCTTAACAGAAAACTTTGAAATCCACTAGGAATAATAGGAGAAAAGGCCAATGACATGGTGTGAAGGGGTTTTGTTCTTAGAGACTGGTAGCTCTTTATGGAGTCTTAATCTCTGTACATCCGGTTTTAATGGGCCATGGGTTATGGTATATTTGAGAAAGTCAATTGATTTAGTTGATACAACAGATTTTTATTTTCATTAAAAGTGAAATTGTGAAGCTGGGAAGTCTCACAAAACCTTTCCAGATTTTGATTGTGTTATTGCTGTGTTCTTCCACTAATAATGACATTATCTACATAGGCATAGGTTCCAAGCAGATGGTGTTGTCATTTACCATCTATAGTCCTTTGTAAATTGGCTATACTATTCATAATTCCAAATCAAACTCAGTAGAAGTAATAAAGCTTGCCATTAGCCTCAAAGGCTGTGTATTATTTATCCTCATGTCAGATGGGTAATTTGGTGGTAAGCACTTTTCATGTCTAATGAACTATAATGTTTAAACCAAGAAATCTCATAGACAAGATCAACTATCTTTAGGAGAGGATAAGCATCAAGGTAGGTAAATCTATAGCTAACAATCACTCTTTTTCAATGTCATTCATTGGTTATTATAAGGACCATAGCCCTCCAAGCAAATGTAATTTCCTTATATCTCTTTCCTGTAGTATTGTGGCAGACTTCACATTAATTTAACTTAGATTAGGAAACCAAACTGACGTGAAGAAAAAGAGGATAAGCCAAAGATATCATTACACATAAAATTTGTATTTAACAAGATGTACAAAAAAGGATGTGAAAGAAAAGCATGCATTGATTAAAACAAGAGTTGTCTCTCTTTAACTATTATTTGTGTTCCAAAGTTCAATGAAAGAAAGTTTGTGAGTGTTTCTTGTAATAATTGTTCTCAGCAGATTTGCTGTGTAAGAAAAGATTATGTGAGTGTATAAGGAATGTTCAGCATGTGAGTGGTGGTGTGAGTGAGAAGGTTGGAAAAGTTCGTAAGAGTTCATATGTACGTGAATGCGTGAAATATTATTTAACGTCTGACCACATGGTTGAGACGATAATTCTTAAAGGTCACATCTTCACAGGAAGAACAGAAAAAAAAGAGAAAGAGACAAACTCATGTTTGCTATTTATAGATAACGTAATCATGTGACAGGATCATAGCAGCTTGGCAGGAAACTTAGTCATGCGCTGGAAGAATATATTGTGTGTGGGTGGATTACAATGCCCACTTGTGTGTTTATTGACCAATTAGAAGCTGATATTTCCTGAAAATATTTACTAAGCTGAGAAGACTCTTGGGATCCATTTCTCCCAAAAGTGCACAAAATTGACTACATGAAAATATAGCGATTATAAAATTGTCGCATAGCTGTGATTTATAAATTGTCCATTACACAGTAGTGTTGACTTATTATCCAATGAATGCTTGATGTATAATTTGAATTTGTATATGTATGTATGTATGTGTGTGATGATGATCATCACAGTATCTTTTCAATCTCAGACTGTAAGCTCTTGACATCATTTCCAAGTTTTCTTGATTTAGTGGCAATATGTTTTCAGTTTGGTGTCTGGTTGGCAAATAGAGAAGGCATATCCACTGAAGCAGATGGTACACTGCAAGAAGTAAAATTAGAAATGTGAATACTTTTCTCAGTGCTACCAAAAGTGAACACTGCTTTTGAGTGTTGGCCAATGAAATCGGGAACTAGGATCATGTCACAGCAGAGATCAGTTGAAACTGAAAGCCTTGTGTTAGCGTATAATTTCCTTAATAAGTTTATTTCAACTTCCATTTACTGTAGATCTTAATGATAAAGAAACCATGGAAACATTCACAGTTGCAGAATCCATATTCACCCTATGCATCTTGGCATTGTCATATGCAATGAAAGACCCAGTACTTACAGTGTCGATGAGAGCCGCACCTTCCTTATTGTTGACTAGTAGTAGAGCCCGGTGTTGCCCAGGGATGTAACAGTAAGAGATAGATCAAGTATCGATCATCATAAAGACTGAAAAATAAAATTGACAAAGATTATTGTTTAAGGTTGACGGACACGCATGTCTTAATTAGTTTTATTTATTTATTTTACGAATTGGTCAAACCCAAACTCAAACAAAACATTGTTTTCAATTGTTATGAGTCTACCGATTGAATAGAATTTTATTATAAACAATTGTCTTGTAAATGGAATTTTAAAGCATTCTTAATGTAAAAAAATAAAAAAAAAGTGTGCAAGGCAATAAGAAACACTACCTGCCAAAAAAAAAGTGAAGTTTTATTTGAAATCGGTTGAAAAATGTAGGAAATCCGATCCCATATATAAACGAATACACATACACACACATGAAACAACCAAGCTGGGTTTTTTATAATAAGTATAACTCGATAACTCGATATTAATAAGTATAACTCGATATGAGTTGTCCCCTTTCATTCTCAAGTGATGCCTCTTAATCATGTTTTCAAATTGATTTCGTGCAAAAACAATTGTGTTTTTTCCAATTTTGGGCGCTATCAGAACCACTACACAAGGTAATTTTACATAGTCCTGTGAAGTTGTTGAAATTGGTTGAAAAATGTAGGAAATCCAATCCAATATATAAACGTACAGACACACACACACACACACAACCTGGGTTTTATAATAAGTAAGATTAAAACAAACACAGTAACTCACTTAAGTAGTTCTGAAGAAGCTGAAAATGTAGAAGCCAGAGTTGCAGGCAAGGCAGAAGAGTATACAAGTGCCTTAGCCAAATGACTAATCTTAGAAAAGTGTCCCTTTTTACCATACTTGTGCCACATGGCCTTCTTCACCAGGCAGCGATGACAGTTGTGACTAATGCCTCCACAAAAACAGCACCTATTTATTGGAGCTGTAAATGCACAAGTTCAAGTTGCAGAAGGATAACAATCCAATTCAACTTCAGTGATTGCAATTAAAGCAACATTATGCCCCCTAGCTTGATTTGCCACCATACACATCAAGAGTTTTATTTTCCAGCAAGTGCTACCTAATAGTACAGAAGAATTGGCCACTAATAAAAGTGTCTCTATTACAGTTGTCTACTTTTTGTGAAGTATTTAAAAGTTCAAAATTGCAGTCTTTACCAAGTAATTGAAGCTCTCTATCTTTTTGTTCTAAAATGGCTAAAATGTGTTTTGCAAACAATTCATTTTTTGGTTTTATGTAAAGTGCCTTTAGAGTGTCTACAGCTGACTTGTAATGATCATATTTCACAATACACTGTGGAAAAAACAAAGTTAACAAGAGCATTGAGTCTGACAGAATCGTTACCTTAAATAGAATGTATGAAAATATAGTGTCAGTGCACAAAATCCTTCTTTGTTGAGGTAGGGTTTGGCAATACATTCAAACATTCTGGTTTGAGGAATTTATCCATACTTGGTTTATGCCCAGCTTATGCATTGTTAGTTCATTAAATTGAAGTGATAACAAGATGTGAGACCTTTTTAGAAGGCTTTGATGAACTAACAAGATGACTACATTTTGTTTTGAAGAGTCAAAGAGGTTATTAATTAAGTCAAAATGGAGATTATTAGGAAAGGACCTGTTCCTGAGAAGAGACAGGCAAGTGTTCAGAATACCACAGAAAATACTAGTTGCTCAGCTCATTTAATTTTAAATGTTAATGTTCTGTTTTTTGATTGCATTAAAAGCTCAAGAAAAGAATGCTATTTCAGCCCTAAAAGACTCAACCATGTTGAAAAAATGTTATAGAACGCAAAGGCCAGGGCCAGAATAATCAGCAATTGGCTGGAGTGTCTTATGGGTGTGGTATACAGTGATGATTGCTTTTGTCTGGATTTTGGATATAAATCCAAACCGCATGAATTCAACAGGGGACTGCAAGAATTTGGAAGCATAAATATACTTCTAAAACCCAGGTTTGAGAGATTTACTAAGACCCCCTGTAGAGGGATGTGGGGCCAACATACAACATGCATTTACATGATGTCATTCCTCCCACTCTTAGAATCCAAGTTACATCTTCCCCCACTTCTAATAAAAATGAATAAGAAAAAAAACGTCCTTTTTGTTAATACCATTTTATCTAGTAGTGTGGGGACCCAGAGACAACACACAACACAACAAAAATCATCAAAGCTGTGATAGGTTTTAAACTTTAAAATGACAACTCTTGTTAAAATGGAGTGAAAAGCCAAAGAAAACGTTAAATTTAGTTTAGTAAGTAAATTTAATGCAGAGATATTACATGAAAAAAAAGAGCACCATATTACAACTATGACATCAGCAGTACAGCACAGCACCAATAATAGTATTGATTTTTACCAGCAGCAGTCGGGGGAACATCGATACAGTAAAGCTTTGCTTTACCCACTTCCTCCATGTCTGTTTCCTTTAATGTAACTGAAACTATAAAATTAACAAACAAGAAAAAATTATAATTGTTTTCATATATGCCAAATCTTTCAATCACTGTCAGAATTATATAGTGACAGCAAATTCTGTTCATAGAAAAGAAAAAATGAAACAATAATCATGATTGAATTTCAGTACTAACTGCAGTTCATTCCATTGTATAAAGATAAGTTTTTGACTTTTCTCAACAACTTGAACTGATATTATTGACACAGTGGGAGGTGCTACTTCATTAAACATGGAAGTTTTTTATCCATATACTTTTATATAAAAAAAAAACATTGAGCTCACAAAAGAAGAGAAAGATAAAATTATATTTACATGTGAATAGATAACTTGAAAAGAAAGAAATTATGTGCTTATTTGTGTGTGTGTGTTATGCACTATGTGGTTTGTTTGAAATTAAGTAGTCAACTTGCCCAAGAAGCATCCTCATATTGTTGCAACTACATGTCTGAGCAGAAAGAAACTAAGTGTGTCTATGTCCCTTCTTTATATAGTCCTGAATATGCCACCGAGCAGACATCCTGGCAGTAAAGTTTGGGTAATCTTTATACTGTTAATCCAATTGAAGATGTTGACTATCTTCAAGTCAGTGTGATTGGTGGCTACTAGAAAAGCCTTTTCATTTCCTCCTCCAGATTGGAAGCTGCTATGTTAATGAAAACTACAAAATCTACTTTTTTAAGAGATTATTTAAATGGAAATAACTACTTGTGGACTATCTGTATATTTCTGAGATATTTTAACTATTTACTCTATTTACATCATTTGGACAGTTGTCCTCATCTTTATTCCCATTTTCACAATGTTTTGGCTGTTGTATGTTCCGATCTTCTTCAGAACACATGACCCAGTAGATAAGAGCTTAGTTGAAGTGATCCAAAAAGTGACTTGACCCAAAGAGTTGGGAGTTCAACACCTGCCAGGATGTTCACTAGATGCCAAAGGGAACAAAAACTTGGAGAGTTAAATTACTAAAGGGAATTAACTCAAACTGAGATATCCAAAGAAAGCATGGCACCTGGAATTAGAACACTATACTGGCATAAACTAAAAGAACACGTGAAGAAGGTCGGAGTGTACAATGGCCAAAACATTGTGAATATGGCAATGAAGATGAGGACAACACTCCAAATTATGTAAATAGTATAAATATTTGTGGATTGTTGCTAAGTAGCAAAATATGTACACCCTTGTGCAAATTAATTGAAAAAAATCACTTTGGTTTTCTTTCTTTCACCATACAGTCAGTTTTAAACCCACTGGAGTGACAGGGTGTAATCGATTTCTATTTTTCCTCAGATTAGGTCATTTGCAGTGGTGTGCAGTAATATGAATCTATTTTCAAGGTGTATGCTGAAATTTGTTTGGCCTTGAAAGATATTGCGTCATCCATGATTGCATCAGATTTTTATCATGCTTAGACACTATTGTCTCGTTTGTCAATTAGTTGTCCTATGGCCATTGTCTGTGATGGGCATTACTCCAAGGAAGTGTATGAAAATTGTAATGCTTCTCAAACACACTGGAAAGCCTTACCAGTGAGCAAATCAAAGTGCTATAGACTAACCCAGAAACTCTCCTTATTTAAATCCAATCAAGTATCTGGTCAATCTGCAAGGAACAACTTCGTGGTTTGGACATATGAAGTACTAACATATGCACTGGATCATGTTTCATTGGAAAAATGGGGGAAAAAAGTAAATAATAATGGAATTATTTGTTTTGTTTCAATTAATTTACACAAGGGTGTAACTGCTTGAACTGAAGAAATCATATATTGAATGAACAAATAACAATGTCTTTGACACAAAATAGAGAAGACTGTTTTGAAAACTTTAGTTGAAAGCATCAACACCTGCCAGTCATAAAATCGACCAAGATTTAAATGGATTGAAAAGAGAACAAGTGAAGGAGTGAGTGGTTTAATCTCCATGTGCTGAAAAACAGTAATTACTTTAAAAGAAAAGATTTGATTTTTTTCTAACAATTTGTTTTTCATTTTCAGGACCTCAAAGAACTGGAAGACCTTCTTGAAATATCAATTCTAAAGACTGATGACCTAAAACAGTTAAGTTATTTAGACATAATTAAAATACACAGACAAGCAGTTGGATTCTTCTAGTCATTCATTTTAATTAACAGATTGGGATTTGGAGATGTTTCCTTCAGTTTAGTTTCACTTAATTTATAGAGAATCAAATTTTCTTTTAATTTTATCTTTTTTGGTTTATTTGCATAAATTTCTTTAACTGTTCCTATTTTAATCACAATATCTTAGCTGCTATAAACACTTGCCTTCTTCACATGTCATTTTGGGATGTTGAACCTTGCTCATACACATAACTTCAGGTGTCTCTTACACAAGATGTTGTAACTGGCACAAACTGCAGTGGCCAAAACATCGTGATAAAAAAACCCTCCTATATGCAGTGTCCTTTGAGGATGTGGGTCATCATAACTCTCCACATTTTCCTATCCTTTGTAATTCTTAGCAATGTGGGGTAGACTGTGGTAGTTCCACGTGTCATCTTTAATGGATGTTAGTTATCTCCTGTTAATTCCCCTCTCCAAGTTCTCCACCACCTTAACACCTTTATCCACTGTGCCATGTGTCCTCAAGGACATGTCACAGTGGATAAAGGCATTAGTTAGATCTAGTGACAGGACCCAAAGAGTGTGAGTTCAATATCTGGTTAAGGTAGTGGAGAACCTGGAGAGGGGAATTTACATAAGATAACTGATAACTGACATCCATTAAACATGGCACATGGAACTAGAACAGTCTACCCCAGTAAGTGAAATAAAGGGTTGAGTTCAACATTCCAACCACCTGAAGAAGGCCGAAGCATACAACAACCGAAACGTTGTAATAAATATGGTGACAAAGATGAGGAGAATAGTCCTAATAATATAAATAGACCTCATGCCAGAAATATAGACAGATATCCTGTGAGTGTCATATTTTCTAACCCACCTTTCCTCATTGCATGTCCTAGAAATAAAACAAAGAAGAATACATTTGGACAGATTTCTACAGAATCCCTAACTGCAAAAACCTCATCAACTGACAAATTGCCAACCACAATTTGGTCATGGTTGGTCCAAATTAGCAACATTTTTCATTTTCGAAACTTTTATTAAGCAAAAACTACAAAAAATTAAATCTAAAGAAAAAGTCAGCAGTGACACCTGCTTACTTCTGAGCACCAGGATCATCATCATCATCATCTCTCTGTATTCCCTCTCTCCTCTGCTGTGGTGGAACTGGCTGGTGAATCAGATTTTGATGAAGCCATTTGCATGAATTTGATTTTGGTGGACAACACTTCACAATGAAGAAGTTTACTCACTTAGCTAGAAGCACATCCCTCATGGCTCAAAGGGGATTGAGACAGGCAAGATCTGTCAAACTTGGTTCCATTTGGGCTGTTGGATGCTTGGTTTGTCAATGTCCACCTTGGTTATGTCACCCCAACAGCTCCATTTCACCGGTTTGGCCACTGACATTGCGTAGATCTTTATTTACTCTGCCTTGTTGGGATCTCCAGAGGTTGGGGATGTTCAATCTGGTCTCTCCTCCTTGACCTTACCACTACAGGAGTTGGAACTCCAAACAGCTTCACTCTTGGGATCATTGGGGCACGCAAACCCTTTACCATGACAAGGAACAGTTATATATAATATTACACTGGGTGTTTGACTGAACAGTTCCTTATCAAATGAACCATTTTCACTTATTATTTTAATGACAATAATAGAAACAAATAATTGTTTTTGATAATTATATTCAAAATCATGTTTTTTATGCTAAAGCTTTTCATTAGCTTTTATGACATTGCAACAACTATAATATTTCAAAACAAAACAAATTAGCTGTGTGATAGATATGACTAATAAAATTATTTTTAATTATTTCGTTAATGAAATTTGAAGTTAAGAAAATGCTTTTCTTTCAATTCTTGCAGATGTCAAGATCTACTGATTAGAATAGAAGACGTATGGCGAGCATTTAGGTAAGATATTCAATTTTTATACAATGTATTTGTGTGTATATACATTATCTTATTGGTTATTGTGTGGGTAGTAATGATTATGTTTCAGAATATTCTAAGGGCTATTGAGTGGAAATATTTGTTGATTGGAATACAGTTATTTCTAGCTATTTTATAGTGTTTGTAAATGTTTTACTCTTTTATTATTGATTACTTAACTATTTGTTGTTCCTTATTACATTTGTGTTTATGTGTGCATTCATAATTCGTTAATTTGTTTTTAGTTATTTTGTTTATTTATATTGATTGTTTTTTGTGGGTTTGTAATCTTATTTGTTTAGTCTAAAGTATTGGCTTTGTCTAAATTCATGGTGGTATTTTACAGGATATTCATTTTTAGTTTTCAATTTTTAATTAAAGTAGCAAAAAATTGCTTTTTGTGTTTTTGAGAGTTCTGATCTTTTTAGGAATTTCTTTGGTCTGGGAAGGTACTTATAGTTAATTATCTCCTGCAGAGAGAGTTTACAGTTTTTGGATTTATTGCTGCAGGCTGATGCTGTTTTCCTTATTTTCCATGATATTTTTTACGTAATTTCTTTTTAATTTCTTATGTGTTTAGAAAGAATTGTTCTGTTCACATATTTACTATTTGTAAATGATGTTTTGTGTGCATAGTTTCTTTTTGGAGGGTCCTTCAGTTACTCTTATGTATATTTTTTCTTTGTCATCTGCTGATTTTAAAGTGGCTTAGTATATTATATTGTTTAGCAAGCAATTGTCATTAAACAGACATTTATTCTTTGCTCTCCAGTTATAGGTGGGTCTGATTTGTGCAGGTGGTTTGTTGGTTATTTTTCTGTTTGCTTTTTTTTATTTGTGCAACTGTAGCTGATTTTTACTGTTTCTGTTGAATATCTTGTGGAGGGTGCTTTATGGGGGGAAGTGTTTGTGTATGTGCGTAATGAATATTTTTTCTACACTTGTTTTTACATTTTTGTTGAACTGTATGATGTTTCTTTTTTTATTATCTATTAATATTCATTAAGTGTTATGCATTATGTTAATTAATATTGTGCCATGCTGGAGAGCTGTCAGTAAAACATCTGCAGCAACCCAAGGTGGAACTAACTCTGATTGCTTTTAGCCATAGACACTATGCTTTACTGAGATGTGATTGGTCTGTATAAATAGTTACAAGGGAATTAACTCTGTATTTATTAGTATAACACATTAACAGTCAAAATAGACATCTGTATAAATTAGTTGGGCATACTGCTTCTGGCTTAACTAAAAGCAATGGCAACCAAAATGTCACATGTAAATGATGAGTTGTCATTATTTTCAGAAGTAAATGCAAATGAGATTATTGTGCAAAGATTAATAATGGATTGACAAAAGGAGAGAAAATATATTAATGTGTACACAGCCAAAAAGGAAGAAAAGAAATTAAACTTAGCAATTTGAAAATATGTGTGCGTGAGTGAGTTAGCTGGAGGGGGAAGATATTATCCCCAACAGAGATGAAGGCTCAGGTGTCGATATGACTACATCTTGCAACAAAAGAAAGAAAAGGAAAGAGGGAAAGCTTGTGTTTCTACTTTTATAGTCCTTAAACAGTATCCTCTAATGGCATCTTGGTAGACTAGGTGGCAGTAATCTCCATAAATCTATATATATATATATATATATATATATATATATATATATATATTTCAAGATTGATTTATTGACCAGCATCCATTTCTGAATAGATTTCTTACTTTCAAACCTAAGAATGATTACATTTTTCCATTTCTTTTCTGTTCTAGATTTATTAATAAGAACCATTCACAGTGGAAAACCTGTCTTTGGCAGAAAATTAATATCAGCTTCATAAAAGAAGAAATAACCAAAGAACTGGAAATTCTTGAGGCAATCCCTAAAGCATCTCAAAGTTGGGACATTTATAAAAGCATTTATGATTCAGTGAAAACACTGAAGGTAAGAAAACTTAACCATTTCTGAAGAGAATAGCAATTCAAAGTAACAGCTAATATGCTAGCTTCAAATACGATAGTTTGGATGTTTGTTGTACTTTTGGAGCTTCATGAAAATGATAGACCCATTCTACTTTTGCATAATGTACTAGGAAATAGCAGAATCTGATACAATTGCAGGGAAACTCTCTCAACCAAAGTCATCTATTATTGCAAGACAGAGAAACAAAAAAAGAACAATGAGAAATAGGGTTTTGTTGTTATACTAGATTGGCATCTCAGTCCCACCCTTTCACTGTTGAAGTGGTTAAATGTAGCCATCTCTTCTGCTGCAACAGTTTCTTATCTCGCACTTCCTGCCTGTGGAATTCCCTTTCTTTTACTTGCTTCCCTGATTGCTATAATCTTCAAATGTAATGTCAATTGACATCTTGTTCCCTTTCTCTTTATCCATTCCTCAAATGCAACTCTTTACTTTTTGCTCTCACTCTCTGTAATTCTTGGTATGCTAGTGGCACACCTACTTTGCTTAGTTTGAAACGCTTAAAAAATATGAACAGTTTGAATACTAATCAGCTTATGGTAGGTTACTGCTCATCAATTGAGGTTTTAGGAAAAAACTGTCTAATGCTGAACAGAAATTAACTGAAAAACATGGAGACAATTAAATTCATGTTCGAGGTGAAAATTGCAATTAGCCTGTTTTCCTCCTACCAGCCTGTTAAGATCCTTCTCTGATAACTACAATCTTAATTTGTTTAAGTCTAGGGTTAACTATTATCTTCCTCACATATCCCCATAGCCTGTGCCCCTTACTCTGTAACACTCTACCTCAAGTGGCTCTTAGGCTTTGTACAGAGTGAACATCATTGAAATAGAATTAGAAAACTTACTTCATTGAACTCCATCCAAAATCAGCGGTGTCATATAAATTTAGGGGACATTTTCTGATATTTTACTGATGATCATTCTCATTAGTTTCATGACTAAGTAGGGTTGTAGGGTTGCTGCTTGGGAACTTGGTGACATAGTAATTGCAAGTTCAATCTCTGTGTTGAGTAGTGTGTACTTGGACTCAGTGGAAACAGGGTGAGCAATAACTGAGCAGCATTAAAATAAGAACTAGACAAGGTATCCCTAGACATGGGAAGTAGAAAGAGAACAGTCTACCTCTTATAGATTAAATAAGTGTTCAATTCAAAATTCCCTATAGATTATCCACATCACCATACACCTGATGAAAGCCAGAAGGCACAAAAATTGAAATAGTTGTAATAACAACAACAAAGATGACAATTGTCTGCATATAAATAATGGTAACTCCTCAACTTAGAAATCCAGGCAGAAAAAAAAAAGAGAATAAATCTTTTTTTCTTTTTTCCTCTATTTTTCTCTTTTTTTTCCTCTATTTTTCTCTTTTTTTTCCTCTATTTTTCTCTTTTTTTCCTCTATATTTCTCTTTTTTTCCTTTTTCCTCTATTTTTCTCTTTTTCTCTTTCCTCCTTTTTTCCTCTTTTTCCTTTTTCTTTTTCTCTTTTTCTTTTTTTCCATTTTTTTACTTTTTATTTTTTGTTTTATACTTTCTCGTTTTTTGTTTCTTTTTCGTTTTTTTTGTTTTTCCCTTTTTCCTATTTTACTTTTTTCCTTTTTTTCCCTTTTTTTACTTATTTCTTTTTTTTACTTTTTCTTTTCATTTTCCCTTTTTCTTTTCATTTTTCTTTTTTTCTTTTTCATGTGCCTTTTTTTTTACTACAAGTATTAATATCTGTTTTGCTTCCATTTTCTCTAAAATTACGTCGCTGCTCACATGTTCTGTCTATGGTATTCTCAGCATCCTTCTGTAGAGCCACATTTCTATCAGCCATCATCCTAAAGAAATGTGCTCCCGAGCTGGCTCTAGTTCTCACTAAAGTCTACAACAACTGCCACGCTGCTTCATGCTTTCCAGCTTGTTGGAAGCCCTCCTTTGTAGTTCCAGTTTTTAAGAACTCTGGTAAATCCTATACTGCTTTGACAATGCCATCTAGCCTTCATTAACAAAAGTTCTTTGGCAGACACTTGTGGTAATCTCACGGTTTTATGAGTGTATTTAGTTTTTTATTTCCCCAGTTTGTATGCAAAATATTAAAAATTATAATACTCTGAAGAATATTTATAACTAGTAAAGTGAAATGTTCGAAATGTTATTCTCGTTTAGGTTTACTTAAATAATCAATGTAATTATAAAAAAGTATGATGAAAATCACAAACTGTTATCTGCAGAGAAAATAATTCAAGGGAGGCAACTCCTTAAGAAGTTGTCTCCCTTGGAGACTAATTTTTAATTAATTTTTAAGAGTGATTGAACTGGAGTTCATGAATATGAGGTTATGAATTTAAAAAAAAAATGCCTAATCCCCAAATATTCCGAAATTATCAATTCAAATTTATTTTAAGAAAGAATAATCTTATTTTTAAGAATAAACAGATTTTACAACGATACATATTAGTGACATTTACGAAAATAGATACTTTTTCATTAAACTGTAATATGATTCTAATATCAAGTTTAGGTTACCCACTAACAGAAAAGTGTCACTGATTTTTGAAGATGACTGAATTATTATTTGATCTACCATTGATTCTACTGAACAATTTCAAAAAGGTTCATTTAGACATTTCCTTATAAGGAATATTTGGCATTCATTGAGTGAACAGCCAGTGCTACTGTAAGCACTATTTAGTATAGTTTTAGTATGGAGTTTAGTATTTTTTCCATTGCATAGTTGAATACAACTTTAATCCTACAGGGTAGCATCCAATTTCCATGTCCCATTAAGTTTGTTAAATTTGTTGTGGATTTGAATCAACCCGCAACAAGAAAAAGGCAAGAGAGGTTTTTAAATATGAAATATTACAATATAACATGTATTTTTATTTTTCTTTTTTTTTTTTTTTTTTTTTTTTTTTTCAGCTAAATTTTTCTCAGCATGTCTGAGTGTTAGAGTTTTTTGTTTATATGAAAAACAAAGGTGATTTCTTTGCATGTATGTGGGAAAAAGAGAGGCGAAAGAGAAAGTGACAAGAAAAGTATAAATGGTGCATAGCTTGGTCAGGAAGACAGGCAAATGAGTAAGGAAATCTCTTTGAAGCTATGTTGTGAATCTGTTGCAGTATGTTGCTGCTACTTCTCCTTTTTGCTTTTGTCTATCTAGAGACTTTGCTTAAATACTTTTGAAAGGGATCACAAAGCATTTTTTTATTTATTGTAAGCAGGAATTTAACCCATAGGTAGAAAATGTTAAATATTTATTTTTAAAAGATTAATTTATTAACTGGAAGGATACACAAATCCTCCGATGTTTTTGTCATCTAGTGTTTGATTGTCTTGGTGTTCATTTCCATCTTCACTCCACAAATTCAACTCAGGCTTTGCCTATTATAGTAGAAAGTTCATTTTTAGATGCTACAATATAACTCCTTAAAGGCTTAAATACTGAAAATCCTGACCAGATTTTATTTGTTAAAATTTATAGAATGTAGAATCTCATCTGTATTCTGGTTATAGTTTTCAAAGCATTTATATAGAAGCTGATTTTACTGGCCACTAGCTGTAACTTACAAAGAAGAATGCCTGTTTTTTTTTTTAAAATGCAATGTGTACTAAATATTTATTCTACATTAATAGAATTTTTAAAACAGTATCTTTTGTCTTTGACCATTTCAGGTGTGTGTATCTCTGATAGAAGATTTAAGGAATCCTGCAATGAGAACTCGGCACTGGAGACAACTTCTTAGAGTAACAAATGCTCCAGTGGACAGTGAATTTCTTAATCAACTTACTCTACAACAGTTCCTGCAACTGAACTTCCAAAGTCAGTACCACAGTGATGTTATTAAAATATTTTGTTATAGCATCATATGAAAAGGTGTCTATGTAACCATGGTGATAAATTGTTCTGTGCTGTTTCTTGTGGAGTTGTTGGAGTGTGCTGAAAATTTGGCATTAAAGCAGAGTTTCTGGGAGCCATCAGGATATATATTTTGTGGGTTCAAAAAAAATCTTTGGTGGGTTACTTGTTAAGATATCAATATGGGTAAGAAAACAAGTGTAGGAAGCAATGCTGTAAGTTGTAAATGCAACCACCTTCCTCATAGATGTAGATGTATATCTTTTCTGGTATAACAATGTCAACAAAATGGATTGAAATAATAAATTCATTTATTCTCTGTGTCAACAATGAAACCATTTATTTTAAAAACATGAAGAATTTCAGAACAAAAAATGTGTAAGATTCAAAATAAACATTTTCTAAACAGAAACAATGATCTGGAATTGGAATGAAAGTAGTAACAGCATATACCTTTGCAGTGAGTATGAAAAAATAACTCCTTTCAAATTCAAAGGACTGAGGAAGAAGAAAAAGTAGCGACCATATACAAAATTCTTTTTGATACAAAATGAAAAGAGAAAATAAACAGAAGTGTGTGTGAAGTCATGTGAAAGGTTTTGTTTCAGTTTCTTGCAACCAGTGTTGAAGTTCTTGCCAGTGTAAAATTACTCGCAACTTATATTATCAGCCTCTAACCAGCATGCAAGACATTAAAGAATTTTTTCTCAACAATTCAAAATTCAAATTATCTCTCTTTGTCTACTTTTGAATGTATGCAAACCATATATACCTTTGATGAACAACGAATACTCTTACTTTTGTTTTAAACATTTTTAATATTATTTTGTGTCAGATCATTTTATCTGTTGTATGAACATTTTCTCTTCATGACAATTCATTAAAACTGTTAGTATTATTTATAAGCCAGTCATAATTTATTGGTTATTTAGTGCTAGGAGGAATAATGCTTTCCTGTACACCATGTAGTAATATTAGCATTAGTGTATTCATTTATACACTAATACTGAATATGAATATGGAAAGAAGAGATATATACCCATAATAAACAAAACATTTAATAAGGCAAATACAACTTACATGCATATATTACAAAGATTTAGACATGTCTCAAAACAAATGATTATTCACACAGTTCAAATGATGAGAATGCTTGACAGAAGAAACGAACAAAGAAATAAACATATCAGCCTTATGTTCTTTGACTGTCTTTAGCAAGGTGAATCAAAATGACTTTTCATTCTATATTAGGCTGTGTATGTGTTGTATATTTTTCAATAGTGTGGATGCCCTGGTGGTTAGGAAGGTATTAACCGTTCCCAAAATGGAAGCAAAAAAAGCGAAGAAGAATTCTCCTCTCTAAAGGGGCTGAACTCGCATGCATTCAGCCAAAGGGAAAACAACTGCTGTCTCCCTACAAAACTATAGACTTTAAGAATTTGGATTTACTTTCCTGAAACAAGCTACTGGCACCACTTCAAGCGTGTCAATCTGTGAATAAAATCCTTATCTTATTTTGTTAAAATTACCTTGGAATAGGTAAATCAACTGTTCATAGTACTGCTAAGCCCTATGCAACTATAAATTCATCCTAAAAATTCAGGATTTGGAATTAATAAATATAAAACAGTTCAATTATCTCAAGTTATGGATCAGGTATATCAAATTTAGTATAGCAGATTGAATTTAGAATAGGCTGTGCTAGAGGTAGTTTTACCTAACATCACAAATTGCTACAAGACCAAAGAATTAACTTATGTTCTTAAATAGCCTCATCAGGTTGAAACTTTTATATAGATGTCTCATGCATGGCGCCAGACCCATTGAGAAATATCTATACTCTCTGCTGCATACATTTATTTCTTGAACAAATGAAGCACTTAGATCCTGGCAAAAACCTCCCTCTTCTTCGAATCTTGTAGACTGTCATGCCAGAATCACAAACAAAGAACTGTATCAGATAACAGAAACCACATCACTTAAGGACTTTCCACAACTAATTTTATTTTTTTAATCTACCCCAAGCAAGGCCACTAAGACACAAGGGGCTACTTATTGTAAAAAAGAATGAAAAGTTTTATAAGAAGCTAGAAACCCAATCCTCAACAGGAAGAAAGGAATAAACCTCTATTCCTGTTTGAAAGACCAGGATATCATATGTAACTCAAAGAGAATATCATAATATAATCAAAATGTTGATGTTCCACACTACTTCAAACAAAAGATTAGGAAGGAAACCCTCACCAATACCAGAAAGAGCAATAACAGCTATTGGACTTGAGAAATCTATTTTCCTGAAAAATTGTTTTAAAAGAAATATTTTAGAAATTTTAACTGATGGGAGTACAATGAATACTAATGTTTCCTTATAACAAACGGCTAATATCAACATTACCATTACACTTTCTGTGCATTCACTAAACTATATTATTTAATGTAAAAACAATTGCCTTTTTACATAAGAGACAAAAGAATTTTTTCTTCCTTTTCTCTTGTGTGTTTCCAGGTAGCATTGAAGATGTCCAAGCAATTGTTCAGAAAGCTGTTAAAGAATTGGTTGTTGAAAAAGCAATGAAGACCTGCGAAGAAGTTTGGCTCAGTCACATTTTTCACCTGGAAGTCCGTAAATTGCCAACAATTGAATATGACTTCAAACAACAGGTATGTAAAATATACATTGAGAAGGAAAATCTAGAAAAATAACCTAGAGTTTAATTTTTGTCTGTAACCCTACTGATCTTGGAGAGGACCACCCTTCTTCAAAACTTGTGGACTGGTGCTACAGAATCACAAAGAACTATACCAAATAATAGAAACCACATCACTTGAACTTTCAACAGCAGCAACAACTAAAATGGACAGCACATGTAACTTGAAGAGAAAATGACATAACCAAGAGTTTGATGTTCCACACTACTTCAAACAAAAGGTTAAGAAGGAAACCCCCATCAATAATGAAATCGATAACAATTACTGGACATGGGAATTCAATTACTCTGCTTATAATTAGACCTCTTTTTGATTCACTCTACATCAAAATCTGTCCTTCAGATACAAATGTTATAAAAGCAAAATAAAAAAATTTAAAAAATCACTCTCTGTGCAGGGGCTCTGATCATCCCATCTGGCTCACAACACAAATCCTCTCAATAATCTAAAATACAACTTAAATGCTGTAGTCAATCATGAACATTGCCTCTACAGCAAAAGCATGACAAAAAACACTGGGTTCTGTATCCACCCTGACTGCTTAAAAGAACCCGCTCAGGGACACTGAAGACAGTCACTTAATTCACCAGTGGCCTCAACATACCTGACACAAGATTCAATGCCAAGCCCTTCTTTTTTACTTCTTTTGCCTCTCCTGAGGCCCTCCTGTTCTGAGTATGACAATAAACTACATCTGGCAGCAAGGCCTCTGATCAGGAACCGCCTATTAATTGTAGTTGTTCCCTGGTCCATTTTGATGGCAGTAGCAATTGTTAGGGTCCCAGCTATGAGGTCAAAACACTATGAAAATACAAAATGTATTTTTTATAGTAAAAATACAATCAATACATTTTTGAAAAATAAATATTACCAGCCATACATTTGAATCTGGATAAAAAAAAAACCTTTACAAAAATATGCCAATGAAGCCTGATCTACAAACTGTTTTTTTTACAAAGAATACATATTCTGTTCATAGGAACCTATCCTAAAAATCTTGTTGGCATTAAGTAACCCATTGAGGTTGATATGTATTAAAACAAAATAAACCAAACCAAACCAAACTGGAGGTCATCAGACTAAAGTACGAACTCCTGCAGAAAGACATTCTTTCACTCTCAGAGTGATCAGTGTTTTCATATTCTTCATATGCTGTTGCCACATCTAGTCAGGTGCTTCTACATTGCATCTAGAGATTTTAAAAATATTTTCAATGTTGAAATAGCTTGAATATTCTTGCCACATCTGCTCAGGTGCATTTGCTATGCATTTAGAGATTTTAGACAAAATCCAAAGTATTTGCAATGTTATTGGTCCTGACCTCGCATTTCAGCTTCAATCATTTTCCCACTGCCATATCATAGGTCCCCTTTTCCTTTTCTATAAATATTGTCATGACAATTTTTCTGATGAGCTTTCGTCTTTGGTACCTCGATTCCATGAATGTAAGCATAGATAATTTGGTAATTTGGTCTTATATATTTTAATGTTGAAATTGCTGGATGTAACCGTAAGTTCTATTCTAATAGTTTTTTCTCTTGCACTTCTTACCTGTGGAAATCTCTTCCAGCTTATTTCCTTCCTGTCAACAATCTTCAAAATTTAAATGCAGTGTCAGTTTTTATCTTCTGTCTCCTTGAATTCTGTTCTTTTTTATTGTCCTTTCTTCAAAATAACATTTTCTGTTTCCTTCACTCAGTAACTCTTGGCATCTTCATGGCTTCATTCACCCTACTATGGGTTAAATGGTTAAAAATTGTTTTTTTATCTTTGTGTTTGTATGTTAATTCCTTATGTAGCAAAAGGTTATGTTGAGATTTTGTGATTGGAAAAGAGTGGAAGAAGTTGAGTATATTTAACAATATTAAACTGGCACTGAACTGGAACCTTTGAAGAAATAAAAATGAGTAGGTACTAAAATTAACAATAAGTCAGCAAGGCTAATTTGAAGATATATTAACCCTTATTGGGTTAGTTAATGTTGAATATATGAATATAAGTGGTCAGGTTTATGCTGGAATTGTTATAGTCATTGGTTAGGTTTGCATGAGTCTATATACAAATATTAGTCAGGTTTATATATGAGTCTCTATGCAGTCATTATTCAGGTTCCTACCTGTGTCTGCAAGTATCCGCCTGAATGGTGGACCTTTTTGGAGGTGAGTCTTACCTATATTCAGAGTATAAAATCACCATATTTTAGGCCAATTATTCTAGGCTGAGTAGATACTTAAATTAACAGATTCAGTCAGTCAGTTATGTGCCATGCATGATACATGCTTAGATGTATCTTTTGATACATGACTGACGAGGTAGATTTTTTTTTCTGCAGTAGACCAGTTTCCCTTCAAGGCTATAGAACTTTCCGTGCTAATAGGAATATATACTTGAAAAACAAGATGGATAAAATAAGTAAAGGTTTATTGTAAAAAACCAGTACAATAAGAATAAAGGTAACATTTATGCACAAGGTCGTCACAAGTCAATCCATTAGAGAGTGCTACTATTTGAAGGATGGTAGTTATCACTTAAGTCTGAGTCATACTCAACAGATCTCACCTAGTATATTTAGCTACCCCCACCCCAGGAGGGTTGCATGTGGCACAAGGCTGGTTTAATGTGGATTTTCCGAGACCGTGGGTTTTCTGAGCCCATAGGCTCGGCCAAAAATATTCCCTTTTGAACCCATATAAACGGGTTCAGGGGCAGTCTATCTGCCCTTCGGTGGAGCCTTGTCTGGGTTCCTCTCTGCCCAAAGGCAGAGAGTTCAACTCTTTAGCTGGAACAGATCACAGCTAGTCTCTGTAGTCTGTTGACTTACAGATACTTATAGGTAATTACTACCTATAGTGGAGTCACCCATGGGGGTGACAGGTTATTCCATTACAATAAGAACCCAGTCTGTCTTGCTATTTACCCATAGCTGGGAGGAGGAGAAGAGGAGGATTCCTACCTTTCCCAAGGATATTAGCATATAAGTGAGCATAATGGACTCGACCGGAATTCAAAAGCGGCTCTCTAATTCCTCAATCTGAGCCGCTATCCATTACTCCACCAAGTTTGTTAATTTAACAGCATATCAATCCTTGTTTGGGTTATTTAAAGCTGAATATTAGTGGCTAGGTTTATGTTTGTTTCTACACAGATATTGGTCAAATTTATGCCTGGATCTGTACACAAACAATGCTTGATTCTGTAAGCTTCAAGCCAGAAGATGGTGGCTTTTGTGGGGGAAGGTCACTGTAGATGATGTAGTTGGAATATTTTATGCCCTGCCATCATACCTCATGTGTACGTCTTCTTGCATGATTATCATTTTCTTCATTCTTTGACCCAAAATTCTCAGTTCATCTCTTGTGTAGTTGTAAGACATAAAAATATTTTCTTAAAGTTATTCCACTATTCCTTGTTTTGGTTATCTTACCAGGATGTTGAATTATAAATACCAAACACTTCAAATAACTCAGCATATGGATCAGTTATGACTAATTTAGTAGAGGAGATAAGGTAATGGAACATAGAATAGGCTGCACCAGAGGTAATTTCACCCAACTCTGTAAATTGCTAGAAAACTAAAACCATAAAACTCTAGTTATGTTCTTAAATAGCTTTGTCAGAGTGAGACTTTTATTTACCACTGGTGGGGTGGGGGGAATGGATTTGGGTGTGTCTCGCATGTGAAATATTTCAAAAAGAAAATGTCAGCTTCACGAGTCATACATTTTAAAACAGATAGATCTTGGTGTCAGATATACTCTTGTGAGAATCTCTTTAACATATGTAAATTTTAAATGTCAATCAAGCTATAAAAAGTGTATAAAGAGGTGATAGAGAAAAGAAGTATTACTTGTGTTATGAACAGGAGACGTATGTTGAAGCCATTGCTGGTGGATTGTTTGATTTAAGTTTGTACCACTACTCTGTGGGTTCAAGGAAACAGGTTACATGATAGGCAAACACCTTGATATTAGTAGAATATGAACTTGATGCTTTTTTTTATTTATTTATTTATTCATGTTCACCTAATGCAAGGCTCAAGAGCTACTCAAGGTAGGGGATTACTGTGTGGTGTTATTTGATATGATCATAAGAAAAGGCAAGAAGTGCAGCTCATGAGGTTACATAAGAAAGATAAATGGTCAACTCTAGACTTGAAGAGGTTAAGATTGTAATGATTCAGAAAACATCTGACTAGGAGTCTGTTCCACAAAACAACAGTCTTTGGGAATAAGCTGTTTGAGTGGAACTTCCTTCTTACTAATGGAATATAAAGAGAATTGTCTTGGTGTTTTTTTTGTTTTTTGTTTTTACTAATGTTTACCCAATGCAATGTCCAACAACAGCCATATTTTTTTTAAAAACTTCAAAATTTTATATGTATATGCTTCAGGTGGATTCTCGTCAAAGCAGTCAAATACACCTGCCAGAAAGAGATATCACACCTAGTACTATCAGGTCAAGTTCAGCTACTCATGATGCTCCTATATCTCTCTCAACGTCAAGGATGAGTATGTTTGATGGTGAGGTGAGTATGGTCTTTCTGCATTTACATTATTCCCCTTAAGGCTGAAAGTGACTAAATGTTCCTGCAAGTTTCCCATGCTTACAGCTATTCAGCCCTTTAATGCATCTACAGTTGAGTAACACTGTAATCACATGATTGTGGTACCAGAAATCTACATGTTTGTAAAATCTGTATATTTTCAAATATAAACATATGTACCATAGGGATTAAAGAATAGAGCAAGAACAGCATTTGTGATAACACAAAAGAAACACTATGCACACACACACAGACACACACACACACACACACACACTTAGTCAGACGATAGTATTAAAGTGTTGACTTGACAGTCACAATACAGTTTAGATCCTTATGTCCGCACTGTCTATATATATTTGTCTAGACTGGTGGTTACCAAATGCTGAGGTGGTATGTTTGAAAGACAATCAAAGATTTAGAAACAGTTTAAAAAATTCACATCCCAAAAATAAATTTGGCTTCACAATTTAACATATTATTATTGATTATTTGTAAATGCATGAATGAGTCCCAGTATAAATAGTTATAAATATTTATTGACCGATTTTATCACTGTGATATTTTTGCATTGTATCAAGTATTAAGAATATAGTAACTAGGCTCTGCAAATTGGAAGAGAGAGTTATCAATGATAATGTTCTGACTTCGAGTTTGCAGTTATCTCCCTTTAACCCTCTCTCTGTTCTTTATTGTTAAATGTACTTTTTATGACATAAAATTTGATGAGGTGTGAGCAAATTTTAATTCTGAAAATGCAGCCCAGAGAAAAAACATTTTAGGAACCACTAATCTAGGCAATAAGGATCAATTTAAAGAGGTTTTGCTAAATTCAATCAACAAGTTTTGTTTGTTTCATTATTTTAATGTCATTTTCCTAATGTTCAAATAAGTTGTTTTTCATCCATATGTGAACATGGCCAAGTGGTTAGAACATATGCTTTCTGACCATGAGACTGTGTTCAAATCTCACCATAGTCAATTTGTCAGGAAAGTGACAATGTTATCAGCCTATAGAGACAATCCCAGCATGTTGCATCTTTGGAAAGTGTTTCAAAAACCATACCATAGGTTGACCCAAGCCTTGTGAGTGAAATGGGTTAGATGGAACTTGGTAGCTGTTGATGGTTGAACTAGGGTGAAGTGACAAGTCATCATGAACAAGGATTTAGGATCTTGTTCAGACTGTCAATCATGCAAGATAATGCGCTTTCTCCCAGAATAACTAAGGTTTGCTCAGCATAGTTGCAGTATAAACCACAGGTGGACTCTGTGGTTGTTAAACAAACACAAATGTGCCTGAGCAGGCGCCTGCAATAGGGATTAGCTAGCCACCATAGCATACTTAGGTATGAGTGATCAGCCATTACTATTACTTTCCATCCAAAAATTAAAATGTGGATAAACTGTCCAAAGTTCATGTTTTTGTTTTGTTTTAATCTTGAGTTTAATTTTGACCATCTCAGTCATTAAAAACTGGATGTTATCAGTCAGGTAGATGAGATTATGTTGGCTAAATCCTAAACTTGTTTTAGTACACTACATTTCAAATTCAAATATATATTTGGTAAGTGAAGTTTTTACTGACAAAAGAGGATGATTGAATCCACTCCTAAGAATGAAACTGATTCAATCATTTGTGTGAGGGACACAATTAACATCGGCAAATTGCAGTGTCAAGGACTTTTTGCATCTTCTTGTAGGTGATATCCATTACCTTGTTGACTGACACAGAGACTCTCTTCCAAGAACTAACCCATCACCAAATGACCTTGAACAATTTGTTCCAGTGTCAGCACACAACATCATTTAATGATGAGATCACCAAGTGGCAAGGACAGCTCTTAATGGTTGAATCTATTGTTATTTTATGGCTCCAAGTTCAGGAAAAATGGAATCAGTTGATTGAGGTAAATCAAACATTGTTCTTTATTTCTATTATTGTTAACAATTTCTCCAAGAAATAAAAAAAAACACTAGTTTTTGTACAAACCAGTCACAAGGATTTGTGGCAATGTGACAGATGGTTCTTACCAATATTTATTGGAAACTTTGGAAATAAATGAACAGAATCAAAGATATAAACCAATAATATTTATTTATTTGACTTATATTGAAGTGAGTTCCTTTTAATTAGGGGTAGGGAATATTCATAAGTAAGAACTTGGCAGCAGTTAGAAATAATGTTGGATTGGTGCATAATTATCAAGCGTTTTTGTAAATGAGTTATTTGTCAATAAAAATTGCTGTTTTGTTTATTATTTTATTTTCAGGTTGATGTGTGTTGATAATCATTTAAAAATGTTATTGTGGAATTGTTATGTTTCTTTTTTCATAATAAATATTGTTTAAAAAATGCCTGTTAATTATGTATCAACCCAGTATCTCAATGGCAAAATGGCAGCACATTATATTATGATATATTCTATTTTACCCTTGATTGGCCACTACCAATGTTTTCATATATGGTCATGCATGAAATTCTCAGGTAGTCTGCATTAATGCTCAATCAAGATTATGCAGGAATATATTATGATATATATCTATATAACCAAAATAAACCAAGCTATAGGTAAAGTGTCAAAGAACAGCTCTACCCTATCCTTGGCACAGAACACATGAAGAGACAAAAGAAAAAAAACAAGAAAAAAGGAAGATACCAAACTACACAAAAAAAAAGCTAAAGTGCTCTATGCTTCTAGAAATTAAACTAAGAACATTAACAAAGACACAAAACAGTGTTGCAATCCCAATCAAAGCTCTGAGTTTTCATGGGTTTTTTCTCTTTTTAACCCATGTTTTACCCCCTGTTGCTATTTATATTATCTAGTTATTAAATCAATTTAATCAAATATATTTATCAACTGACAAAAGGAGATAAGTATAATGTTGTTGGTAATTATAATTGATATTTATCTGTCACTGATCTTGGTGAGAAGCAGCCATAAAGCAGTTTTTAGTTATTTACAATAGGTGTGGTACAAGGCCATAATTGTGGGTTACTTTGTAAGGAGTAAACTGAATATGCTGGGGAATTAGGTTTGAAGATAAGCTGGTGAAAAAAAAAGAAAAATTTGAGGGTAATTGCCCAATCTGAATTTTTTAATAATTTCATAATTTATTATCAATCAAAAATCTTCATCCTTTCAAGTACACAACAGATTTATTAATCAATAGAAAGCAAAAACTTTTACAATATTTGTACAGTAATCTGCAGTAAATATTACTAACAATCCTGTATTACAAGTTTGAAATTCTAGCACAAAATCATTTTAGTCTTATCAAGTGTGACAGAAGGCCAGTTTTTCTGAATATTTCATTATGTCAATCTCTTAAAGAAAGTTTTGTTTTCTTTCCAGGCATTCGCTCTTCCTGATGTCCAAACACTTCTGTCGAATGAAACTAAAAAGTTTTTCAAAGCGAATTTTCAGTTTTGTCGACTTATGAAATCTGTGGAGAGAAATTCCAACATTTTGCAAAACTGTAACAAGAAATGTGAGTTGTCTTTATAAATAAAACAATACACAAGAGTTAATTACTAAATAAGTTTTTCAATCATGTTCAAAACTTTTTAGACCACTTTGAATAACAAAATTGGTACAAACCTGATACAAATTTCTCTTCTAAATTATAAAGGTTGACTGATAAGTGAAGTTTTCAATCCTATCAAAGTTTTAAATTAGAATTATGAAACTATTATGAAAATGATGAAAATTTAGTTCAAGTTATTATAAGTTTATCTCTATCTATAAAAGGCAGGATGTGTGTGCGTGTGTAACGAATGCATGGCCACAATTTTTGATGGATTTGCACCAAAATTTACATGCACATGCTCCAAGTTAGCAGGAAGGCCAAAACCGACTTTGCATTTCCCAACTCCCATCGATAGTGGAAATAATTGATTTTTTCATGCTTCTATGGCAGTTTTCATGTAGTTTGCTGCCATTTTCTATTGGCTCGTGTGAGAGCCTATAGCTGGCTGCCATGAATAGGCAGGAAGATTCTATTGGCGAGTGTGAGAGCCAACAGCTGACTGACACTAATGTTAACTAGCATGCTAGCATGCAAAAAAATTTTTCACACCCAACCCAGTTCTGCAGAATCAGAATCAACGTTGAGTTTAAGCAAGCGAATGAGCCAATTGGAGTAAAGTGCCATGCAGATTTAAATTTTTCCTACTTGTGACGAATATAGCTATCAATTTTTTTTGCATGCTAGCATGCTAGTTAACATTCATGTCAGTCAGCTGTTGGCTCTCACGCTGGCTAATAGAATCTTCCTGCCTATTCGTGGCAGCCAGCTATAGGCTCTCACTCTGGTTAGTAGAAAATGGCCGCAAACTACATGAAAACTGTCGTAGAAGCATGAAAAAATCGATTATTTCCACTATCAATGGGAGTTGGGAAGTGCAAAGTCAGTTTTGGCCTTCCCGCTAACTTGCAGCATGTGCATGTAAATTTTGGTGCAAATCCGTCAAAAATTGTGGCCGTGCATTCGTTACACACATACACACATCCTGCCTTTACATTATTCAGACTATTTTCCTCATCTTTGTTGCCATATTTATTACAAAATTTTGGCCGTTGTACACTCTGGCTTTCTTCCTGAATGGCCGAAACATTGTAATAAATATGGCAACAAAGATGAGGACAATAGTCCACATGATGTAAATAATGTACATAATACCTCATCTCAGAAATATAGACAGATACAGGTTATATTATTTTAAAAGTATCATTATTTTTTGTTTGGATGCTTAATCAAATGAAGCAGAATACAATGCATTTCTTTTTAATATGACTTATTTACAATATATATATATATATATATATATATATATATATATATATATATATATATATATATATATATAAAAACAAACTTTTATTAGTAATTACTTTCCTAATTATATTGTTGATGAACAAATAAGTTGTTCTATTAGAAATTTTAATACAAAGCAGAATGTAATATTTCTTCGATTGACCCTAAACATATTTATCTTTTATATCGCAATCAAATACATTCTAATTATAAACAAGACAAAAATATCCCAATTAAACTGTTATATTCTGTGCCAATAGGAATATATACTTGAAAAACAAGGTGGATAAAATAAGTAAAAGTTTATACTGTAAAAACCAGTACAATATAGAATAAAGGTAACAGTTATGCACAAGGTTGTCATAAGTCAATCCAGTAGTGAGTGCCACTATTGGAAGGTTGGTAGTTCTCACGTAAGTCTGAGTTGTACTCCACAGACCTCAGCTAGTGTATTTAGCAACTGCCCCACGCAGTCACATGTGGTACAAGGCCGAATTTAATGTGGAGTATCCAAGCCCATAGACCCCGTAAAAAATGGGGTCAGGTCAATCTACCACCCCAGATGAGACTCTGCCCTTCGGCATAGCCTTGTCTGGGTTCCTTTCTGCTCAGAGGCAGAGAGTTCAACCAGCCATCTGAAAAGATTTCAGCTAGTATATTTAGCCACCCCCTATGAGGGTTTTATGTGGCATAAGGCTGGGTTTAAAGTGGGTTCTCCAAGCCTGTATGCTCAACCAAAAAATGTCCATAGAACCCGCATAATGGGATCGGGTTGGTCAACCTCCCCGAATGAGACTCTGCCCTTCGGCTGAGCCTTGTCTGGGTTCCTTTCTGCTCAGAGGCAGAGAGTTTGACCGGCTAGCCAAAAAAGATTTTGGCTAGACTCTGTAGTCCATTGACTTACTGATACTTATAGGTAGTTACTACCTATAGTGTATTCATTCATGGGTGGGGGTGACAGGTTATTCCATTACATCATAAACTAATAAATATTAATATATCCACCACAGATCTTAGTAAAAATAATGAAATTAAATATATACTATACTAAATTTGATATATCTAATTTAATCATTCGTAATGACTCCTCCCCACCAATTAACGTGTTGTAGAAAACCAATGTCATATATAAATTTAAATGTCCCTTGGTAGATTGTATTCCCAGCAGAAAAAATAATATATATATTGGTCATACAGTTACTATGTTGTCTCAATGATTGGGTTTTCATTTGAATGATGCATCAAACATATCACATTTACAACAGCATGCCTGTCCACATTCACAATTTAGGAAAATTCTTGTTCAAAATACAACTATACTTTTTCATAAAAATAATAAACATAAACTAAAAATTCTTGAAGCTATCTATATTAAAAATTGAAATCAATCCTTGAGAAAATTAATTATGAATAATGCACAAAGGTTTTAAAATGTTTGCAGTAGATGGTTTAAAATATTTAGGTTTTAACTAAAAGTTTTAAATAGTATTTTTTTTTTTTAATAAAAAACACATTTGAACATTTCATAACTTAGTTACCTCCCTGATATTTACATCGTAAAATTTAAATCATACAATAAATAACCTCAGTATTTTTTCCTTCACAGGTAAAAAATTTAACTGTCAGATGAACACAACAATTTTGTCTTAGAACCCCCCAGCAATGATGACATTGTACTAATGTTGAAAGTAATGTTAAATAAATGAATATGTATCAAAATGGTAATTTTCTCATTTCCTTTAACAAGGACATGGAAGATTATGGCTCTCCACAGTTTCCTGTCCTTTGTAGCTCTTAGTAAACATTGTCTTTTTTCTATATGTCCTACTCACTGTTCTGTCAACCATTTATACAAGCTTGTTAGGTCGGTTATGCAATGTTTCCCTCTTTCCTTCAATATGTCCTCTCAGGATATTATATTTTGATCAGAAGTGAAAGGGCCAGACATTGATAATTTAATTCTAAACAAAGCACACATATGCAACACTTTTATCTTCATATTTATTCACTTCTTCATGAGAGCAAATATAACAGATGGTTAGTTTAATGAGCAGACCTAAATGTCTACATGCAGGCAAATACAAAAATTGTCTGGTTCTTGCAATCAGTGTAACACTGGGATTTTGGATCCTATAGCCTTCACTTGGCTACTAGAGGATTAGAATCTGCAGGACTAGGCTTATTTCATTAAAGTCTTCAAACTACCCAAAGATAAAAACACTGCATCATTGTCTGACACTTTAGCATGTGAAGCCAGCAGATGAGAATTACAGATACTGTAGTTTGATTCTAATTAGAGGGCTGGGCAGCAGAAATTTGATTTTAGTTAGAGTGCACAGATACTTGGATCTTTGGCAAAAGGTGCCAGATCATATACAAATAATCCTATCATTTTTAAGGGCTACTATAGATTAATTAAATATTTTCTGAATGTTAAATTTAAATTCTTTTTTCTTTCCTTTTTTTATAGGGATCCGACCATTCTTGGAATCTTTGTTGTTGGTTTTTGAAAAATGTTACAAAGCTTTGCTTAACCATGTGGAACATTATCAGGTGAAATTTCCTAGATTTTATTTTGTATCCCCAAAGGAAGTTTTGGAATTGGTTTGCTATGGTAAGTTTTCAGATGAAATTCAATGAATAAATAAATAATAATGGTGATTTTTTTTTTTTAATGGTATCTAGGTAGCAATATTTAGTAAAATAACAAACTATTTACATTATTGGCATTTGGACTAATGTTGCTGTCTTTGTTGTTATCATGATGTTTCAGCTGTTGTGCCTTCCAGACATCTTCAGGATAATCTGGATAACCTTCAGGAAATTTCAGACTGAACCCTTTATTTAATCTACTGGGATGAATTGTTCTTGTTCAGCTGTTTGTGACTAGAGATATCTCGTCTTATTCTTTTTTTTTTTAAAGCAAGGTCTACCCTGTACAAAGCCCAGGTTCACTCACAGTAGAGGGTTATGATAAGGGATAGTCTATATGAATAGGAGCGACTGGGCACCTCTTCCTGGCATAATGGTTAACAAGCTTGTCTCACTAGAATAATTACAGCTGAGTAGTGAGTTCGATCCTCATTGGGTGCCCCATACCTTCGGCCTTGTGCCACATCTAAGCTACGCTTAGAAAATCGATATATGAATAGGAGGGGAAGTTAATGGTTGATGCTAGATTTGAACAGGTTAAGATTATAGAGATTGGGGAAACATCCTCTTGAGAATCTGTTCTATAGGGCTGTGTTCACAGGAAGAAACTATTTGAGTGGAACTTACTTTTTATTGATGGAATATGGAGGGAATGTGTGGGTGGTTTGCTACATTGTAAGTGGCATTGTGAGTCCTAGCTACAAAGGTCAAACCTGGTATAACCAAGAAATGCAGTTCATCTGAGCGCTTTCCATGAGAGTAGCAATAGAGAGAGAAGTTGGAGTGTGGAAATAATTCTTCTCCAACAAGGACTGGGAAATGCTTTTGAACTCTATCAAGACTGGAAAGTGAGGTCTGGGTAGCTCCTGCCCAAATATGGCAACATTACCCCATTTCCAGCCTGATCTGACTTTAGTACTGCTCAATTATTGCCTATTGCTCATGCCATTTCCACTGAGTTTGAGTCTGAACTACTCAGCCCAGGGATTAAATTCAATTACTATACTACCAAATTCATGGACCAATGCTTTTGTAAGTGGGTCGGTAAGTTAGGGTTGATGTAGTAGTAAACCTGACTTGATATTATTTGAGTGTTGTTAAAGTAATTACCCCATTGCTATATGCATTTGTAGTGTAGGAAGAATCCTTTTCTCTTTTTTTATATTGAAAATGAAATGAATTAAAACATACAACAATAATAAAAACAATAAAAACTTGAGACATGTGTTGACATAAATAGCAAGAATTTGTATTTTTTGTGATATGAATTACAGAATATTGGTATGGTGTGTGTAAAAATGTTCTCAGTGTCTCTTTTGTTTCAAATCAGTGTTTACTTGGTTTGGTTCCAAGAATTTCATTTGTGAAGATGTGTTTGAAATTCTCTGTTTTTGATCTTCAAGAGTTGAGGATGGTGTGTGACATAGTTTGGTTCCAAGAATTTCGTTTTTGCTCTTCTTAGCATTTTAACAAAGATGTGAGTTTCTGTACTACTACTACTTGTCTACGGCTATAGGGTACCCCAGTCTACACTACACTATTCTACTCTCTCTCTTGTGTTGGAAGGATTGGTTTTAGAATGATGAGGGTAGAATTATCATTTTGAACTACAAACACATGACTGTAAAGTAAAGACTGCCTGTAATAATTGTGGTAGAAACATATGCAAAAATCATGGTGACTTTCTTGTTCGTTGCTTGGAATACGAAAAAAATAGTTGAAAATACTGTTTTAAAAGCTCACACTAAAAATAAAATGAAACCAGTCTGGTATAAAAGTCAGAGAACTATCTATTTATATGTAGCATATCTTGGGCAAAACAGACCTGGCAGAGACTATCCCTCTCCAGATCAATATTTTAATTGGAAGATTAAAAATATGATTTGAAGAAAAAACTGATATAATATTTTTTTTTAAATTATTTTGATTTTGAGATTGGTATTTAACATTTTTTTTACTGATTATTATTCAATCTTCACTGTCCAGCATCAAGAAAGTTCAGAAGCAGTGTAGTGGCCTTGTGGGTGATGAATTATTCTCCACTCTGCAACCCATTTCTAACAGATGAAACTCTGCCATCATCTTACTATTCTATTACTAATTACTATGGCAGATGTTCAGATGAATTACATTCTTTTGTTTCACTAGCTCATACTTTCACAGCTAAGACTTGCCATGCTATGTTCACAGTGGCAAATCATCCTTACCCCTTTGTTTTCCTTTAACCCCTCCCCTGTCAATCATTTTGGGAAGGAAAGCAAACTATTTTTCTTGTAAATGCTATTTAATTTTGTTTTACACTGGGATCTGTAAAGTGTAAAATTAAATATCAATAAAAACAAATTTTATTATTGGGCATATAGAGAAACCATAAAAGATGGGGATGTTTACAATGACAGATTGTTGTTTCAAATTGCATCTTACATCTGTTTGGTCAGAGAATCTCATGATCAATGACAGAAAAATTCCATATCTGAAAATCTTTAGTAGCAGTTGATTGCTAATGTTATGCCCAGGGTTTCGTTAGGACTACGATAGCCAGGACGCAACGAGAAAATAAAGAAAATAAATAAGAGATCCCAGAGTTTAATGTAAAAATAAAGAAAAAGAACAGTGGGAGGGGAATTCTCCGAATCCAGACACCGGTAAACACAGCAAGAAATATACAATGTGTGGACACAAAATGACAAGAGACAATATGAGAATTTATAATAGAAATAGTTTATTTACAAATATACAAGATGCAAAAGTAAGATAAGAAAGAAAAAACGAAACTTAATAACACAACAGATGGGAAGATGAGTAATCAGTGAGACAAATATTACTGCAATGAATATTATAGGAATATAGAGCAAGCAGACAATAAGATATATAAAAAAATATGCAACTGAGGCGAATGAAGAAAACAGTAACCAGCGAGTAAATTCAAGCTCTCCCAGCTGGTATTTCAAACTTGAGTCGTTCCTTCCTGAGTTCTGTCTCCAAATCACACTAACTGCCCGTTCTAGCCGTCAACCGTGAACGTCCATCGAAGAACTCGCCGACTTGGAAAAAAGTAGTTGTTTTTATAGTTGTTCATGTACCCATAATCCCTTGCGTCTTCCTGTGATCCCATAATTCATTGCGTCCATGTCCCATAATGCATTGCGTCCATGTCCCATAATGCATTGCATCGTTATTGGATAAAAATGCGATGCCAGTCCCCCCTCATTCTTTTACATTATCTGGCCGAGGATGGATTCCGTCAGAGCAGTAAGTGCTTTTTTTTCTCTCCCTCATTTCAACTGCAGTAGCTTTACATGCTAAGCAAATACGGGCTCTTTTTTGGCGGGGACAAGGCAAGTCGCGACCAGTTGTGCTTGTCCCAGGTTCTGTCTCATGTCCGCCACAGCAACACTTACAGTAGATGGTGATTGACGTCGATCAGGATTTTCATCAATAATACAGTGTAAGAAAAAAAAGATGTTCATACACTCTTTTTTTTTTTGTTTCCTTTTTCTGAACATAAAAGGGAGGGATTATCAATGTTCTAATATACACATGTGAATCATAAAAGCATAACCGACTTGGGTGATACATACACAATGTACTTAAAATATACTTATAAAATCTGAGGTGAGGGTACAAATATTGGGCTAATGTAACACTAATTGTACCAAATTTAATTGACAGCAACAGAAAACATGATTATTACTGAATCTAACCGTTCAACATAATGTTTGTGGTCTTTAATAAAAATTAGTTTCTGGAAATTATTACCTAACAGCCAGAAATCTTTTTTCCCCAAGAACTGATCATTTGTTCAGATGCTTCCCTGAAAACTATAATCTTAACCCCTTCATGGGTTAATCATTATCTATCTTTTATCCGTTTAATCTTCACTTCCTACCACTTCTACTTTCATTCAGATCACACACCTCATACATCATAACCATTTTAACAGTAACCCTCTACCATGAGTGGCTCTTGAGTGAACTTTTTTTTAAAAAATCACCCAAAAAACTATTGTAGTCACTAAAATAAATTGTCAGCCAGAATGGATTTTCCTTGATTCATACAATCTTAGAATCTTGGAAGAATCTTAACAATCATTAATCAATAATTTCCTATCCCCCATATCTTCATAATCTTCACTTCCTACTTCTTATTCATATATGAATATCATGTATCTCTTTTAATAATTCCCTACCTTGAGCTTGAGTGGCTTTTGAGCCTTGTACATGTCAGTAAATGATCATAACAGAAAACAATTGATTTCTTCATATATCATGCTTGAAATGATGCTGAATAATAACCTGGCACCATTTTTTTTTTCTTTTTTTTTTTAAGTGTTTCACCACAATCAAGGCAGGAAGCCACTATCATGCAAGGGGTTACAGAGAGTTGGAGTGAGAGCAAATAGGAGTGATAAAGGAAGGATGACGAGAAGGAGAGGGGATACATCAAGACATCTGGAGACATCGATTGACATTACATTTGAATAGTTGGAGATTATAGCTATCAGGGAAACAGGAAAAGGGGAGGGAGTTCCACAGGTGAGAAGTGTGAAACTGGAAAATATTGGAGTAGAAGAGACGGCTACATTTAATAGTTTTGACAGTGAAAGGGTAAGAGCAAGATGCCAGCTTAGTAGAACACTTAAATTCATGAAGTCTGGAAACCAGCAAAAGCAGTTCATCAGAGCAGTTACCATGAAAGTATTTGTAAAAAAGACAAAGGGAGTGACAGCACATCTGTGTGAGAGTGACTGCAGATGAAATGCCAGATCAGGGCCAATTACATTGCATATCCATTTCTGGATTTTAGCAAGAATCTTGAGACAAACAGAAGGGGCTCCAGACCATATATGGCAGCAATATTCCATACAAGGGCAAATGGTTGATTTGTAGATTTGAAGGAGTGACTCTCGCGAGAAAAATTTTCTGGCACAGGTCAGGGAGCCAACTTTTCTTGCGGTGGATGAAGCTATTGACTCAATGTATTTTAATGCAGTTTTTAGTGATCATAATTTCTTTTGTTTGTCTGTGTTTTTATCATTTCATTTATCTCTCTTTTTTTTATTATTTTGCAGGAAAGGACCCCAATAAGCTAAATTTGCATCTAAGAAAATTGTTCCATTACATCTGGGATCTTCAGTTTAAAAAATCTGAAGATGTGATACCTGTTTCTACCATAATGGCTATACTCAGTGAAACACAAGAAATTCTGCCTTTTCAAAAGGTGAATGAAAGTCTTATGGCATTTTGGGACTCATTTCCTCTTTTTTAATCAGGTCTTCACTTGCAACAAAAAAAAACAATAGCTCTTTTGGTTCCACATATTTCGATAAGTTTTTTTTTATTTATCTTACCCCAAGCAAGGTGATAAAGCCACTAAGATACAACTGGTTACTGAGAGTAAATTGAAACTGAGAAAAAGAAAAGAGGACAAAGAAAGAACAGGATTCAAGGAGATAGAAGATAACGATTGATATTGCATTTATTTTTGAAGATCAAAGTTGACTAGAAAGCAAGAAAGCCAAAGAATTCCACATATTTTTTTTGACATACCAAAGTTTTTTGTTTTAATCATTTTATTACAAGCAAGGCAATAAAGCCACTAAGATGAATTGTTACAAAGTGTTAAATATGAGAAAAAGCAAACACTATTAATGAGAGAGAACAATGAAAGAACAGGAATAAAGAAGACAGAAAGTAATGATTGATGTTGCATTTAAATTTTTGAAGATCAATGTTGACAGGAAAGCATGAAACCAGAAGAGTTCCACAAATGAGAATTGAGGGAAAAGAAACTGTTAACATAGAATTTTAGTCTTATCAAACAATTTCAACTGTAAAATGATGAGACCTACCTGCCAATCTAGTGCTTAAATTCATGAAATTCCCACCATGGATTTTCTGGCCTTCTTCCAGTGTACTACTATTCATCTGGAAAGAGCATCTCTTTTTTTCTTTTTTTTTTTTATAATGAAAAGCAGTCAATCATAACAAATACAAAATTCAAACCATTGATAGCAATTCATACAATAAAGGACATTACATGAATTTATTCTTTTCTTTGTTAAAAAATTCCAATATTATTCAGCTGTTCTTTTTGTTTTAAATACCAATATTGAAATTCTGGCAATCTGGAGCATTATTTTGAGTTGGGATTCGAAGAACAATGCAAGTTATATCTCATTGAAATCCACACTGCTCAGAAATGTGTGTAGTTAATGTATGCTAACTCTTTCATTTTTCTCACCTTTCAACAGAATTCACTATCTATTATTTGGATTTCATCCCAGTCTTATCTCTCCTGACAGTATCTGCCTTTTTAACTTCTCCTTTTGATCTGGTCTTTCTGTGTTTATCAAGTATGATTTGAAGTGTGGCTGAACTTGCTCATGTAGTATTTTTTTAACTATTTCACCCCAGTCAAGGTGATAAAGCTGCAAGGAGGTGAAAAATCTGAGAAAAATCCATTATTAAGAAGTGAGGACAATTAAAAAATAGGATTCAAAGAGACAGAACATGACAATTAATATTGCATTTAAATTCATGAAGATCAAATTTGACTGGAAAGCAAAAAACAAAACTTTCGCATGTTAAAAGTGTGAGAGTAGAAACTGTTAGCATAATACATTAGCGTTGTTGTGGTTAAATCTAGAAATGTCAACTGTAAATTGATGTGACCTTGTTGCCAATATAGTGTAGCATCTAAATTCATAAAATCTAGGTACAATTGCTGAAAGTTCATAAAAGTAGGGAAGGGAAGCTATGTTATGGCAGTGGAAAAGTGACTTAAACTGATAAGCCAGGTCAGGACCAATAATATTGCTGATTTTTCTTTGAATTTCAACTGTAAAATGATGAAAAAGGGGAGAAATCTTTTCAGGCAATTCCTCCTTTGCCACATTTATAAGATATGTTGTAGATGCTGCGTTTTGTCAGATATTATTTCCTTCCAATTATTTAATTCTGTAAGCAGCTTAAAGTGGCTTTGAGATTCAGTTCAAAATAATGCCTGAAAATTACCAGAACCCTATACTTTTATCTTCTACTGTAATATCTAACAAAAAGTTAAAACTTTATAGTATTGATAATGACACAATATAAATAATAATGAGGTCTGTTCAAAAAGTATCAGAACTGTTTTTATGGCAATGGAGCTAAAGAACACAGAGTGAGTCTGTTTGGTGCAGATTGATCTTGAACTATGCCACACATGCACATTAAGTTATAAAGTTCATACTCACTTCTGTTGTTTAGAGTAGGGCTTGGAAGCAAAGTGTGTAGAGCGTGGTCATCTCACAATACCACAGAGGTTTCATCAGGGACCATGACAGAGAAAATTGAGAATATAATCTGCACCAAATTTTGCCAAAAACTTGGTAATATCAACACAGAGACCTCTACAAAGTTGCAGAAAGTGTTTGAAGAAGACTATATGAGCCAGACATGATTGTACAAGTGGTTCAAATGTTTCTGAGATGGCTGAGAAAATATTGATGGTGGTCTGCATTTTGGGAGATCTGCAGCCAGTAGAATGGATGAAAACATTGCAGATGTGCATACAGCTATTTGAAAAGTCGATGAAATCACCATGCATGAGTTACTGGAGGATGTGAACATTAGTCATGCTTCAGTGAAGTCCAGTCAATTCTCACTGATGATTTGGGTATAAGACATGTTTGCCAAGTTTATTCCTAAACCGCTTTCAGTGGACCAAAAAGAAAATTGGGTTTCAGTTGCACAGAATCTCCTTAATTTTGGTGAGGAATATGAAAACTTTTTGAAAATCATCATAACAGATGACAATTCATGGGACTATGGCTACGACAAGGAAACCAATGGTTCATCCTTACAGCGGAAGACTCTAACCTCTCTGAGACTAAAGAAAGCACAAATGAGTCTAAGCAATGTGAAGACACTCCTGAGTTTTCTTCATCTACAAGGGCATTGTCCATCATGAGTATGCTTCACTTTGTCTGACATTAAACAAGGAGTGATACCTTGGCATTTGTAGGATGCTATTCATTGGAAAAAACAGAATTTCATGTGTCTGGTGAGTAGCAACTCCACCATGACAATGCACTTACCCATTCAGTGCAGCTTGTGCAGCAGTTTTTGGCTAAGCACAACATTTCCCAGGTTCAACAAGCACCATATTCCTCAGATCATGCTCCTTGTGACATTTTCTTCTTTTAAAAACTCAGATCCCACTTTAACAAGATTTCAAGATCTCGAGAAAATCCAAGAGAATGCAGTGAAGTAGCTTTTTGCTATCTCAAATAAGGAGTTCCAGGAATGTTTCCCTCAATCAAAACAATGATGGATAAAGTGTGTGGCTTCAGAATTAGACTACTTCAAAGGAGATTAAATGCCGAATTTATATGTGTTGTAGCTTTCTTTTTATAGTGCCAGTTTTGACACTTTTTTGATCAGACCTCATATAGTAAAGTTATATATAGATTGCCTTTAGATGTGTGCATGAAATAAGGTCTGTAAAAAAAAAAACATACTCTTGATATTTTGATATTCCCTAATAGTAATATCTTTATAATAATAAAGATACATTTGACTGCACAAATCTGCTTATATAGAAATTAAATCAACAATTACAAATTAAATTAAAACTCAAATCATTTCCAATGCATTAATGATTTGAATGCTGGAAATTAATTAAAACATTTACATTAAATAGTTAATCAGTATTTATGCCATCTGCACCATTAACATTCACAAATTTGTTAGAAAGTAAACCTGATAGCCTGTGTCAGAACACGGACCTGATAGCCTGTGTCAGAATAGTGGTTGGTGGGCTTGAAGGTAATTAGCCTTTAATGTCATAACTTTTGTTTGCCTATAGCTTTCATTTTTTTTTTTGTCCTTGTGCTCATTTTTTATTTGTCCTCAAATGAACCATTTTAGCTGTTTTTAATTGTTATATTTCAGTATTAACAATTTATGACAATTGTTGTGGCCTGTTTAGGGGCCAGAAAGAAAGACACAGAAGACGAAAGTAGGTTGAATAAATGTATTGAAATAACAGATATATACAAAGCAAGAGTGTTAGTAATAAGCAGATAGAGGTGTACGTCCGAACGGTAGGTTAACACTGCGTCTCCGCTTCCCAACTGACTGCCTACAACTCTTGCTAGGAAGTCTCATAGTTTGTATTTATGAGAGGAGGAAGAGTTCATTCTACTGTAGGAGGGTTTACCACAACAGTAATATTTTTTGTTACCCTTCTGTTTTGTTATGAATGGTCTTTTAATATCTGCTTTTATTGCTCTAATAATCATTACATTCTTCAGCACATCTACATGAAGAATAATCAGACTTTGTAAGATACAGAATGAAAGAAAATGTATGCATATAGCCTGTACCAAAATATTTAGTCTTTTTTTTTTTTACTTTTTTTTATTTCAGCCTCTCATCTGTGATGGTCCCATAGAGCACTGGCTGGTAACATTGGGACCATTAATAAAGGAAAGTCTTAGTCACCAACTTTGTTTGGCTATGAACAGTACAGTGGCCTCATCATCACTCGTTTCCTCCCCAGAAGAAACAAATGAAAAGAATATAAGTAAGTGTATATAAATAAAAAATAGCTAAGTCTGTATGAATCTGACATGTCAGACTTATAAACATTTTCCTGTTTGTTCCTTACTTATTATAAAACGCAGATTGTGTGTGTGTGTGTGTGTGCGTCTGTACGTTTATATATTGGATCGGATTTCCTACATTTTTCAACTGATTTCAACAAAACTTCACAGGACTACATAAAATTACCTTGCGGTGGTTCTAACAGTGTCGAAAATTGGAAAAACACAATTGTTTTTGCACAAAATCAATTTGAAAACACGATTAAGAGGCATCGCTGTTGAGAATGAAAGCGGGACAACTCATATCGAGTTATACTTATTATAAAACCCAGGTTGTTTGTGTGTGTGTGTGGGTGTTCATTTATATATGGGATCAGATTTCCTACATTTTCAACTGATTTCAACAAAACTTTTTTTTTTTTTTTTTTTGGCAGGTAGTGTTTCTTATTGTCTTGCACACTTTTTCTTTATTTTTACATTAAGAATGCTTTAAAAATTCCATTTACAAGACAATTGTTTATAATAAAATTCTATTCAATCGGTAGTTTCATAACGATTGAAAACAATGTTTTTTGTTTGAGTTTGGGTTTGACCAATTCGTAAAAAAAAAAAAAAAAAAAACATGCATGTCCATCAACCTTGAACAATAATCTTTGTCAATTTTATTTTTTAGTCTTTATGATGGTCGATACTTGATCTATCTCTTACTGTTACATCCCCGGTCAACGCTGGGCTCTACTGCTAGTCAATAATACTTGTATTACATTTAATTTCAAATAAATAAAAAAATTAACACGGTTAATTTTTTTTAATATTGTAACTGGATCCATTTAGATTCAATTAAACAAAGAAAGATTTAACAGTTAATTTCTGTTAATATTCTATCAGTTAAAAAACTGATAAAGATTCATTTCTGTTATTTGTTTCTTTAAATTTTTATGTTTATTTGGAGGATTTCTCTCATTAAAATCTATCTTGCACATTTATAAATCTACCATTCATCCATGCATTGAATACTGTTAACATATCTGGTCTGGTACCCCTGCTGTACATCTTGAAATTCTTGACAAAATCCAAAGAACTGTCTGTAATGTAATCAATCCTGACTTGGCATCTCAACTACAGTCACTTTCTCACCAACATTTCCATGGCAACTGCTGTGATGAGGTTTTTTTCCCTGGTGCCCTGACTACACAAATTTAAGCATGCTACTAGATTGGCAACGAGGTCCCACCATTTTACTGTTGAACTAGCTAGATGCACCCACCACTTCTTCTCAGTTTCTTTTCATGCACTTCCCACCTGTGGAAATCCCTTCTGATTCATTATTTTCCTGATAACTCCAATCTTCAAAAATTTAAGTGCAATGTCAATCACCATCTTCAGTTTTTTGAACTCAAATCCTTTTGATCCTTTCCTCAGTCCTCCCCATTCTCAGTCTTCTTGTTCTTTCACTTTTGCTCCATGTAACCCGCTGCCTTATAATGGCATTATTGCTTTGATTGGGATGAAATGATTAAAAAATTTTAATGTGAGTTAGAAAAATAGCTAATGAAGTTAGAATCTTAGAAGTGTTGCCATTGATAACTCAGTCTAAATTAGAAGATTCTGGATTTTTCATTTTTTCTTATTCTTTAGAAAATGGGAATGGACAAACTGAAGAGAAAAACTCTGAATCCGAAATTAAACAGAATTCATTTTTTACAAAACCTGAAAGTTTGGAAAAGTTATATGGAAGCTGGAAATGGCTGAGTGACATTCCTACTGAGATAATTATACTAACTTCAAAAATAAAATTCACAGAACAAATCCTTCAGGCCATGGAAGGAAACATCAAAGAACAGGAAAGAAAACTAAAGGTAAGTTTGAATTTCCTTAAAATAACAATTTTGAATATTTAAAATAGGAAACTATCCTCCATCCAGAATAGATATATACACTAAGTTTTTACAAACTGGAATGACCAAGAAAATTTTTATGCCTCTACATCCAAAAATGAAAATACTAATTGGATTTCTGTTTGAATTATCACTTGAAAATCATGAAACCTAATTTAATTGGATTCTGTCCATTCATCAGTTATCTTGATGCTGTCTTTTAGGGTTTAATGTTGCAAAAAACAAAGAGAAAAATCCCAGAAAAATTCCTTTCACCATCATTTAATTTTAAGCATAAAACATCACTCCAAGAGAAGATTGAGGTAATGTAAGAAAATGAATATAACAGATTTATATTAATTGATCTATAAGTAAGGCATCAATAGGTATAATTTGGCATAATGTTCATGGCATGCAGTCAGCATATTCTAAGTTTTACCACCAAGACAATTATGTTACAATTATAAAAGAACTAATCTTAACATATTAACATGGAATTGAAAGGAAAAGAATCTGTAACTTCCTTACCTGTGTTATTATCTTGCAGACAGTTTAAGCATTTATATTTAACTCTTAAAGAATTTGAATGCTGTCTTTTAAATGCCATGTTTCTTCATTTATCTGTGGAGATCATCATATTCCTTTTATTTGATATGCATGAATTGCCAAGACTTCTTGGGAAAATAATAGTGTAGTTTCATATTGCTGCCTTTGTTGTTTTGAATTCAAAGTTTTTCTTCCTATAGACTGGCTGCCACCCAGGGCTACAGAATACTGGGTGTAATGAATAAATTGTCAACTAAATTATGCAAAAATAAAAATAACACTGGCATCTCATTTTAACAGATACATTTGCCAAGATTACATAAAAATATATTGAAATATAAAAGAATAAATTTATTCAATAAAATTACCACTGGCTTCAAACACACCAACCAGACGACTTTGGAATCTCCTGCATTTCTTCTGGATGGTCTCCTTGTTTAAATTGGTGAAAGCTACCATAATCCATGCCTTCAGTTAATCTTTGGTGTTACAAGTTTTGATGGTCTCTGGCTCAACTGTACCCCACACATAATAATCAAGTGTGTTGCAGTCTGGGGAGTAAGGTGGCTAGATGTAAGGGTGATGTGGTTGCAGTAATTGTCTGACAGTCATAACTTAGTTCTCCTGCTTGTGTAGCATGGTGCAGAGTCCTGTTGTCAAACATAAATTCTTCCAGCAGCCACCCTCTTGACTCAGGATAGCACTACTTCCTCAAGGCACTTGATGTGGCCTCCATATTGAGTCTGATACCCTGTTGAGAGATAAATAGAGGCATAATGTCATCATCAATAGTGATCACTCCGGACACCTTAGTAATTCTCATTAGATTCATCCAGCTCTTTCCGAATATGCTGCACTGTCCTCAGATTGACACGCAAACACTCTGAAATATTTGTATTGGAGCTTCTGGTATGAATGCCAAGCAGTACAGCATATGCTTCAAAATTTCTGGCAGACTGAATTATGTCATGGTGTTCATCTTCTCACAGATGGTGCCCAACTGATCCTACTATACTGTGCAGTCAACCAAATCAAAAACAAACAACATGAATGTGCAAAATTAAAAATATAAAATAGCGACAATTTACCCATCGCAAACCGTATAATCTACCGTTATTTAACACACAGAGAAGAGATGGCTTCATGCCTTTTCCAAAGGTAATAGTACAAAGTGAATTCAACAGAACTTCTTGATTCCACTTTTTCTACCAGGAGGCTCACTTACTGCTTTTTAAAGTTTATTAAAAACAAGCTAAATGTCTGATTTACATTCCAAGTTGAGAGGAAGACAGGGGCCTGGATCACATTCTGAGCCAAGAGGAAGACAGGGGCCTGGTTCACATTTCGAGCCGAGAGGAAGACAGAGGCCTGGTTCACATTCTGAATCGAGAGGAAGACACAAGCCTGGTTTACATTTGTGTTAAAAGGAGATGTTGGTTTTGTTTACAACTGAATTTGCAAGTATCCACCCAGAAGATGATCCTTTTTTGGTGTGGTCTTAAAATATTTTCTGGTGTTAGATGACCTGCAAATGTCTGAAAAGCTGTAAGAAACAAATCAATCAACATGTCCATAAAGAAATAAAAAATGAAAGGTAAAGAATAATGCAGATCAAGTGCAAATGCAAAATTTTTATAATTCAGAAATAGCTGAGGTGATTTACAAACATTGTTTCTTTTTTAATCTAGTTTCTTATGAAAACAGTTTTCATACAACAGAAAATAGATGAGATACAGGAAGATTTCTTAATGACTCCTCTTACTACTTCAACTCAGACAGTTACTCAGACTGTTCCTCTGACTCTTACATAGACAGGCTGCTTGATATGTTATCTTTTATTTATACCTGATACAGGGATATAGAATTAAACACAAGAATGCATGTGAATATTTAGCAAAAAAAGCTCAACTCTATTATAAATTATGTTAATTAAAGAGTATTAAATCACTAATATGTTAATAAATAATAAATATAAATACCCAAAGTTGAAAATTTACAGATTGATAATTTGATATTTGTTTTAAATTAAATATTTTGAATTCAGGGTATTAGTAATATTAGCTGTTTCCTTATAAGGAAATATTCAGCATTCATTGGTCGAGGAGCCGATGCTGTTTTTGGTTGAAATTTTTAAAAATCTTCCCCCCCAAAACAATTTTTTTCTTTCAAGGAAATAGATGTCTCAGGTTCAGTAATTGTTATTGTTTTCCCAATTTTGATGTGGGCTTTCTTCCTAGGTTTTTATTTGAAGTAATGTAGAATGTCAATATCTTGATTATCATTATTTTCTCTTCAAGCTGTATGTGATATCCATTTAAGTTGTTTATGCTGTTGGAAATCCTCAAGTGATGTAGTTTTAGTTATCTAGTACACTTCTTTCTTTGCGATTCTGTAAATTCGGTAGACAATGTTTTAATAAATATGATCTTCCCTAAGATCCACAGGCTTCACTCACTCAAAGCCATTTTTAACCATTGATCTTAGAAAGCAACTAGCAGCTACTATAGACCTGTAATGGGCCACAACAATTTACTTGAAGAAAAAAATGATGAGGAAAAATTCCATTGAATATTCCTTCCCTCATATTTTTTGTCTATGACCATTTTACACATGTGATAAGACAATGGTCAAGATGACTAGCAATGAGACAGAGGAAAAAATAAGTTGTATTTATTTCTTTGTCACAAACAGTTTTCTTTTACATTACTACGCGTTATAAATGAAAGCAAAAAATGGATTATGATCCAGAAAATAGAAATATTAACATTCAGACATTCAAAGAAATGTTGGCAAAGTTTAACCTTTATTCCTGCAAAAAAACAGGAGGGTTTTTTCTGTTGATACCACTATTGCTGTAACCCCTTGTCTCTGTGACTTTACTGCATTGTGTGGGGTGATACCAAAAAAAAACAAAAAATTACTGAGAACCCTCGGCAATGTTTATTTACAAGACTATAAAAATATGTATACCAAGTAAAATGTGATATTTATTATTTATCATTTTATAAAGAGATAAATTTGAAAAGCAATCTCTTTATTCAAATATTTATAAAAATCTACAAAATTATCAAAATATATGAACTAACTACAATGAAATATTTATTATTTACCATTTTATAAATATGAAAACAATTTTTTTTATTCATAATTTTATTCAAATATCTATGAACTATAGAAAAAGAAAATTTATATAAAATTATATAAATATGATTTTACCAGACATATATTTTCTTGAATTATTTTTTATTTCAAATTACCTTTTGTTTTAATTTTCCAATTTTTTAATATTTTAAACCAGGATCAATGATGCCTAATCAATAGAAATACTAGTTCTAAAACTCAAATAATTCTAGGTTACCTCCCCTAACTACTCTTCTTTTAAAAAACATAATTTTGAAAAAAAATTTAAATCATTGCTCATTTTTCCAAAAACATTGGTTAATTACCAATAGATTTTAACTTTATAAAACAGTAAATAATAAACATTTCATTATAATTGGTTCAGATGTTTTTACAACAAAACACACACACACACACACATACATGTGTGTGTATGTGTGTGTATATATATATATATATATATATATATATATATATATATATATATATCTTTCATATGTCTGGGTTTTATTAAAATTCTAATCACTTTTTTTGAAATAATACTCATCACTGAGAGTATCAAGGGGAAAAAATCCTTTTGACACAATGTTATTTTGTGAGCACAAAGGTTAAACTTTTTGATAAATTTAAATGTTGTTCTTTAGAGTCAACTCCCAAACATTCATATATCCCTCTTCAGGATCAACCCCCAAACCTTCATATGTTCATCTTTGCACTGAAAATAACAGTATTTTGAAAATTGCCTCAAGGTTCAAGAGATAACATGGCTCAATAATTCTTTTGTGAAGAAAAACATTAAAAATCTCTATAAATTAATATGTTAAACAAATTATACAGATTCAAATTATAACACACATTAGAACATATTCTATTAATCACTTTCAAACAAAATAGAAACTTCTTTTATTGAAAACTATTAAAATATATACCTCTACTGAGTGTATACCAACTTAAAATTTAATTGACTCACACATTCAGATGTATACAATCACTTCCTCTGATCAATGATAAAAATGACTTTGAACTAGTGAAGCCTGTGGATCTTGGTGAAGAACATACTTCTTGAAACGCTACCGAATCACAAACAAGGAATTGTACCAGATAATAGAAATTACATCACATGTACTTTCATTGGTTGAATAACAACACATGAGTGGTTAGTAGGCAAAGAAGTATCTTCCTGTTTCTGCTCAGTGTCACTATAGAATTTTAACAAGCAATATCCCAAAGAGAGGAGCTAGACATCTTGACTTTCTAACAGTTGTTAGCAAAGACACTGAATTCAGTGTCCTTTGGTGCAAAGTCCGTTTTCAGGCAGGAAATGTTACAGTTGCATTC
>CAHIKZ030001344.1:422500-535897 GCA_903632075.3 Acanthosepion pharaonis
TGACAGTTTACATTTATGGTCTGAAAATAAGTGTTTAAGAAAATAAAAGAGAATAGGGATGACAACTCAAATACTACCTGCTAAAAATAACATTTATAATAATAAAAATGATCCGTCCTTGATATGATGATAAATTACTTCTGGCAGCAAGGCGGCTGATTAGGTGGTTTTGAGGAGCATGGAACCACCTTTTAATTGCTGCTGTTCCCAGGTCTACCCTGACTTGGGCTAGTAGCACCTGTTAGGGTCCCAACTACCAGCAAATAGTTAAAACCCAAACTGAAGTAAAAATCCTTTGAAAGTGTAGAAATACATTTTTATAGTGAAGCTGCCAGCAATACATTTTCATAGTAAAAAATTTACTAGCAATACATTTTTGTAAAAAAAAAAAACATATTACTAGCAATACATTCTTGAAAACAAAAACATTATGAGCAATACATTCTAGTAAGGAAAAACAAAATATTACAAGCAATACATTTGTATTAAAAAAAGATATTACCAGCATTACATTTTTAAAAAGGAGAAAAGATAATACCAGCAATACATTTTTATAAAAAAAAAATAGAAAAATTGCCAGCAATACTTTTCTATAAAAGAAATTATTAATGCTCACAAGAAAATTAAATTTCAGCATTAAATGGCACATAATAGTTGATATATCATTAAATAAACAAAATAAAAAAGATCAAACAAAGTTGAAAATTTTAGATCAAAATTCATTTAATAACCATGTATGAAATTATGGATTTATAGATCCACTCTTTAATATATGTATGTATAATATAAGTATGTATAATATATGTATGTATAAATCTTCATTAATTTATTTATTTATTTTTCTCAGAACTAAAAGCGATCAAGCAAACCATAAAATTATCTGAAGGTACTGAACAGGTGTCACATATCTCTCTTTTAGTTACCACACAGCAAGTGGCCAAATTAGAAGTCTTTTTGCTGAACCAGTCAATAACTAGTGGCCTGATAAATCAATTGCTTGACCTCTGCAAAGAAAGCAATGGTCATTCAGAGATGGACTTTACCTGGAAAAGGCAACTACAATATTTGTTTGACTATGAATCCAGTCAAGTTACTATAAAGGTAAGAATTTATTAAGACCTTTTCTTCTGAATGATTACTCATGAACTGTATGCCTCATTATTAACATTTATTCAAAACATTTTCATTATCCTAAATGTATTCAAAACATTTTCATTATCCTAAATGTAACTAGTCAGTGTCTTGTTTCAGGTATACATTTACCTTTCTGAGCGGCTTGCAGAACTAAGGTGAATTAGTTTTAGTTATCTGGATGTTCAGGTAGTGCAATGATTAGTGGCTCTGAATGAGAAATCAGCAAACTGAGTTCAAATTGCAGTCAAGTTTGTTACATTCACATAAATACCCTAGTGAAAGGTATGAATCTCAGTATGGATTAAATAAAAGGACTCTCTAAGTCTAGGATTCATTGATATGTATTTTTATGGCTTATCAATTCTTTGTGAATCTTCTATATATTTCACCAATTCTGAATTCAAAAGTCAGTCACCTGAAAGATGTACAAAGATGGTTAAGCATGGAATACAGATATTATGTATGTGAAAGAAAAAACATGATAGATTTGAACAACTATGTATAATCTCACTAGAGAGAGATTATTCAAGATGCAGTTGGCCACAAAGAAGGTTTCAATATCAAACCAAACAAGTTATTTGCACTGAAATTGAGTCTAACAATGTCTTCCTAACTTTCTATTCATTTGTTTTATAAACATTTTTATATGATTACTATTTGATATTATTTATTTGTATGAATTAAAGTCCAACATGATTTTATTGTTGAAGAAATGAATACAAAAAAAGATGAGATCAATGGATATTCACTTCTGAAAAAGATGATGGTAACATTGTTAACTTTTCCTCTGCTCCTTCTCAGAATTTCATTAAACAGTCTTTTAATCATTGTGTATGATTTCTTTTTTTAATGACATATTAACAATTATATCACATTGAAGATACTATGTGTTGTGAGAAAACGAACACAGGTATAAATTACTGAAGCTTTATTCAACTTAGAATGAAGTGAGTCCTACTGGACTTATTTAAATACTGAATATGTACCAGGGGAGATAATCCATACCAAATTCTCCCCCATTGATTATATGTAAGAGACAGTGTCATTCCCCTGTGATTTCTCTGAATTTCATTAAACAGAGTTTTTAATTATTGTATGTGATTTCTTTTTTTATGACATGTTAACAATTATATCACATTGAAGATACTATGTGTTGTGAGAAATCGAACACAAGTGTACATTACTGAAGCTTTATTCAACTTAGAATGCAGTTGGCCTTAAAGGACTCTCTAAGTCTATGATTCATTGATTTGTATTTTTATCGCTTATCAATTCTTTGTGAATATTCTGCATATTCCACCAGTCTAAGAGAAGAACAATTCTGAATTTGAAAGTCAGCTACCTGAAAGCTGTACAAAGATGGTTAGGCATTGGGTGTAGATATTATGTCTATAAAAAAATATGATATATTTGAACAACTATGTATAATTTCACTAGAGAGAGATTATTCAGAATTCAGTTGGCCCTAAAAGACATTGGCTACAAGGAAGGTATCTATATCAAACAAAACCAAACAAGTTATTTGCATTGAAATTGAGTCTAACAATGGCTTCCTAACTTTCTTTCTATTCATTTGTTTTATAAACATTTTTAAATCAACCATTTGTCCTTGCATGGAATATTTTTGTCATATATGGTCTGATGCTCCTGCTGTATGTCCTCGACAAAATCCAGAGACAAATATGTAAGATGATAGGTGATGATCTGGCATCTAGTCTACAATCACTATCCCACAGATGTCCCGTGGCTTCCCTCTGTCTCTTCTACAAGTATTTCCATGGTAACTGTTCTGATAGCTACTTTCATTGGTTCCCAGATTGCATGAATTTAAGCGAGCTACCAGACTGGCATCTTGGTCCTATCCTTTCACTGTCAAAATGGTTAAATGCAACTGTCTCTTCTACTCAAACAGCTTCTTCTCTTGCACTTCCCATCTGTGGAACTCCCTTCCACTTACTTGCCTCCCCGATGACTATAATCTTCAAATATTCAAGTGTAATATCAATCAACATCTGACACCCTGAGCTTGTTCCCTGTCCTTCTCTGTATCCTTTCCTCAAGCATGCCTCTTTACTCTTATTCTTAATCCTCTGTAACCCCTTGTGTGCTAGTGGCACTCCCATCCTTGCTTGGGGTGAATTGCTTTAAAAAAAAATACGATCAATACTTGATATGATTTATTTTTATGAATATCTATGAATTGCCATGCATTCTTGAGAAAGATAGTGGAGTAGATTCCTATTGCCTTCTCCACAGTTTAGAATTCAGAGTATATTGTCTACAGTATTTAATCATGGATGTTATTGTTGATATTCTGATTCTTTTTTTGATGTGGTTCCATTTATCCTCTTTTTTTAATTTATAGTTTTTCTTTGTATAGTCTTGATAATTTTTAGTGTGTAGGATATTTATTGTATATAAAATACAATTGTGGCACAAGGCCAAAATGGGAAAGGGTTGAGGCTGGTCGTCACTAACTATCTTATACCTAGCTAATCTGATTCACGACCCATTCACACATTACAGTTTCCACATTTACCATAAGAACTCATCCGTCACCACTCAATCTTCCATCCACCATAATACCGCATCCTTTCAAGGGGAAACCTACAAAATGCGCCCCCATGCCTTAACAATTTAATGATAATAATTATATATAAAATTCTAATAATGAAGAATGAGAGGGAAGGGAGATGAACCCAACAATAAAAAAAAAAAGTGTGTAGGAATGTTTTTTGAGTTAACATCACTGTTATTTTAAACAATGAAAATTAATATCAACTGGCCTAGAAATCAAGAAGTCTTTTACTGTCATGAGGCAAATTTTCTTTAATAAGAATTTCTTAACTTCTCAGCCAACTGACATTAATTTTATTGTTTATAACAACAGACATGTCAACTTGAGGCAGGTGTACCCAGTAAAAATAACATTTATAGTAATAAGATATAATATTGGATTAAAAAGAAAAGTAAAATTCATTTAAAACTTTCTTTGTTTGCATTTTGGGTACAACAAAATGTTTATGATTACTTGCAAATCCTCATCACCACTTTTGTGATGTTGGATAGCTTTGCTTGTCACTTTTGCTATGTCAAGTGAAAGCTTGTTATCACTTCAAAAATGCTTGTTATATTTGAGACTTTGTAGGTGCTGGTCCTGGTAGTAACACCTTCCAATAATATCCACACTAGTAATACTTGTTCAAGTAGTAATTGCCAAATAGTATAATGATCAGAAGAGAATTGTAATCCATAAAATAGTAGAGTGAACATATAACAACAGTGGATAGACAAGAAGAGTGAACAGTGATTGTATAGTCATCATGCTACTTCCTATTTATTCACTTACTTTATGATCATGTGATCTACTTAATAATGGAATTGCCCATGTTACTCACTAGCAACCTTGTTTCAAACCACAGTGTTGGCAATAACACTTACTCTTATACAACAATAAAGCTAGCAGAAATAGACTTTGAAAATTCCTGGCAAGAGATGTGCATTCCTTAAATAGATACTTGATCTTTTCTTTATCATGGTTTCCCATGGCCTAATGGGTAGGGCACACCAGTTTGAATGCTTTCCCAATGAAAAAAAAAAGGAATGCTGGTTTGATAACTGTCAGAAAGTTAATTTTCTTTAATAAGCATGGCTGATGCTAACATTCAAATGTGTGACTCCTTGCACCTTAATGTTTTCTGCTGACATGAAGTGGAAAGATGATATTGAATTAATTATAGGTCTGCAGCTAGGAAAGTTGGTTCACTGTGTCATGCTAGACAATCTTTCTCACTATAATCTATCTTACATATTTATAAGTCTACCAGTCATCCTTGCTTTGGATATTGCTGCCACATCTGGTCTGGTGCACCTGCTATATATTTAGAGATTCTTGATGAACTCCAAAGAAGAAGAATCTGCATTGTTATTGGTCTTGACCTGGAATTTTGTCACCACTGTAAGGTTACTTCCCTGTGCTTTGTTATAAATACATTTATGGTAATTGTTAACTTTCTTTTATGGTGATGTGACACAAGGGTGAAAGTATGGAGCACACACTGAGGAATGAACTCACTATTCAGTCATAATTGATCTAGGTGAGAGACACACTTGCTAGCCATTATATTATGTTGATGTGCTCTGATGAACTTTAGTCTGTGGTATCTAGAATTTATGAATTTAAGTGAAGTACTAGATTGGTGACATGGTTTCATCATTTTACAGTTGAAATGGCTAAATGTAACCGTAAGATTCAGATTTTTCTTTCACACTTTTCACTTGTCAAACTCTTCTCCAGCTTCTTGTTTTCCAATCAATTTTGATCTTTAAAAATGTAAATGCAGTATCAGTTGTTATCTTCTGTCTTTTAAATTCTTGTTCTTTCATGGTTCTCTCTCCTTAATAGTTTTTTGTGACATCAACAAACACTCATTGCCACTTTTGTGATGCCAATAAATACTCAGTCACTTTCGTAATGCTTGTTATAGTAGAGACTTTGTAATCGCAGATACAACTATAGTATGCTGTTAAAACATGCCAGTGCGTTCAAAAAATCTTACACTTATAGTACTTGCTCGATAATACTTTCTTAACAACTAGCTTGTATAGTGATCCGAATAGAGGAATAGTATAGTGAATAGAGTAGAGAATAGCAGTCTGTATAGTAATAGAGGATAGTGTAGAAATGGCGATCAATCTAAACGTCACACAACTTCCTATATATGCATTTCCTCTATGGTCACATGGTCTATTTGATTCAATAATGGGATCACCAGTAGGCAAACACAGGCAATCCCATTATTCAAACTGAAACTCAAGTGTCAGTAGAGTCACTTTATTCTTATATAATAATAGTTTTTTTTTTCTCTTATATTCTCTAACCATCAGTAACCCCTTGCTTTATTGCCTTGCTTGGGGTGAAATGATTTAAAAAAATAAAAGTAAGGAATTTTTTAATTTCTAAGTTGGTTTTAACATTCATTTCACCATTTAAAACAAGGATGTCAACTTGAACATGTGAACCCAATAAAAATGTTTAGAGTAAAAAAACAAAAAGTCAGATTAAAGAACATAATTTGCATTTTTCAATGTAAGTCTTACTTAGATATCAGAAAACATCTTGGAATTAAAATGTTATACAGGATGCAATGGGTAAATTGTCACCATTTTATATTTTTAATTTTGCACATGCTCAGCATTTATTTTTTATTTTGTCAACTGCACAGTATAGTAGGGTCAGTTGGGCCACTGTCTGTGAGAAAAAAAGCACTATGATGCAATTCACTCTACCAGAAATTTGGAAACAGCATGCTGTACTGCTTGGCATTTGTGCCAAAATCTCCAATACAAAACATTTCAGAGTGTTTGGGTGTCAATCTGAGGACAGTGCAGAGGATTCAGAAAGAGTTTGTAGTGGTGACTTACCCAAAAGGGTCAGAGTCACATGTATGTTTTTCAAGGGAGTATGGAGACGGCAAATTGGCGAGCTTCAAATGGCAGTGAATCAAGCAGCACTTTGTGCTTATGGAAGTAGTAATGTTGCTTGTAGCCATTTTTAATGGCTGGTTCTGGGTGCTCATTGGCTGAGCAATGGTTGCGTCAGGTGCATAATAGCATGGTACGCTCATTCAAGAGCAGTTTGTTTTCACTTCTGATGGGGAGTGGTGTATTAGAGATTGAGACGCAGAGAAAAGTGTAGATTTGTTTTGCCTAGTGGAACTATTGGACTCACACTACCTTTTTTCTTTTTCTTTTTCTGTGTGTGCATCCAACCAATTTTTACAGAGTTGGATGATATATCCAGTCAACATCATGGTGTTTAAAGTAATTGGTAATGGCAACATTATGCCTCCTTACATTTTCCCACAAGGCCTCAGACTCAACACAGAGGCTTATATCAAGTGTCTTGAGGAAGTAGTGCCATCATGGATCAAGTGGGTGGCTGCTGGAAGAACCTGTGTTTGGCAACAGGACTTTGTACCATGCCACACAAGCAGGAGAACCCAGTCATGGCTGTCAGGCAATTTCTGCAACCAACTTACACCTTATATCTGGCCACCTAACTTCACAGACTGAAACCCCATTGATTATTATGTGCGAGGCACAGTTGAGTGAGAAACCAACAAAACTCCTTGTAACACCAAAGATGAACTGAAGGCAATGATTATGGCAGCATTCATCAACTAGGAGACCATCCAGAAGAGTTGCAGGAGATTCCAAAGATGTCCATGGGCCATGGTTGAAGCCAATAGTGATTTTATTGAATAAACTTATTTTTGTATTTCCTGATATTTTTTGTGAATTTTGGCAAATATATGTTAAAATAAGATGTCAGTGTTATTTTTATTTTTACTTAATTTAGATAATTTATCCATTGCACCCTGTATAAGAACACAGTTTCATTCTGGGAGGCCTGTGAATTTAAATTTTTAATGAAATCTTGTCTACTTTTTCAGTGTTTTGACTGGGTTTTTGATTATGGATTTGAATATCAAGGATCTGCAAAAAGAGAACCCATCACTGCGACCACAGAAAAAGCCTTTCTTGGACTCTTTCATGCATTGACCAATTTCAAACTTGGCCATTGCATTGGACCTTTGGTAAGAGTTCTGTTTCTTCAATTTCAGTTTTGATTTCAAAACATTCAAATGTCTGAGGTGAAGACAATTTAGATAATTTCAAGTGGAATATTTATATAAGCCTATAGTCAAAAATTGATGTAAAACAAGCTTGTAAGGGTGCAGAGGTCACTTTGACAAGTCTCACACAAACACCTGTAGTAACCTAAATTTATTTAATTTGTGTAACAATATACTAAAAAAGAAACACTAGGAATTATTCCAAATACACTTTTATAAGTAAATACTTTTTTATTAACAGTGATGTATAATTAGTCCAAATTGTTGTTTATTTAAAATGTAAAAAAAATGAAGCTTCCTAATTTCTGACTTAAATGAAATATTTATATATTTAGTTATTTATACTATTTGTATACTATCCATCTATTTGTTTCTTCCTCTATCCATTTAACTCTCACCTAATGACTACATGTCAGGATCTGAATATATATATATATATATATATATATACTGCATAAATTATCCGCTAAATTGCACAAAAATGAAAATAACACTAATAGTTATTGAGTTTTCAGTAGAAATAATTCTGAATCTGAATGCAGTTACTTGTAGTTATTTTAGGAAGTTCCTTAAGTTTTTTATTTAGTTTTTTTTTTTTTTTTACTTGTCCTGGGTATGATCATAAACTAAATTTAGCAGCAAGACCTCTGATCAAGAAATTAGAGGTTTTCAGGAGTGTGAAACCACCTCTTAAATGCTGTTGTTTCCAGTTCCACTCTGACCTGGTGTGGTAGTACCTGTTAGGGTCACAGTTATGGGCAAATAGTGAACTCACATAAAAAAATCAACAGTACATGTTTATAAAAAAGTTAAGCAGCAATGCATTTTTATAGCAAAATGAAAATCAATCCAACACTAAAAAAATATAAAAGTACATTTTTATAGTAAAATTACCAACAATACATTTTATGATCTACAAACTAGAGACTATAGACGTGAAATTACATACCTTTATCCTGAAAGTATAAAATTATATACAAAATATTTAGATTTTGACATTACATAACCTACAGAGGTTTATATGCCACAAAATCAATCAACAAACTTACTCATTTATTATCTGTCTATATTTCTGAGATTTACATTATTTGGATTATTGTCCTCATCTTTGTCGCCATATTTATTACAACGTTTCTGGGTATTATATGACATTAGGTTTATAATACACAGAAATTCATACACAGATGTCCTCAAGGATACATGGCACAGTGGATAATGGCATTGGTTAGATCCAGTGACAGGACCCAAAGAGTGTGAGTTCAGTACCTGGTTAAGGCAGTGGAGAACTTGGAGAGGGGAATTAATAGGAGATAACTGATAACTGACATCCATTAAACATGGCACATGGAACTAGAACAGTCTACCCCAGTGAGTGAAATAAAGGGTTCAGTTCGACATTCCAACCACCTGAAGAAGGCCGGAGCATACAACAGCCGAAACATTGTAATAAATATGGTGACAAAGATGAGGTCATTATTTGTTGTTGATTATAATTATATTTACTTATGTTTATGTGCTTCTTCATAGTTTGTTAATTTGCTTATTATTTACTTTAGTATTTCTTCATTTTTAGTTTTTGATTTTTAAGTAATGTAGTAACATAGTTTTAAGTAATGTTACCTAAAAATCAAATAACTAAAAACAATGAAAAAAAAATAGACAAAAAATCTAATCTATCCCTAATACAACATTGACCAGCATATATAAATAGTTAAGTGAAAACAACATACATGGCCTGAAGATTGCGTTTAAGCCACTGTTGCCACTTGGTGATGAGCTCAATATCCACTGTTATAATTACATATGCTCTATCCCTGATATTGAGCACTTAACCTCCAAATATAACATATCTTAAAACTATGTTTTTATCATATACATACATACACACACACATATGGTGAAAATATATATATAATCTTATAATTGCCTACCCCCCCCCCGTCTAAGAACTCTCATTCCTTTTATTACTTACACCTCTTCATCTATATATTTTTTAAAGATATTTTAGTTTTTTTAAATATAACTTTGTATGGTTTGTTTCTTTTAATATAACTTGATTTAACTTATCTTAAGTTAAAAATGTATAATTTATTTTATCTTATATTATTATTTTAAAATATGTTTATTCTTTAATATATTTTTTTTTTAAATATATTCTTACTTAAATTTAATATAAATTATCTAAATATGTCGTATTTTTTATCTTTTAAATATATCTTATTTTTAAGTATAATTTATTTTTTTTAAAGTAGGATTTTAAACTTTTTATATATATATATATATATATATCAATTTTTTATAAAACTCCATTTTTGGCCTTCTTTTTGTCTCAAATTAACACCTCATTCTTCATATAACCCCAATTTAATGTCAGAAGGTTAATATCCAGGTTTAATTTTATAAAACCTCTTCCCTTTAACGCTAATACCATCCACTCTCCCCTAACCACTGTCTCAGGCATTTTGTCTGACTGAAACATCAAAATGGATAAATTCTATATCAATTTTTCAACGGCTTTCAAAGTTAAATTTCTAATTCTGACATGAACTCAGCCTATACACTGGGGTTGAATAAGACTGACATAGTTTTCATCGGTTGAAACAGATCTATCCCCACTCCATATGAGGTAATTTTGTATTTTGATGTGTAATACTATATATATATATATATATATATATATATATAACGTGCAGCTGAAAAAATAGAATTTTGAAGAATTCAATATTTTGTCAATTATTTCAGAAATTTGATATTGCATATATTCCCAACTTATTAAATGTAAACTAACATTTCATTTTATTTTAATTTTGATAATTACGGCTTACCGTTCAAAAATTAGATAAAATGTATTTCAAAACAATGAAATCTATTGAATTTTTTGCATTGTGAAACTACATTACTTTTTGGATAAGCATATTTCATTTTGATCAAAGGGTGTCTCCAGTGCAGCACAAACCCCCACACTGAAAATTTTTTTTCCCTTTGATTTAAATTAAATTTAAATTTGAACACCGCAAGACCGCCTATGGACCCACACAAGATTATGCTTTGTGTCTGGTGGACAGGTCGTCAAGTCGTTCATTATGAACTGCTACCAACAGGCCAAACGGTCCCTAGAGACCTATAATCACAGCAATTGAAACGTGTGCAACAAGCATTGTGCCAGAAGGATCCAGCACTGGTGAATCGCAAAGGTGTAATTTTCCTCTATGACAACGCCAGGCCGCATGTCGCGCGAGTGGTTAGGGATACCATACAGCAATTTGGGTGTGAGACTTTGTGCCATCCACCTTATTCACCTGACCTTGCGCCATCCGATTACCACCTCTTCCACTCCCTGGATAATCATCTTCATGGGAAATCCTTCACCAATGAAGCATACTTGCGCAAAGCCCTCATGGACTTCTTTGCATCAAACCCCACCCAAGTTCTATCGCAAGGGCATTGAACAGCTGGAGACACGTTGGCAGAAGGTGCTGGATGCTGATGGCGATTACTTCGAAGACTAAATATAATTTACACATACTGTGAAGTGTTTTCTTTTTTTCCTTTAAAAACGGACAGAACTTTTTTGGTTACCTCGTATATAGTCACATATAAAAAGAATTGTTATAATAGTAAAGACTTCACAAAATATGGAACCTTTATCATGGCATGTATAAACTAATTGTTAATAAATTTTGCTGATTATTATTGTATACACATGCAGTTGAATATGCTTACTTCTCGTCTTAACAAACTAGCATGCACATATTTATATAAGGACAGATACTTGTTATAAAAAATTGTATAAATGTTGTTGATTTTTGTTATTTTAGGGTGGCCAAAAAATTGAAATCATCAAAGAACTCAGTTTCTGTCTTGGAAAAGCAGTTTTTTTGATGAACTGTTCAGTGAACCAAGATAAACTTATCTTGGGAGATCTTCTAAAGGGTGTTACGTTAACAGGTAAGTGGCCAGCTTAGAAAGACAGTGAAATTTGACAAAGTAAACCTGGCAGCTGCTCTTGAAATGGACCTCCAATCAGTAGTTTAATGGGACAAGAAATAGCTTGTAAATATTAATGCCTCCAAAACAAAACTGCTTTCATTTAACTATCATAGAGTACCTTTTCTGTCTGCCATCAACATGGCTGACGCTAGACTCAAGGAGAGCAACACACTGTGTCTTCTTGGCCTCATGCTTTCTACTGACTTCTTATCATAAAGGAGGAGAACTCTGAATCCTACACCATTTATGTTGTAAATTAAATTATCACTTCCCCTTAGATCATTTCTACCCGTATCTGATTCTATACTGTATCGCAAAGAGACACTTAATCCTTCCCCCTTCCTGTTAAGTGAAAGTCTCCTGAAAAGACCTCCATGTTTGTTTGTACATAATGTGTGTATATTAGTATAATTATGGATATACTTTTGCTGTTTACTTATTACATGTTCTTAAATGTTTGTCTATATATTATCGATCAAAAGAGACTGCTCAAAGTTTGAGGTGTGTAATTGGGTCATCAAATTGTAGTATGTGTAGAAATTTAACTATCTAGTTAGTATCAGACAGGTGTGACATAAAAATCCAAAGGTGCATTGAAATACCTAATGATGCCTTTCAGAATCTAAGTAAAGTATTAAAAGTAAGGAAAGTGTCCTCAGAAACAAAGAACTGCTCTAATCTGTCAGAGTTAACTCCTCCTTCACTCCGTTAACCCTTTCACCAGGGGTCTCTCTTCCCTGGCTATAAATAGCTGCTGACCCTTGGCCTCTATCTCTTTTTCCTTCAGGATTTCAGCTATCAACCTCGAAATGTAGTTGCTAACAAGGGATAGCGTGGAAACACGCTAAGCACAATATTCACACATGCACGCACATACAGAATATTCACACACACTTCGTCCTTTGCACTATATATTATGTATTTGTTGTGTTTATAAAAAATATTTATTGTTGAACAAATTCACATTTTCTTCTACTTGATTATTTCTCTTGTTGTTGTCTTTGTTACATTTGATATTGTAAAAATTGTAGAGGGTCAGTTTTTATTTCTATTTATAACCAATACAAATTGGCTGACCCACTATAAATCTTTGATATGGCAGTGAATGCTAAACAATCTCTACCTAGTATCTAACTCATTCTACCATGCCTTATCTTTACAAGAGTTAGATTAGACTAAAAATGGAGCTACTCAATCTTCACTTTCCAGCCTTGATATTGTTCAAGATTGTTTACATGGTCTTGCAAAGACTTATTTTCTAAACTACATCCAACAGCATGACTAGTAATCGTGAGGTTGGCAGTTTTGAGGAGTGTGGAATCACCTCCTAATTGTTGTTGCTCTAATGGCCACCTGACCCAGAGTGGTAGCCCCTGTTAGGGTTCAAGTTATAGGCAAATAGTGAACCCCAAAACCAAATAACAAAACACTATGCTGTTTTGCATATTTGCTCATTATTAAAACTTATCCTAACGATCTTCTAGTCTTGCATTCATTTTAACTCTCAGCAATTTGCATGTGCTGTTAGTAACTTTACCTCATTAAACCATACTTGCTATGGAAACCACAGGAGTACCTCCTAATATATTTGCACTATACTCTATAAAGGGTGTTTCATTAAGACGGATTATGTATAAGAGTGTTTCATTAAGACAAATGAAAGTCAAATAAATCAGTGTTATTGGTGAAAATTTATTTCTCTATTGGATCATGTTATTTAAGTCATGACAATTATGTGTGAAAAATAATATCGCCCAATTGTCTGCCAAATCTAAAAGAAAAAGAAAAAATCATTAGATGCTTAAACTTCATTCACATTTAAAATTGGTCCAAGTTATTGGAACACCCTTTATATAATAAAAACAAAGAGCAATAAAATATATAATCCGGTGTTTTTATTAATATTTTTATTTTTTATTTTTACAAAAGAGTGCTCAATGCAAATCTACAAAGCATAAATATTATAAATTTACTAATTTAATAATATGGTTCCTTCACTACACAGGAATTACCATGTTTCAAAAACAGAAGCTAAAAACTTCAAATTCAATTATATATTTAAATTAAAGCCCCTACTTCTGTTTCATTTTCAAGGAAATTTTGGAATAACTTATTTTGAAATTTAATAAGTTTTATAATCACACACATTCATAATATTAGCTTCTATGGATATGGGGAAATCCAATCATTTTAACAAGGGACGGTAGGGTATTCATTTTCACTTACAACTTTTGTATCAAAATAGGAGTTACTTTTGAAAAGAGGTTAAGTCAAGGTATATATATGTGTGTGTGTGTGTGTGTGTGTGTGTGTGTTTGTATACATATATAAAAATAATGGTTGGTTATTTTCAATCTCACTTATCTGCTAATAGATAGGTCAATCCCTTTTGCAAAAAGCTGCTCAGGCACATTTATGTTTATTACTGTAATTATGCTGAGCAGACCTTAGTTACAGTTTCAAGGAGAGAGCACAAAACCTAACATGATCCCTAATGTGAACAAGGCCAATACATTCAAACACTTGGTCATGATGATTTGTGACTTTATTAGGTTGTTATTGATTAACCTCTTCCTTTACATGTAGTAGTCCAGATTAAGATCTGGCAAGCTTTGAGGAGACATTTTAGGTGTTTACATAATTGTGAAAAATGTCAGCAATCCATTCTTGAGTCACTTGAGATTTTAGAGGAAGTGTGAAGTCTTGCTGAAACATGTGTGTCCTTCCATTGTATATACTGACAGTCCACATCAAAATAGCCAGCAGCATCAACTTGAAACCTTGTGAAAAGAAGTTGGGAGGCAGGACATGAGCTTACAACTCCATGCACCATCATAATTGGTGTTAATAACTGTTGGGACCTGGAAAGTGTCAGTACATAGCACGTTATTTCTCCTTTTCATCTTTTGGTCTTGATCAAAGGTTTTTTTTCATTTGGGAAAAACCAAAGCATTTCATGTTGCTCTGGGGTTTTAACCATAAGTAATTGCTTTGCATGGATCAGATGATACTTCAGACTTGATCTGTCCTCTCCATATCATGTCTGACTTGTATCAAATAACTTCACAAACTACAGTTCTCATTATCTCCTCTGACAACTGGAGAACTTATGTTCTGAACCTCTTCTTATAGGCATTGAGGTGCTTTAATGGTACCAGAATGGTGAGAATGGTTTCCTCACTAGCTGCTGGTGAAGCATCTTCATCAGAGGCTTCCAGCTCTTTCTGAACATTATTGAAAAACAATCTAGGGACTTTTAGGAACTTTGCAATCTCTAAGTCACTGAATTCTGCTTTTAAGGCAACAAATACAGTGATTTTTTTTGCATTTCTTGTGTCAGTTTATCATCTCTCATTATTTACTTGAAAAAAATCAAGGGATTAAAATTAGTTTGAGATTAATAACTCAAAAATGGTATGTCCTCAAATTCCATTTGCAACCTGTTTTAATATCACAACTGCATGCAAATCCCATGACCCATCAAGGTTGTAGGGGCACCAAATGTACTGCGGCTGAAGTAGAAGTGGTGTTCCTTGGGCAAGATAGCATGATGGACACCAACCTTCATCAGGACAGTTTTTTAATTCAGAGTTATCTTCTCCTAGACTGGTTGTATACCCAAGGTGACAGAACCCAATCTGTCCTGCTTTTTACCCATAGCTGGGGGTAGAAAAGAATTCATACCTTTCCCAAGGGTATTAGCATGTAGGTAAATGTAATAGACCTGACTGGAATTTGAACTCGGCTCTCCAATTACTCAATCTGTGCCACTATCCATTACTCCACCGTGCCTCCTCTATTTTAATAAATATAATGTAAAAATGAATAAATGAAGCATTAATGTTATTATACGATTGAGAGTCTGGGACATGATACGAGGAAAAACCATTTATTCTGCACAAGCAATGTTTTTAAAGCAATTTCTTTTCTTGTCAATACAGATAAACAAAATTTTTACATTATCCACATAAAACAAATGTTATACATTGTATATTTCAGATCAGAATTCTACTCATCACAGTTTGTCTATGGACATATTGATTAACCCTCGTGTATAAGCATCTGGATATATATGCATATGTATTAATTTATGTTAAGAGAGGTGAATTTATTATTAGAAAAATGATTAACAAGTTATTAAAAACAACAAAAAAGGTATATATTTAAGTGCATTCATGTTCAGGTAGCAAACTGTTGTCAGATGCAACATGCTCTAGATCGGCTCAGCCATGGAATGCATCACGAATCTGGAAAAGTCGAATAGTGACTTATAAATGTAAATCTTTATCAGATTCTCAAAACATTTATATCTGCTCAGTTTCATATCCATATAATTGTATCATATGATCAACAATGCACTCTGTGGCTGAATTAGTCTAGATGATTTCAGATCTAATGATGTTTCTCCTAAAATGGGGTATGTTGGTTCAAATCCTGCTAGAGAACACATATTTTTCTTTAGTAAGATTTCTTGAATGTTCGGGCTGATAGAAAAAAATAAATGAATATATTGTTTAATAAATAAATGAAGCATCGACTCACATATCAGTATCCACTAAAAAAATGTTTAAGTGATAATATATATATATATATATATATATATATATATATATATATATATATAAATAAAAAAGAAAGAACAGTAAGATATATAATCCGGTGTTCTTATAGACACCCCTTGTCCAGTTGAAGTAGATTTATCTGTAACCATGGAAACGTGATTTTAGCTGTGTCTTTAAAACCCAGTAATTTAAAAAGTTACTCCAAAATTTGCTTGAGGATGAAATGGAACTAATGTCTTTAATTTAATTGCAAAATTAAATTCATGGCTTCTAGCTTCCATTTTTGAAACATGGTTAGAACTGTGTAGCAAAAAAAAAACATATTTTAAATCAATTAATTTATAATATATATATATATATATATATATATATATACATGTGTTTGTAAAAATGAAAAATGAATAGACATTGTGATTGATAGTCTGTAGCATAAATGTGAAAAAAAAAAATTTTTACACACAATAATTTTAATATTATTTCTTTCGTTGTCAATACAGATAAACCAAGCTCTGACATTATTCATATAAATCAAGCATTATACATTGTAAATTACAGTTCAGAATTCTGTTCATCACTACTAGGCTATGTGTTATCATTATCTTCCCTATATATCCACATTATATGCACTTCTTACCTTCATCCAACAAACACTTTCAGTAACTTTCTACCTTGAGTGGCTCTTGGACCTTGTATTAAGTGAAAAATTAGTAAAAATATTTACAATTAAAATATTTTGTTTTAGTTTCTAAAAAAATTAGCATGACTATGCCTGTATGTATGTGTGTTGAATGTATAACTAATTTCAGTTCATTCTTTTTCAAAGGTGACTGGCTCTGTTTGAACAACATCAACCACTTGAAAATGGATCAACTTCATTTTTTGGCTGAAGAGTTGGAAAAAACCTTTCACTCTTTCAAAAACACCCAAATCTCAAAAACAGAAAATGGGGAACCAGACAAAGTGAGACAATATATTGGTGCCATTTTCTCTTTGCAAGATTCTGATTTCCCCATTGCACCACATGATCCAGACAAGCTTACACTTTATCCTGCAGTATATGCCACACTTCCAGATAAACTTTTAAGACAACTCAGGCCTGTGTCCTGCTTGCGACCCTGTTCTCAACAAGTAATGGGCATTCTCTTGCTTAGTTTTGGTAAGTAATACACTGGCATAATACATAACAATGATAATAATAATTTTTAATACCAGGAATCAGTATCCATTCATTTTGAGACACTTCACCAAATCCAAACTATCAGAATATTACTACTATAATAAAGAAAAGCTACATTCCCTAGTCCTACCATTCTTGACCTTTACGACTGGGACCTCCCATGGCATGTCTACAAATGTGAATCATCTTCATTCCCTTTGGACAGATTCTTCCTAAGAACTGCTGCTTTGATAACTAGCATGATTTTTTCCTATCACTAATATTTTCAAGCTTAGGATTATGCATAACCCCCATGAACTTCACTTATTGCCTTTTTATGCTCTAATACAACATGATACACTAACCCCCTACCATGACTGTTGCTTGGGATTTGTATTGGGTCAACATTAGTATGAAAAATTGGTGTTATTCTCATTATTTAGCCTACATTCATCATGTCATTCCAAGCTAATTTTATTAACTACCTGGGTATCTCTTGTTGTGATAGATTGGTTGTTATTACAACATGTCAATCCTTCTTGGGTCATTTCATGTTGAATTATATCTGGGGCACACAGTCAGGATCAAAACTACCTACCCAGTAGTAATGATCAACCAGATTACAAAAATGCTAGATTGATTTATTCTCAGACATGTCAACCCTCGCTGGTTTATTTAATGTCAAAATAGCAACCTCCTAACAGTTTCTTTCATCCAATTTCAATGACAAGGCTTGGGTCGCTACATCTTATGGTTTTTATCACAAAGTCATTCCCTTTACTAATCAACCATGGTTAAATTTGAACCTGGATCTCATGGTTGGAATGCAAATTCCTTAACCATTCAGCCATGTACCCATCGAATCAATCAGTTAATTTGAGCTTTACTATTGTAATGGTAATCTTAGCCATTTTTTTTTTTATAAGGAAACATTCAGAATTCCTTGACCGAGCAGCTAGTAATTCTGTTGCTTTAGATTTATAAAATCATTCTCTTGAAATGGTTTTTCAGGAAAATAGGTTTCTCAAGTCCAGTAGCTGTTAATACTTTTTCCAGTATTGGCAAGGATTTCCTTCCTAATCTTTTGTTTAAGGTAGTGTGGAACATCAACATCTTGATCATGTCATTATTGTCTCTTTGATTTACATGTTATATCCAATTTATTTGTTGCTGCTGTTGGAAAACCTCAAGTAATGTAATTTCTGTTATTTGATACAATTATCCAGCACTATGGCCTTGTGCCAATTAGTTAGGTGGTAATGTAGGAAATTCTGGTATCTAGGTTTTTTATATTAAAAATCCTAACACCTGGATTCCAAACAATAATAAAATAAAAATAAAGAAAATATGGGTTTGCCTGTTAAATAAATCATTTGTATTTACAAACATATATAAATGAATACAAGATTCAAAAAGAAGTGAAAATAGTCCTCAGTTGAGTTATTCTTTGGGGTGTTGGTCAACAGAAAAAGCTATGGTTTAAAAAGACTTTTAGTAGTTGGTTCACAGTCAAAGCTGTGGTTGAGAAAAAGACTTTTATCATTAGCAAAGATTCACTGACTGTCCGAGCTGTTGTTTTTGGTGATGATTTGTTTGAAGTCACTGACACATGTATCTTTTAGCATGCACTGAGGTAGGAGAGGAAAAGGCTATGTATCCACGTTTTCTCTTCTATTTTAATGCTTTGGAGACAGTCACATCTCTGCTGCTGAAAGTCAAGATCTGTAGGTTTTATAAGAAATCTTTTTCCCAAAGGTAGGCTTGAGAAAGCTAAGGTTTTAGTTATAAAGTTTAGGCTTGTTTTAATATGATATATATGCTGGGATGTAATTGTATTGGAAATAGGGTTTATTTCCTATACCAACTACCTTACTATCATTTCTGCTGGTGATTGGGAGTGGTATGTCACCCCACAGAATAAAAAACAAGATTTGTCAAAGGGTGGATATGTTTTTTATATGATTCAACAACCAACATTATATATATAGGTAATGATAAAGTCTCAAGCCTTGAATGCCAATCTTCCTAGGGATGTAATCTCGATAAAATAAGACTGTGTACTTGCACTGCTATGAGGGTTGGGGATGGGCATCATAAGAATACCTGGCCCTGTAAAACTTTACCTCAAATCATTATGACAAAAATTCTCTCAGGCAGGATCTGTGGGGCACTCACATCATAGCAGCAGAAATAGCCCTGTGTTCACAAGAAATAAAAACATACATAGAGATAACAATAAAGCATGTTAAATTGTACATTAATATCATACAATTTCTTTATTTTTATGTGTAATAGTGTTTGCATTTATTCTTTATAGATATTTTATGTTTGCATATGATAAAAGAGAGAAGGTACTTTGTATTTTTACATGCCATGCCACAGAGAAGCTGGATGTGTGGGCTGTCGAGGGTTCATGGGGAAAAGAGTGAATTCCACATCTTTTGGTGGGATGTCCTTGTTTCCAGCAGGAACATCTTTGTCACATGCTGGGAGAACGTTTTATTAGTGTTATTTTTTATTTATTTTGAATAAATTTTAATGTTATTTTATTTATAATTTTCATTATTATTATATATCTTATTTTTATTTATTTACAATAATAATGTCCTGACAGATCCACTTTGCTTTGTGCAAAATTAATCCTGATTCTGTCTGAACAAAAAAAAAAAAACTGCTATGTATTTTTCTCCTAGCACCAATGGTCAGTGTTCAAGTACAGGAGAAAAGACACAACACAATTCTGAAGGCTGATTTTCAAGATTATCTGAGTTTTTTTTTTTTGTTTTTTTTTAATCAGGTTTCACCAACATTGACAAGTTGTCTATGCAGATCAAACACTTCATTGAATATATGAAGAAGCTTCATTTTGTGGATAAAATATTTCCCATTGGTTCTATAGGTAAGAAATTTGAGTCAAATATTTTTTGTCTGTGGATGTACAGGTAATTTAGTTGTTAGTGGCTTGAAATATGAAATTCACAAGCCAAGTTCAAATTCCTGTCCAGTTCATTACACTCAATTTTAGGCAATTACCCTTGGGAAAGGTAGCAATCTTTCTCTTCTCTCACTAGCCATAGCAGAGCAGAACAGTCTCTCTAGCCATGGTTAGTGACCAGGCTCGAATTAACAACCTTGAATTAAGAATCCAACCACCATAAGCTGTACAAAGATTGTTAGATATGGGGTGCAGATACTATGTCTGTAAAACAAAAACAGAATCGTTTTCAACAACTAATGATGAACCCTTGATTACTCAGAATGGTGTTGATGCCATCAGGTATTGGGCCCAATGTTATATGTTATTGTTTTTTTCTTTTTTTACAGTAATGTTCACCCTGTAAAGGGCTTGGGTACCATTTAAGGTAACAGGTTACAGAATAAGAGGTACAGTTTGGGCAGATATGTAGGGCAGATAATGGTTAATCCTAGACTTGAACAGGTTAAGATTGTAGTGATTGAGAAAACATCCACTTGGGAGTCTGTTCTGTAAAATAGTTGTTCACAGGAATAAGCTGCTCAAGTGGGACTTACTTTTCAAAAATGAAATACAAACAGAATGAAGGTGGTTTTCTATGATGTGCCTGCATGGCAGGTCTTAGCCATGATGGTTAGAACTGGTGGAACTCTAGAATGTAGTTCATCTGAGTACTTTCCATGGAAATAATGATAGAGCAGTGAGAGGCTTGTAAAATTTTGTCTGTAAGAGAGGGGTTTCAGGGTGGAAAATAATTTATCCCCCACAAGGATGTGAAGACCCTTTTGGACTTTATTGACATTGGAAAGTGAAAACTGGGCAGCTCCTGCCCAAATATGGCAGCACCAATCCATTTTCAGCCTGATTTTTGGCTCTTGTAAAGGTAGAGAATAACAGGAGGAATCAGGTACTTGCTGGAGTGGTACAGGGAACTGTCCATTTTCTCAGCATCTTTTGTGATGGATTTATGTGTTTGACTTGAGATCTGGGTTGAGTTTAAAGCCCAATAGTCACTCAAGGCATGGTACCTCCCTGAATGAACATCCATTCATCATGATTGGCGACAGTGCAGGGTCTAATTGGTGATAATTAGATCTATATGGCTGGGTTAGGAAAGATACCTTATTGTATGCCAAGATAAATGAAAGACTTACAGTACCAGTAAGAAGTGGCTTACTGGTTACCCTCAATACTTAAAAAATTTTCAGGGTACGATGGGTAAATTGTCACAATATATTTTTAATTTTGCGCATATGTGCTTAATTTCATTGACTTGAACAGTATAGTAGGATCAATTGGACACCATCTGTGAGACCATTCACTCTGCCAGAAATCTTGAAACAGCATACTGTACTGCATGGCATTCATGCCAGAAGCACCAATACAAGCATTTTAGAGTGCTTGGGTGTCAATCTGAGGACAGTGCAGTGGATTCAGAAAGAGATGGGTGAGTCTGATGGTGATTACTAAGGTATTTGGCATGATCACTAGTGATGACAACATTATGCCTCCATTCATCTACCCATGGGGCCTCAGACTCAACTTGGAAGCCTGTATCAAGTACCTTGAGTTGGTAGTGCTGCCCTGGTTCAAGAGGGTAGCTGTTGGAAGACCTTATGTCTGACCACAGGACTCTGCACCATGCCACACAAACAGGAGAACCTAGTCATAGCTGTCAGACAATTTCTGTAAGCACATCCCTCCTTACATTTAGCTACCTAACTCCCCAGACTCTAAATCCTTTGATCATTATTTGTGGGGCATAGTTGAGCAATAGACCCCAAAACTCCTTGTCACACCAAAGATCAACTGTAGACATGGATTATGTTAGCATTAACCAATTTAAACAAGGAGACCATCCAAAAGAGGTGCAGGAGATTCTGAAGTCATCCAGAGGCCATGGTTGAAGCCAATGCTGATGTTATTGAATAAAATTACTCCTCAGTATTTTCAAGATATTTTTGTGTAATTTTCGTAAATATATCTGTTAAAATGAGATGAGAGTGTTATTTTCTTTTTTGCATCAATTTACCCACCACACACTGTATATAGTATAATACTAATGGTATATATAATATTTATTACATATGAATGATAATTATAGGCTTATATTATGTCTGCCTTTCATGATTGTTTGTATATCATGACTGCAGTTTGTGGGGTTGACTAACTTTTCTCTAAAACTTGATCTTTCAATGCTAAGATGCAGGATGATTTTTGAGGGCATTTTTGAGGGAAAAAATGTGGGTTAATTTGCAGTGTAACACCTATGCTCAGTTTGCATTAAAAAATTCCAAAATACTTACATTTATCTGTAATTGTAGATGCTCCATTCAAATCTGGTTTGATAAATTTGATAAAATCTACCATTTTGGAGTTATTGATAATGAAAATTCGGATTCATTTGCATTGTTGTTGGCAGCCATTACTGTTGTTGTTTGCATACATTCACTGCAGAAAGCTAAATGTGGAAGATTACGGAAAGCTAAGCTCGGAACTGATCTTTCTTATCTAAATTTGTCTCAATTACTGCACACAAGAACTATTTACATAGACACGCTCTGTTTGCGCAATGATACCTACACTGATAGATATTCTGCAGCAAATGTTTGCAAACAATGCCAGTAATGGCTGCCCTTGACACAAATAAATCCAAACTTTCACCGTTGATAACACCAAAATGGTAGATTTTATCAAATTTATCAGGTCAGATTCAAATGAAGCATGTATAATTACACAAATGTAAGTATTCTTGAAATTCTTAATGTGAACTGAGCGTGGGGTATTACACTGGAAATTAACCAAAATATGTCTTAGCATATGAGAAATATGGTATTGACAAAGGGTATAAAGTTTTGTTAAAAATATTCTTTTTGAGTGCCTAATAAAAATAAAGTTATGTAAAGAAGAATATTTATGTGAAAGTGGGAATTAAATAGATTGATAAAGTTAAAATATATCATTGGTAAAGGTATACAACAAAATGTTGCATGGTGGTGTTCATGTTCTGAAAGGTCAGAAGTCAAGAGGTCTTGATAGTGAAGATCTTGAATATCACAATAAAATGTATTTCCAGCTTCACTTAGTACAACAATTTATATAATTATATATATATATATATATAAATAAAGTCATCCACAGACAGATTGGTGTCAGTCAGAGATTCTACCACTAAGCTGTCGGCGCACGGCAGGGATGAAGGTGAATTTTAGCGTATTTATTTTTAGATAAACACACACAGTGACCGACAGTGACTTAATTCGCTTTTTGTCGAAGAGTATCGCTATATTAGCTATAATAGTCACTGTTTACAAACCCACACTTCTTCCCCAGAGAGCTCAACTGAAATTAATTTTTCAGGAGCCAATATATATATATATATATATATATATATATATATATATAGTTTATCCATTATATATAAATCAAAATATTCACTTACTTTTCCAGCACAACACAGTAACCCTCTATCTTGAGTGGCTCTTGTGCCTTGTACTTGGTGAACATTAGTATTAAAACAATTCTGTATGATGAATAAAGTAATTTCACTCACAGATCTTTCTTTGATGTTTTATTAGAAGAGAGGGCAGATGCGGCGTTGGATTCTAAGACGCAGCAGAAGGAACGACTTCAAGGGAACACATGTCACTCACTTACTATCCCTGCATGTGTGTTCTTAGCCTGTCTCTTGAAGATAGGTGTGGGAAGCATATTGATATTTCAAAATTCCTGTGGCCCTCTGTTGAATTCATCCCATTTTGGACTTACATCCAGACAAAAGCAATCCATCATTGTCGAAATACCATGCACACAGGGTATCCTGACCAATTGCTGATAATTCTGGCCCTGGCATTTGGATTCTGTAACAGAATATTTTTATAATGATTTTATTTGTAACAGGGTTTTAAGGTTTGATATTCTTTACATCTGTCAAAGATTGTCTTTGGTAGATGTTCACCAAAATATAGACTACATAAAAAAAAGGACTTAAAATTTTGTAATGGTTTATCTTAAATGAAAATCACAATAAATTTAATATATAGATGACTTAAATATTTTCCATAGATATTTTCAACATGTCTCCACTCCTTTGAGATATATTTAGATATGTTTGTACTGTAGATACATTTTCGTTATAATAGAATTATCTCCCCTGTAATAGAAATGCCAGTTAGTAGTTTCTTAACAAAGACTATTGCTAACATTTCAATGGTGAAAAGACTGACTCCACAAAAGAACAGAGCATTTCAATTATAGTAGGAATAAATCTATTTAAAAGAGGAAGAATAAGTGGTCAAATGCATAAAAATTAAATTTAATACGGAAAGAAGTTATTTGTAAAATGAAAAGTAAAGGAGAATTTCTCAAAAGGATAAATATATAGAATAAAATTTAATTTTATGTCAGGTCTCTTCTGGACATAAGAGATTGTATCTATCTCAATTTTCCCTGAACAATTTCTTAAAATGTGAGTTACCTTAAAAAATATATATATATAGGTAGTAATCCAAGTGAGTACTATTAACACAATATAGAATTTTAAATACTAAATGTTAAAACTGACTCACGAAGAGTACTCAATGCTTATTTTCATTAAACAAAGCAAAATTTTTCTTACAATTGGAATTAAGATACCATTAGTTAATGACCATTTTCACCTACGAATTTTTATTTTAATATTTGAAGAATTTTTCAAACTGTTTATGGTATCAGTTTGTAGAAGGAGACTGGTTAGTTGGGGAAGGAAATATATATATATATATATATATATATATATATATGAGAGAGGACATAATTGTTTTATCAGTGGCAGTTCTACTATGAAAGTAACGAACCTTAAGTTTCAGTGTCCTTAATTACAGAGGAGCACCTGAAGTAACTTTTCTTTTTTTCTTTATTGTTTGTTTTAAGTGTATATTATTAAAAGGCCATTTTAGTGGTAGAATCATAAGCTGGTGTGTTGAAGTCACTAATATTGTCTCAGAATATGCTCTAATACCAATTTCATATGGCCTCAAAATTAACCTGTAATTGGTAATATCTCAAAATTTGGGGTGTGGTGCTTACTGCATGGGGTCGTTGAGCTTACCAGAATCTATTCATAGCCAACATTTTGGCATTTGGATCCTTGAATCTATTGTTGCTGGTTGTAAATGGGACCCTATATTTTTTCAATCTTCAGGGTCCCCAAAATATAGGTCTGCCACTGTGTTTTTGCTATAGAAATTTTCAACATGTTTCCATGGTGCTCTATAAATGTTAAATATGTTTTAAAGAAAGATTATATCTTGCTCCTTGTATTTTCTAATAACTAATAGCTTAAGAGATACTGTGTCATATGCTAATATTTAATCAATGTCCGTTTAGATTTCTTAAGTTTAAAATCTATATGATTAAAATACATATGAGTCTGTTTTTTATTTTGTTTTTTTATTACGTATGAGAAAAACTTTTATTCATGGTTTATAGTCTCTAGCTTTGAAAGAAGTGTGCGGTGGGTAATTTTGTATTCACTTAATATATTTAAAAGTATTCAATTAATATTTAAAAAATTTATTTTACCTTTCTTTCTTTGCAGATTCAACAGCAAATGTAAAAAATGTGTCCTGTAGTCTGACAAGACTTCAGACCATTTTGCATACAGCTGCCAAATTCTTTGCTACTTACAAATTTACTGAAAGTAAAAGTACGTAATTCTATGTATTTTTTTTTATTCTTTTAATATTTTTTCATAATTTTTTATAAACTTTTAATCTTTTTCTTTCAAATTAAATTTGTAAAATTACATTTGTTCTAAATGCATACAATTTAAATTTGAATGTATAAGGGTATATAATTTTGAAATAAAATAAAAAGCAAAAAAAAAATACTATTGAAATATATATTTAAGGTAAATATATGTAGAATGGGAAACAATATATAGATTTTTAAATATCGAGAACAATTTTGGAAAATCTATGACAAAGTGGAAAATGTTTTTGTGTGACATGTTTCATCCTTTAGGATTCATCAGACTAAAGTGATGCTTACATTGATGCAATTATACATGTGTATGAAGGAGAGGGGATACTGAGAATTTATTTTTTTTAAATATATATTTTGTGCATATATTCTAGCTGATTTAATTAATTTCTTTCACTTTTGTTATTAAATATCCTACATTGTGACAAAAGATCTGCCAAGAAAGGTGAAATATTGTAAGAACATGGACATAAATTTAATGTTGATGATCTAACAATTAAAGCACATCCTATGCATTTTTGTTGCAGTGAATTGCTTTTCTTTTAATTAGAGAAACATTAATTTATAACTAAATTTATTTAACTAAATTATAGTCAGATTCATTGCAGTGAACAACGAATACACTGAATGTGTTGTTTTCTAAAATATCCCTTTAGTGTTTATATAAACTTTTATTTAACTTCCTTGAGGTTTCTCCTATGTATTTCTTGCAACATTTATTACAGGTATTAGAGTAAATTGCTCCAACAAGCTTTAGCTTATTTGTTTTTTTTTTTTTATTAAGTCTTTTACTTGTCTATATCATTACTTGCATTATTTACATTATTTGAACTGTTATCCTCATCTTTATTACCATATTCACAACGTTTTAGCCGTTGTACATGCTGGCCTTCTTCAGGTGACTGGAATTTTGAACCGAACCTTTTATTTCATCCACTGGCATAGATTCTTCTAGTACTTCTTCCGGATGTCTCGGTTATTGCCCTTTAACTCAACTCTCCAAGTTTTTGGTTCACCACTGCTGCAGGCTGTTATTGAAGTCAGAACTCTTTGGATCTAGTTACAGTTGAGTTAAAGGAAAATAACTGAGACATCCAGAAGAGGCATGTCACGTGGAACTAGAACAATCTACCCCCAGTAGATGAAATAAAGGGGTCAGTTCAAAATTTCAATCACCTGAAGAATGCCAGAGTGTACATTGTGAATATAGCAATGAAGATGAGGATAATAGTCTGAATAATGTAAATAATGCAAGACGTTTTAGAGGTAGATGAAATACATTTTATGTTAAGCTAATTCTTTTCAGTTGTAGTTTTGATAGAGTTGTTGTATAGAATAATATATTCTGATTTGTTGTGTTTGTCAGAAAGGTTCACTCTTGTATTTTTGAAGTATTTTATATAGAATAAGTTCAAGAAGATACAGGTGGAATAATTATCTCAAAACCTTACAAATGATAATGGTAATATTAGCTGTTTCCCTACAAGAAAACATTTGGCATTCATTGACCAAGCAGCTGGTACTGTTTTTGGTTGAGATTTATAAAATCTTCCTCTCAAAACACATTTTTTTTTTTTTTTTTGGAAAACAGGTTTCTCAAGTCCAGTAGGTTTTATCACTCTTTCCAGTAATGATGGGGGTTTCCTTCTGATCATTATATTTGAAGTGTTGTGGAATGTTAACATCTGTTAAGAGAAAATAATGACATAATCAAGATGTTAACATTCTACAACACTTCAAATAGAATGATCGGAAGGAAACCTCTATCAATACTGGAAAGAGTGATAAAACCTACTGGATTTGAATTTAAAAATCTATTAAAAAAACTAAGTAATAATAAAACATTACTAGGTATTGAGGCTAAGCTTCTGTAAATAGATGACTTTCTTCTTGACCCTGTTTGGTTTTCATTCTGCTAATTGATGCAATGATGGCATGTATGTCATCAAACTACTCTAAGAAATTGCTTACCTAATAGGAAACTGTATACCTACATTGTGAAACACACACGCTACAGAATCACAGAAACGACATCACTTAAGGACATCAGAAACAGCTAAAACTGGATAGCACATGTAACTCAAAGAGAAAATAATGACATAATCAAGATGTTAACATTTCACAACACTTCAAATAGAATGATTGGAAGGAAACCCCCATCAATACTGGAAAGAGTGATAAAATATATATATATATATATATATATATATATATATATATATGATAAAAGATAAAATAATGTTTTAAAAAGGCAAAAGTTTCAACCATGTTTCAAAATTCTACCTGGCGAACAGTTTTGAACTTTATCCTTTTTGTCAATTATCATTGTCAGTTAGTGCTACAATTTGGAATTTAGGGAGACTACAATGAAATTGACTTGTACCAATGGATAATTGACGATTGTCAAAAAAAGTGACTTTTGAAAATTTTGAAGATCTGGTAGAATATTCTCCTTTTTTTTTTGTTTTATTATTTTATGAAACATTACTAATGACATTGAGTCCTTGGTTTCATTTATAGTTTTAAGCATTCTGTTTTATTTCATATCAATATTTCATATAATTTATTTTATATCAATAAATTTATATATATATATATATATATATATATATATATAGTGCTGATATAAGAATCAACATTTTTTAAATGTAATTGAAATTGTTTTTACAAAATTAAAATTGTTTTAAATTGAATGAATTCTAACAGAATTTTCTTTTTAAATAATACTACCTTAAAAAAATAAGTAAAATTTTCATGTATAGTACTTACATAAAAGAAACATTATAATACTAGGTTTATATATAAAATAAAATTTTTACTAAATTGTCCATAAGTTGTAACCTCATATACATACTTAAACTTGATGTTAAAATAAGAATAATATAATTTACATTTACTGTTCTTAAAAATATAGTAAAAAAAAAATTAAAAGGAGAATATTTCAAATCGTAGTTAAATGTGTAAAAAATCTTTAAATTTATATGATTTTTTACCACAATTTTTAAAAAATATTGATACGACATCCATTCAACTGATGTCAGGTTTCATCTATCTATATCCCTACCCCTTCCAAATTGTGGCTGATACAAAACTGACATAAAATCTAGACATCCTTGTTCAATTTAATACCAAATATTCTTTAAAACCCTCCAAAAAAATGGAACTAATGCTTTTAATTTAATTTTAAATTCAGGGTTTTAACATTCCAAAACTGTTAAATATAGTAAATTTTAAAACATATCTATATATATATATATATATATATATATATATATATATATATATATATATATGTTGTCAGCATGTTTTCATTGAATAATTTAGACAAGTTTTGTCTACTTATTTTCAATTGGATCCTTTCACATTCATGGACAAGCATTTTTTTGTTGTCATAATTAAAGGAAGAGAGAAAATTGCTGTATTGATACATATTCATTTATTCTGAGTATTTTCAACATTAGTACAATGTCATCATCAGAGTTTTGTTTATTTCAAGTCAAATATTCCAGTGCTCATCATTTTCAAAGATAAAAATTGTTGTGTTCATCTGAAAGTTAAAAATACTTTACAAGTGAAGTGAAAAACGCCAAGATGATGTGCATGCAATTTAGCATGGTGTTAAGCATAGGGGAGGTAACTAAGTTATGGTGTTGTCAGGAGTTTTAAAAAAAAAAACAAATAAATAAGCATTAAAACTATTAGTACAAACCTAGATATTTTAAACTATCTACTGTAAGCATTTTAAAACATTTGTGCAGTATTCAAAATTAATTTTATTAAGGTTTGGTTTTAATTTGTTAATATAGGTAGCTTCAAGAATTTTCAGTTTGTTTATTTTTATGAAAATCTATAGATATATTTTCAACAAGAATTTTTTTTAAATGGGAATGTGAACAGTTATGCTGTTGTAAATATTTAGAAATGTTGGACATATCATTCAAAGAAGTTAGCCACTGAGAAAATATTGTCATAGTGTGGCCAACATCAATATTATTTTTTCTGTTGGAGATACAATGTCCCAGAGGACATTTAAATTTATATACAATATTTTTTCCAACCCGTGGGGAAGAGTGGTTTTATATATATATATATATATATATATGCACTAAAAACAATGTATCTGTCAATTGTTTAAGTCATATATCTCTATATATATATGCAGAAATATAGTTTTAAGATATGCTACATTTATGGGATAAAGTGCTCACTATCAGAGATAGAGCATATGTAAATGTAAAAGTGAACATTAAATTCAACCCTCAGAGGCCTGACAATTGCATTTAGCATGAAAAAGTTCTGTCACCTCTCAGTGTTGGCTTCAACTTTTACTTATATATATATATATATATGTGTGTGTGTGTGTGTGTGGATATTTAATGTAGAAACCCTCACCTATAACAGGTAAGTATGTGCTGGTTACCTTGGGAAGAGGCAAGTAAATACCTTGTTACCATTTGAAGATTTGATAAATGTTAAAAAGTTTCAAGAAAAATCCTTAAGTTGATAATTCAAAATGGAACAAAAACTGTTAAAATATCATTTTCTGAGTATTTTTACTAAAAACAGGCAACAACCATTCCAAATTAAATCACACAAAAGTCAGTGTATTCACATAATCAAAAGTTGAGAACAAAATCATTTTAAACAAACATTATTTTGTTACAGATCTGTTGGAGGAACCTGAAACGTTATTGCAATTTGAAGAGAAAGCAGTTGTGAGAGCCCTCTGGAAGTTTTGGTTGCCCCTTCTGAAAAAGACTGAAGTTTTCTTTGCCAGGAAACTCATTGACCATATCTGGCCAGAATCAATTCAAGAAGCAAGCAGTATTCTTTCTTCTACATTGTCAATTCATGAAGAAATAACTATGCCTGGTAATTTTCAATTCTTTGTTAGGGATATCAGTAGAATATTGTTTATCATGTTACTAATCAATGAATTTCTTTTATCTATTTGATATATAAATATATTTATTTTTTAATCATATCATGCCAACTTTGGTAATAAAGCCGGTGAGACACTAGGTGTTAGTGAATAGGAGAGAATATGAGAAAAAAAAAAACTTATTAAGAGAGAACAATAAAAGAACAAGAATTAAGACAGAAGATTGACATTGCATTTCAATTTTTGAAGGTCAAATTTCACTGGAATTTAAGAAGCCATAAGTGAGTTCCACAAGTGGGAACAAGAAAAATTTTTAAGCAATGTATCAAAGCTCATTTCCAAATGTAGACATGGAAAAAAGTCCTATGTTGTCTACAACCATTGTTGTGGACCCAGAATAGGCCTGAAAAGAAAACTCAAACTCAGCAATTTAGTGAAAACATATTATTAACAAAAAGAACTAATACAAAAGTGTTGCACGTCTGACTGACAGCAAAGTACAGTAATCAACTCATCAACTGTAGACTGCTCTCTTGAGGGGCATAATATAGTAATAGGACAAGTCCATTTAGTCCATAAAGGTAAGTTCTGTAACACCCCCCCTCCCAAGCCTTTACCTCTGCAAGAGTCTCAATATCATCTCCTTTTTGGATTGATGACGAGAGGGTTCATGGACTTTCGCTTTCTTTTAGATCGTCACGGTTCTGGAGCTGCTTGAGGTCTTTGCAGGTCAAAGGTGTCGTAAATGGTGTCCATAACTTCTTCCTGGAGAGTACTGTTGCAGTCATCCAACAGTCGTTTCCTGATTTGATTCAGGTGTCTCTTATGAGAGAAACGAGGGCCTTGGATTATGTAGACCATATTTCCAATCCTCTTTTCTATCATACCAGGTTCCCAGAAAGATGTGTTATTCTCGTACACAGTAGTTTTTTTGGACAACTACGAAACGTAAAGTTTATAACTTTGGCGACAGTGTTGTAGACACTAGTAAACAAATTTTTTCCTTTATGGTTCTCCCGTGGAGTTCTTTTAAATCCTCGTCGCCAGTGTTGTGGACCCAGAATAGGTCTGAAAAGAAAACTCGAACTCAGCAATTTAGTGAAATCCTATTATTAACAAAAAGAACTAATACAAAAGTGTTGCACATCTGACTGATGTCAAAGTAGAGTAGTTAACTCGTCAACTGTAGAAAGCTCTCTTGAGGGGCATAATATAGTAATAGGATGAGTCCATTTAGTCCATAAAGGTAGGTCCGATAACAATCACAATAAAAAAAAAATTCTAGAACTTAAATCTGATAAACGTTATCTGAAATATCAAAATTTAGAACCAAAATAAAAAAAAAAAAACCAGAGAAAACAAATTAAATATTTCAGGAAATAAATTTAAAATAGTAAATAAAATAATCAATTTAAATGTCATGATTGTAAAAAAACTGAAAGTATTAAACGTAAACAAACCAAGTGATCTTTTTGAATGGCAATGGTGTCTTCATCTAGCTTAGTTATGAGTAAACTGGAGCCGACAGGCCACATGCAGCCCATTTGGTCTTTCTGAATGGCAATGGTGTCTTCATCTAGCTTAGTCATGAATAAACTGGAGCCCACGGGCCACATGCAGCCCATTTGGTCTTTCTGAATGGCACATTTAATTTCATAAGCAATATAACATTTCTTAAAATTTTATTTTAGTTTCCTTCTCACTTGTTCACTCACATACTCTGTCATATGTAACCACATACATAAACAATGATTAAGTACAATGTTTGTTGAATTTTGTAAAATTTTGCTAAGAATATTTTCATCATTTTAAGCCATACGAAGATCGTACATGTAAACATCTTTTGTTTTTGAAACAGGGAACATTCATAATATTTTTTCTCTAAAGAAGAAATATATTTTTTTTTGTTTTCAAATGAATAATTTAGAAATAGAACACACACACAGTGACATATGTTAATCACAATGTTATCAGTGATAATATTATAACCAAGATGTCAATTTTTTTAATTATAGAAAAATCTTTTCTCCAAAGAAAAAAAAGTCAACTTTTCCCCCTCATTTTTAAGGCAGATGCTTACATATATGGTCTTTTGTAATGAAAATACTTGAGATACCTACTACCAAAAATTATCTGGAATCCTTTAGGTAGTGCGACCTGCTTTGCAATGAGCCATAGATCATGTGCCCCACTGCTCGAAAAAGGTTGTCTATACCTGTTATAGATGTTATTGTGTGTATATATATATATATATATATATATATATATATAAGCATGTTTTTCTGTATGTCTTTATGATATAAAAGTCTCTCTGAGAACAAAGCATGTTTGTCATTCTTTTTCCTTTCAGCCATTCTGTTCCATCCATGAATTATAGTGTTATTATATCACAGATATAATAATTGACATAACATGAGAAATAAAAATGGGAGAATAAATCTTTCTTCTCTACCCCATTACAAGGACATTACAATTCTTGGTATCATTATCTTTTTAAAAATAAATTTTTTTGTTTTTAAATATAAAAATAATTTATATGTTATTTAACATAAAAATAATTTATAATTGTGAACTTAACCAGTTGAGAAACACTGATCTGAACGAGTTTTCCAACCATTGTTTCAACCTTTGATTTATTTGTTCACAAGAAGAATGTCACTATAACTTAAAATTGTCTATACTGTTATACAATATTTATTTCAAAATTTTTCTGCCATCTGTTGTTTACCTTCTATTTGTCTTGTTTTCAGATCCTTCAGCAAATAGTCACAAAATGGCATCCACCAAAAGCCCCAGCATACATCCATGGGCAGATAACTCCTACTATAATCTTGACATATTGATTAAGGCTGCTGTTGAAGACCTGAAACTTGGTGCATCCTCTTCCTTCCATGACAAAATCAAGCAACTTTATTTCTTGAGTCAGACACACTCAATGGTAGAGAATTTTTCTTATTTGTTCAAGTGAATTTATCATTCCAAAGCAAATACTTCCAAGATAAATGTGCAGACTTTAATTTACAAAAACAATTGATGTAAATTGATATTAATTTTGCCTAATACAAAGCTCAAGAGTCCCTCATGGTACAGAGTTACGAAATGCAGTTTTTGTTGAGGAGTCAAAGCAACAGAACTGTTTGAGTCAGAAACACTATACCAGAATAGGCAGCCCAGAGAGAGAATTGCACTTATGGTAGCATGAGAGAACAAATAAAATAACAAGTAATGCCAGTGTTGCAAAAAGAAAAGAATACAAGAATTGATAAGATAAAATTCTTTGTATTGCCAAGACAGAGTATATGAGCTGAAGGTCTCTTTGTGGGCAAGGGAAGCAATTTTTTTAAAAAATTCTTTTTAATTATTTCACCCCAAGCAAGGTAATAATGGTACAAAGACACTGGGTGTTACAGGGAGTGAAAAATAATGAAAAGACTTTAGCGAGAAGAGGTTAGGAAAAGGATAAAAGAACAGGATTCAGGAAGACAGGAGATGGCAATTGAAATTACATATAAATTTTTCAAGATTGTAAGTGGCAGGGAAGCAAGAAATTGGAAGGGAGTTCCACAGGTGAGAAGTGCGAGAAAAGAAACTATTGGACTAGAACTGATCATTGCATCTAGCTAGTTTGACAGCAAAACAGTATGATCTAGTTGTCAATTTAGTAGCATGTTTAAATTCATGCAATCAAGGTACTAAGAAAAAGAGCTCATCAGAACAATTACCATAAAGATATTTGGAGAGAAGACATAGGGAAGCTATATCACATCAGTGGGAAGTGACTGAAATCAAGATGCTTGGCCAGGATCAATTATATCATTGGCCCTTCTCTGAAGTTTGTCTAGAATCTTAGGATATATATATTATGTGCACCAGACAAGATATGGCAGCAGTACTCAATGCTCTGACAAATGGTAGATTTATAAATGTGCAAGAGGGTTTCTAACAAGAAGAATTGTCTGGGACAACACATTGAACCAACTTTCCTTGCAGTAGACATAGTGATTTTTTATTTTTACAATAATGTTCACATTGTACAAGGTCCAAGAGCATTCAAGGTAGAAAGTAAGAGGCATCTCCCCAAGCAAGGTGATAATGCCACCCAGATGCAATAGGCCACCAGAAGATAAGAAAAAGACATCAGAAGGAACCAGAAATCCAATCTTAAACAGGAAAAAAAGGGATTCAAAATAATCATTCCACTTCATGTCAGTGGAAAACATGAGTCCAAGAAGACAAAAAGTGTTGTTTTTCTGGAGTTTAGCATCAGCCATGTTGATGGCAGGCAGAAAAGATTCTCTGTGCTGATTAATCATTTTTTGTCTCGCTAATGTAGAATTTCTTGAAATTAAATCTTTATTTCTGATGAAACTGATCTATTATCAAAATATATCAAATCAGATGTTTTCCATTTCCAAATTACCTCATATATTTACCATTCTGTTGGATTCTCATCTATACTTTATTCACATATATAGGCAATGTAAAGTAATCATCATCACTCTTATAAAAGCTATGAAGTACGAAGGAAAAACACTTTATAATGTTGGACTAAGTAAAATCTCAAATAATATACACACTGTGAGGACTGAACTTGCCATCACTGATAAAAAAAAACATGAACATCACCAACAAAGCTGCCAGAAATGATCTCATTCACAAGTGCAGAGCTGTTGTATTACAAACCTCTTATTCTAAAATTAAATCTAAGTTTTTTAAGTTCTTTCACAGAGAGAGTTTGAGAATCTTAAGAAGCTGGATGCAAATGAATGCAAACTCCATCAGACAATCAGTCTACTGAGCCACATGGTAAAACTTTCCATCCGAATTCTAATGAAGAGAGTGCATAGCAGTATTAGACCCAAAATAGGTCAACAATCCAATTCCAGACACTGGAACAAAAAATGCAATATTTATGCTCAGAATGATATCAGAAAGAGCAATACAAATGGAAAAGGATACATACCTATGTTTTAAAGATTATACAAAAGCCTACAACATTCATAATGAGCATTGTTGTCATCTGATATTTCCCATTAATTCAAATTAGTCAAAGGATTCCCCAAATTATAGAATAGTTAAAATAATCTATTTCATTAGACTTCCTTAAAACTGTACTGAATTATTAAAACAAGTGACAAATAGTATGTTTGCTGAATTAATTTTATGACGTTTATGGCTATATCAAGTTGTAAAACCTCTTCTCGTTTGATCACAAGAGTTAAGCAACATCAAACCTGCTTATTACTTAGATGGGTGACAGCTGTAAGCTTGGATCTGTTGGTGGTGTAATGACTTGAAATTGAAAATCCAAGTTCTAATTCTAGTCTGGGTCATTATATTCACTTACACAAAAATACTATTGGGAAAAGTCTGAATCCACCTCTTTACCCCCCAGCTATGGATTAAATATTAGGATTTTTATCAGTAAAATCATTATCTCCACAAAATTCTTATATTTAAAAAATATTTTCTGGCTTTAAATAACTTTTAAAAGTCACAAAAAACAATTCAATGAGTCAAAATATGACATGAAGAATTGTTTGAATTGCTTGGTAAGCTTGATTTATTTGGGAAAGGTATTAGCATAATCCAAAACTTACACTGGGAGCAGACCACCTGCATAAGGATTGAAAGTGAATTGAGCAAATGTTCAAAAATGAAATGGAGAATATGTCAAGAATGTATCTTTGAATGGTACTTATTCGATATTTACAGTGAGGCTATCCTGAGAGAACTAGAAGTCTTAACAGGATTCATTGTTGGCAGTCATAGCCTTAACAACATAAGATATGCAACTGACACATTATTGATAGGAGAAACAAACAAAAATACATGAACTCCTACAGAAGGTTCTAAAGGAATGTGAGAAAACTAAACATTAATTGTCGGAAGAAAGAATAAACAGTTGCCAGCTGAAGAGTAAGCGTTCTCAAAGCAACTTTGTGGCTTTCACAACACAAAGAAAGAAAATCACTTGTAACGTGTCAGGAAAATAACTCACGAACGCCGTAGCCAATAATGCCCGAATTTTCCTTCCCCGAGTCGAAAACACCAACTGCTTTTATCGGCAGAACCTATTTTTCCATTCGTCGACAGCTGGGATATGATGCTCCGTAATTTGCATATTAATATACTCTTATAGCGACTCCTGCGACGGACTTGTTTCTTTTTTTTCGTCACAGAATACACGCGACGCGCTGTTGCTTGGGTTGATGAGGTAAGTCGCTATAAGAGTTTTGCTGACTACTTTTGGCAATCCTCCCCGCAGATCGCATTTTAAAAAACACGAACTTTTTTCCGGGGTACTTGATTATCTCGTTCACTACACCAGCAAAGACAACTTTCCAAGATGTGAACTCTGAATTAAAGATACCAAAATAAAGCAAGTATAAAAAAAAAGTATAAAGCAAGTATAAAATATCTAGGAAATATTTTAAGAGAGGATAGAAAATATGACACCCAAATCCAAAGATATATTGGAAAGCAAAAGCTGCCTTTTAAAAACTAAGCAAAGAAACAGGAAGATTTAATTAGACACAAAGAAAAGGATACTGAACTGTTATGTAATATCGGTCATCCTATTCAGTCAGTGAATGTTAGATAATTTCCTCAGATAGGAAGTATAAGAGAGACAATTGAAATTTCTAGGACATATAATGAGGAAAGAGAACTTGGTGAATATAACACTGACAGGACATATTGAAGTCAAGAAAGCCATGAATAACATACCTAATGAACTTGTGTAAATAGTTAGCAGAACAAGGATTAGGAAAGATAGTGAGAAGGCAAACTTTACTAAGAGAATCATGATTACCACATCTTGAAAGGAACACTTCACAGAAATAGAGGTTAAGTTTGTCTATGTGTCTCGGTTCTAGGAACATTCACTGTAAACATTTTTTGCTGTAGGAAAACTCACCTCAGGAATTTTTGCCATAGAAAACTTTGCTGTATAGGATGTTTGCTGTAAGACAATTTTGCTGCATTTGTTTTTAATATACAAAGTATCTTGTGATCAAGTATATCTGGCTCACACTATTATTTCAATAAGCAAAGTTATAGGATCAAAATCCTACATCCTTCATCCTTGTCAATGAGGGGTGCAAAAATTTCATCTTGACACTAGAACCTATGCTATGCAATTTCACATTTCAGACTTAACATTAAATTTTCTGTTAACATAATATCACTCTGCCAATAATTCTCAAAGAAAGATAACCCTTTCAAACTCTCAGTAAGTCATTTGAATTTTACACAGATACATAAGGGTATCAGAAAAAAAAAAGGAAAAATTGTCTTATTTCAAAAATCCTATATGGCAAAAATGGCGAAAATTCCTGTGGCTAGTTTTCCTATGGCAAAAATGTTTTCAGTGAATGTTACATATATGATGTATCTCTACCTCACATCTGTAGAGCAAATCAGCTTAAACTATGCAGCAGATACACAAAGAATTTGTACTCTGTCTTATATATATATATATATATATTAAAAATGATTTTAATTTTTAAAATTTAAAAATAATTTTAATTTTTAAAAGCATATTTAAATAAATATTTTATGCGTTATTTATCTTTAATTCAAATTTTAAAGATTAACATATATAAGGAATGTTTCAGTCAAAGCTATTTTTAATTTGTGTTTGTGTAGAAAGACTTTATATCATCCTTGTCAAAAGTCAGTTTTAAAACTTACAGCATTCATAATAAGCATTGTTTTCATCTGATATTTCAAATTATTACAAATTAGTCAAAAGGAGTCCCCCAAATTATGGAATAGTTAAAATAATCTATTTCATTAAAGCTGTACTGAATTATTAAAACAAGTGAAAATATAGTAAGTTTGCTGAATTAATTTTATTATTAGTAATATAAAAATTACAGTATTATTGAAATGTTTTTCTCGTGGTCATTTTTGTGCAGTTATGTTCAGTGGAGAAAATTCAAATATACTTAGCATAATGACAAAAATGAATTTATAAAACAGATGATGAAAATATTTCCAGAAATCCAGAAATTTTTATTAACAACTTTTCTTTGAAATTTTTATTCATAGTAGATTATACATTAATATATATATATATATATATATATTTGACTTTGTATGCAAGCTGTTTTTTTATTGAAGATAAAGCTAGTAGATTGGGTTATATCCTATATATATATATATATATATATATATATGCAGTACATACATATATATATATATATATATATAATATAGCAAACTATCCAAAAAACCCAAATTGTGCAACAGCAAAATTGTCCAAATTTTAGATTATGCTTTGAACTTTTGTATCTGAGAAATGATTAAATATATCATACTGGAATTCTCCATGGTTTTTATAACACTATTGGACTCTACTTTGAACAATAAGAATGTATTAAGCTCTAAGTTGAAATGATGACTACCTCTTGCTGTTTTGACCTGCTGTTTCATTTTTTCTCTCTACTGTTTTCTTTTTTAAACTTATTCACCATTCTTGATGGTTCTTGAATGGACTTTAAAGATGGAACCCAGAGTATGAATGTTGGTACCATTACTGAAGGCCTGAATGATCTTTTTTCTCTCATCATTGCTCAGTTGGGAAGACATAGTGTGGCTGACACAAAATGATTTTAACCTGTTCTATTTCTATCTGAATAATTCAAAGGTTCTTTCCCTGATTCTTATGACAAATGGTGTCAAGATTGCTAAATGTCTTATCTGAAAACCTGGAAAAAAGAAACCCAATTAGTTTAGTGGTTTTTTAAATATTAAACATTTTGTGGGATGGACAATTATGCTGTTACATGATTTGAATAATTTTTGTCCCCTGGATGTGGAAAACATCTTATATATATATATATATATATATATATATATATATATATATATATATATAGCTCATTTTTTTTTTTTTGCAAATATGTATATGGCTAAAATCTCATATTTTTTTTAATATATATTTACAGGTTTTGGTGGTGGGTCCTCCTGGATGTGGAAAAAGTATATGCATTGATACTTATGTAGGCATAATGAAACAGAAAGGTTTTGTAACAGTTATGAAAAACCTGTTTTTGAAATCACAAGAAAGTTATGAGCTCATGGGATACCTGGACATTGAAACTAAGTATTTCCCCTTTATTTTCTGTTTCATGAAAAGCTTGTTACCATTATTTTTGATATGTTGTATGATTGTGTGTGTGTTTTTGTTATATTTGTCCTGCCATGCAATTATGGATTGCAAGCTAAACTATACAGAAAATTATGTGGTCCTCATTGGGTGCTTTAGCATACTGGCCTTCTGCAAGTTTGATCCTAGCTTAGTAATATGAACGTAGACTAACAGCTGATGTCATTTTGATTCTGAGAATTTTCTTATTACTGCCTTCTGTCAGGGTGAGTTAAATTCAGAAAAACTCTTTGACTCTCACATATGTACACCCACACCTACCTATATATATATATATATATATATATATATATATATATATATGGCCCTCAGTTGTAACCTTTAAGTTTTCATGATCTTTATACCCTACTTGACTGAGTATGAAACTCAAGTTATGACTAGAGCCATCCTTTCAAAGGATTTAATGTTGTTAAGTGCTTTTTGCTTGATCTAGGCAATCTAAGCTTTGAGCACATGACTGAGTAGGTAGGTTTGCCTTTAGGCCTTTTTTCTTTTTCAGTATTGTAACTTTAGTTTGAGACTTTATCTGGATAAGGGCTTTAGGTTTTGGCAAGTTGTTCATTGGTTCCATCAATAGTTCTGGTTTTTAAACATACACATACCCACAAATGAAATATTTATCATAGTGTCATTGTCTATGTAATGTTGAAGTAGGTCAACCCTGAAGGTAATATAAGGTCAAAGAAGACATTTCATGAGGAATATATAGCTTGACTATTTTATCTCTGCTGGTCAATGGTGCATTATGGATAGATATATTTTATTATTCTAATGAATGAAAATATATTTTTTACTATTTTATCTCTGCTGGTCAATGGTGCATTATGTTATTTTATTTTCTAATTATTTTAAAACAGATATTTTCAATTATTCAAATGACATTGTACAAATAATTGTGACTCCAAATGCTGTTTTATGTCTATTTTATAGTGTTGTTTCTTAACTTTTTTTTACTTATATTTATTATTTCTTGTTGATTGTTTTTATTATGTTTACCTGTGTTTATGTGGTCATTCTTAGTTTGTTAATTTGTTTATTATTTACATAATTTGTTTACTTATTTATTGATTTGGATCATTGTATTTTACATATTTATTTTTTATTAGAAATAGAATAATTAGAAGGATAACCATTACCACCCAACCAGTAACTGTTAGAATAATACAATAGACCTACCCATAATATACTATTGACCAACATATATATAAATAATCATGCCAAAACACAAAGCAAATGGCTTGAAGATTGTGTTTACACATGAAACAGACCGTCACTGCTGGGTGTTGACTTCAATGTCCACTTTTATATTTACATATGCCCTATTTCTGATAAATAAAATTCTCTGAGGTTTTTATAACCCCATGGAACTCTAGTTTGAGCAATAAGAATGTATAATTACTCTCCAAGCTTAACAGAAGAATGGTGATGAAATCAATCACAAATGAAAATGACATGTTCATCACTAATTAACCATAGCTAAGAATTGGAAGCTCATGAAGGATTGAAATAAAGTTCATATATATATATATATATATATATATATATATATAATTCCAGGATCATTTTCCAACTAATTCAATATGATCTTTACTCACTTTAACCTTCTTTCTGTCCTGGAGTAACAAGATGGCTTACAGATTTCACATACAATTTCATTTTCAAGTCTTTTTCACTGCTCTTTGGACTCTCTCATGTGCCAAACATCTTATGGATTGAGTTGGATCTTTTCTAATTGATCACTTCCTGTTGTGACTTCCTTATCCAGTTTTCCTTTCCACTGTTCCCTCTTTTTTAAACTTATTCACCATTCTCTTGATGATTCTTGAATGGACTTTGAAGATGGAGCTAAAGTATGAATGTTTGTGCCATTATTGAAGGCCTGAATGGTCTTTTTCATCTCAACATTACTCAGTTGGGAAGACGGAGTGGGGTGTCTGACACAAAATTATTTTAATCCTTTTCTCTTTCTAACTGAATGACTCAAATGATATGTTATTCTTATGATAAAGGGTGTCAAGATGGCTAAATGTCTGAAAAAAGTAACTCAATTAGTTTAGTGTTTTAAGATATTAAACATTTTGTGGGACACTTTTGCTATCACACCCAGCATATATATATACATATATATATATATATATATATGACTGTGTGTGTTCTTATTATAGTGACTTTATACATAACATGTTTTAGATACAAATACTACTGCTAATCTCTTTTATTAATTCTTGTTAACATAACTTTATATATACATTCAAGTAATATGTAGTCTTTTCATTCTGAAATCATTTTTATAATTGGTATTTTCTATCAGGACAAAGGCAAAAATGGCTCACCACAGAATCCTTTTCTTTATTATCTAAGAATTGCCATAACTTCTTGGGAAAAAGTGTAGAATGTTTTCCTATCGCTTTTCCATAGTTTTTAATTCAGATTATTCCTTTTCTTAGATTGGTTGCCAGCAAATTTTAAGAGATCATTCTACTCTGCTATTTAACTCATGGGTAGAGTGTGAAGGAAGAAACTGATTCATGACTTTTCTAAGGGTATTAGTTCATTTTGAATTCAGCTGACTTTATTGGAGTTTGAACTATGCAAGTTAATTTCTTTTCTGCACCCATAACCTTTATAGTATCAACACAATGTCACCAAAACTAGCTTTGCTTATATATATTGAGATGTTCCATTGAACTTTATGATAGATTAATTTTGTGCAGCGAGAAATGGGTAACCTGGAAGACAGAACCTTGTTGTTATTGTTGTGGAAGTTAATTCCTTCTCTGCCTCAGCAAATGTAAATCCAAGTGTCAAACAAAAAAACACACTGAGTATAGGTAAATAAATGTATGATTTATTTACATATATATAAACCTAGTAACTTCTATCTATTGCTGTTGCTAAGGCAATAGGGAGAGAGAATGGTGAAATCAACATTGGTGTTGGCTGTTGTCATTAGTGGTGTTTTCTCTCTCAGCATGTCGGTGTTGACATCAAATGCTGGTCTGTTTCAGGCCTGTCTGAATTTGAATATATACATCTGTCAACTGGCACAAAATTAAGGTTTTGGTTTTTTTGAGCGGGAATGGCTCTGACCGGTCATAATACATTGTTCATTTTATTTTTATTAAAGCAGATGTATGCGTGGAGCTGATGCGCAGAAGACATACTTATACAGTCTGCTTTGGGTTGTCAAGCAGTCAACATCTTGTTTGTGTAGAAAATGTAAGAGGCACGACATTAGTGATTGATTTTAATGATTTGATTAACAGCCATTGTTATTTATATTTTGTCTGTTTTTCTTTTATTTAGGGAATGGGTTCAGGGTTTACTGCCAAATATTCTTGAGAATATCTGCAAAGAAAGCAATGAGAATGATAAAGCAAAGAACTCTGTAAATTCTCTCATTAGACTTGATGGAAAGGTAATGGTTTACATTTTTAATATTTTAAAACAAAGAGATACCTCATCTGTCTATATTTCTGAGATGAATTATTGTAATTATTTATTTACACTATTCAGACTGTTGTCCTCAACTATGTTGCCTTATTCATGACATTGACCATTGTATACTTCAGCCTTCTTCAGATGATTTGAATTTTGAACTGAACCCTTTATTCCAGTAGAGTGTTCTAATTCCATGTGCCATGCCTCTTCCAGATGTCTTAATATCAGTTGTCTCCATTTAACTCACCTCCCCAATTTTTTGTTCACCTCTGCTGTAGTCAGATACTGAACTCACAATTCCTTGGGTCAAGACACTGAATTTAACCAACCTGTTTATCCAATAATCCAGTGGATAAAAGCATTGGTTGATCTAAAGAGTTGGGAGTTCTATACCTGGCTACAGAAGAGGTGAAAAAAAAAACAACTTGGAGAGTTGAGTTAAAGAGAGATAACTGATACTAAGACAGCTGGAAGAGGTATGGCACATGGAACTAGAACAATCTGGACAAAATAAAGGGTTCAGTTTGAAATTCTAAAATTTACCTGAAAAAGGCCAGAGCATACAATGACTGAAACATTGTGAGTATGGCAACAAAGATGAGGACAACAGTCTAAAACAATGTGAAGAGAACCATTTTATTAAAAAAAAAAAAGAAAATTAAATGCATACTATAAATTATATCAGATAAATTATGTGAAACAAATTTTCTTCATCTATCAAATTACATTATTTGATATTTTTAGGGATAACAGAAGTATTTTTTACCATCCTTTACTGACAGAATTTCCTCCTTGTCTAAGGATTATTCCTAATTTGGAAAAGTCAATCATTAAAATAAATCAACACAAAATGTCTGACATTTTTTAATAATATTTGTGTTATATATATATATACACAGTCCACAAAAAATGTAGACAGACTTCAGGAAAAGAAAAACTTGTATAGATATTATAATACTAAATTTCTTCAGTTATCATGAGATTAATACAAGTTACCTTTGGTTTATCCAGTCACAAGAGATACTCAAAATGGTGAACTTTAGCTTTGAATTAATGCCATCCATGGAGAAAATACTATAGTAAAGAGTTATCACAATTTGATAAAACTATGAAACACAAGTTTTTCCTTTCTTGAAGTGTGCATGCATTTGTTTTGGTAAACTCTGTACTTATGTATGTATGTATGTATGTGTGTGTATATATATATATATATATATATATATATACAGTTTTGTATTATTTTCCATGTTTTTTTCTCTCCTTCTAATGTGTTTTATTCACATGTTGTATTTGCTACAGGCTGATGCCAAACAAATTCAAGTTCTTCAAGAGCTTCTAACTGATATTGAAATGGCAGAACGGGGAAATTGTGAGAGAGTTTTCTTCCTTAAAAACCTCAGTTTCTTTTGGGAGGTAAAAGTTATTTACTCTGTACACATTTTGGTATCAGCATACACACACACTCTTATTATTTTAAACATTATTTTAGATCATAAAAGGTCTTATTAAAGAAAACTTATTTCTTGACAGGAATTGAACCTGCATTCACTTTTTTTTCTGAGAAACAACCTTTCTGCTAGACATACTGTTGCCAATTCACTCATTGCAATTCTTCATGTGCAATGCCTTTTGAGTGTTACATTTTCTTTAATAAGACTTTTACTGATCTAGGCAAGTGGGCATAACTTTCACTAATTGTCAATAAACAGAGATACCTACTTAAACACATGTACCCACTAAAATAATGTTAACAGTAATAAGAAATATTGTTTTTTTGAATAAATCCATTACTCCTAGAAATATATATATATATATTTTCTGTTTATACGTTATTTTTATAGATAAAATTTATTTAAGTAAATGCTCTTTTTTTAATTAAACAGTATTAATTACATTTACCTGCCTGAATTTTTGACAAATTTCATAGAAAATATATGGCCTCCATCAGGAATTGAACCTGTAACCCATATGGGAAATGTCATTTGATCTGATGTTCTATTAACCATTCAGCCATAGAGAAGCATCAGGTTAGCAAAGCTTGAATTACTGTTTATAAATACATGCCTTTGATGATTTTTCTTGATCAATCATTTCTGCTCACAAAACATCTCTTAATGTAAACAATGACAACATATGAAATGGATTAAGTCTGACAATTATTTAATATATTTTCTGTTTATACGTTATTTTTATAAGTCTTAGATTTTTATAAACAGATAATATATTCTGTTAGAGAGCACATATTTTCTATAAAATTTCATACACGCATATATGTGTGTGTGAGAAAGTATTATTCTGTTAATAAAATAGATGAACAATCTGAAAGATGACAGGGACACCCCTGCCCACCCCATATTGAGGGAACTTCACTACACAATTTCAACATTGAAAACAACTACAAATGCATGTATAATTGTCCAAATGTTTTCCCAGCACTTTCAGCTATACTTTTAGCCATTGTCAAAGATGAATTTTATTTTACTTTTAGCTGAATATAAATTTTTTTTATGTATGTATCCAGAGTTATAGGAATGTTTTATTTTCCAAATAAGGCCAGCACATTGTGGCCATGTTCATAGGTGATATTATTGAGTATTGGCTTTTTCTTTTTTATTAATAATAAATCCATTATTTTTAACCTTTTTGTAGATATGGATGATCCTATTGTATTTGTATTATTAGAGAGTGTATTACAGATAAAGTTTTTATATATATATATATATATATATATATATATAAATATTGTATATTTGGGACGCAACCCTTCTTTTATACCTGTTTCACTGAATGTGACAGATAAGGAAAATCTTTGTTTTTTTTTTTAAGTTTTTCTAATATTGTTCCAGTTTTCTTTTGAGGTGAAGCTAAGAGAGAATAGAAATGGGTCCATAATGATTTTTGTCCCAAGTGCTTTTGATAAATTCATTACATATTTTAAAGGAGTTTGTTGTTAATGTTTTCATTGTGCTCTAAGTTGTATGGAAGTAATAGAAGTTTTAAGTTGTGCAAGAATGAAAGTTGTTGTGATTCCATGTTAGGGTGTCTTTTAAAAAACCATCAACACATTACTCCCATTGTCAAATTTGGCATGGTTAAGGTTTGGCTTGAATTGTTTCATATAAAGAACTTCCATTATCTTAAGACATCAATTAGATTTCATTAGAATGATAGCTTTATCAATAATAATTTCTCTAGTGGAGGTAGCAGATGTTTGTTGGTGTCTAGATGCTTTTTATATTACTGAGATAACATAAGTGATTTGTCATCCTTCTACTGATTGTCATCAATGCATATCCATTGTAAATAATCAGTTTATGACAAGAGATGCAGTCTTGTACTGAGTAGCAAAATTGATATGCTATATTTAGTCAATTTTAAGTTTAGATTTGATGGACAAGTTGTTATTGGTAATTAAGAAGTTAGCAGATTTTATTTTTTCTATAATGTAAGTTTTACATATTTGCTGGGGGTCAACACATGAAATGTATTGTTTAATGTTGTGTCACATGGTAAATTCATCTTGTTTATTTTCTATGCATCTGGTTGCACTAAAAGATATTAATGTTTTGTTGTACTATATTTTTAGTGCAGATGCCATTTAACTTCTGCAGGAATAATTTTATTTGGATATCAATAATGCAATTTGGATAATTCATTACAATTGTTTGTAAAAATATTTGAATAATAGCAAATATGTTAGATGATAGAATATTGTGATGCATTTCAAATCTTATGTAACAACAAAGTCTACATCAGAACAAGTCTGGTTCTATTTTTAACTTACAAAAGTGCACTTCTGATTAAAAGGAAGAAATTAATTGAAAATGTATTGAAAGTGCACTAATTTCAGAATCTTTAATGGTAAATATAATTCTGCTTCTTGCAAAATTGATCCTTATACATGGGATAATTAAAAAGAATAACAATGAAAATAAAAGGGGTAAAACCTGAATGTGGCTAAATTTAGATATATCAAATGCTAAAGAATTAAACTTTGTCATATTCATGACATTTTAGCACTCTGTACATTTGTACACACTGACATTCTTCAGGTGATATGTGGGAATTTGGAACCAAACCCTTTAATTAGTTCACAGGGGTAGATTGTTTGAATTCCATGTGCCATGTGTTTTTTTGGATATCTTAGTATCAGTTAATTCCCTTTAGTAAGTCATCTCTACAAGTTTTTGTTCACTCTGCCATGGCCGCGTATTGAACTCACAACATTTGGGTCAAGTTACTTTATGGATTATTCAGCCAATGCTTAGATTCATTGTGCCATGTGTTCAAAATTACCACATGTATCACCTGAAGAATGTTGGAGTGAACAACAGTCAAAATGTTGTGAATATAGCAATAAAGATGATGACAACAGTCTGAATGATGTAAATCATTACAATGCCTCATCTCAGAAATATAGACAGATAGAAATTGAAATACCTCATCTCAGAAATATAGACAGTAAAAATTTGAAATACCTCATCTCAGAAATATAGACAGTAAAAATTTGAAATACCTCATCTCAGAAATATAGACAGTAAAAATTTGAAATACCTCATCTCAGAAATATAGACAGATAAAACAGTTAAATACCTCATCTCAGAAATATAGACAGATAGAAATTTAAAATTTTCAAATATTGTATACCTTATCTTTTAATATTTTGTTGTAAACTGTAATCAGCGTTTACTGTATTTTTGTCTATTTTAATTTTTTTTTAAATCATTTTACCACAAACAAATCAATAAAATCCACTAAGATGCCTGATGAGAGAGGGCAATGAAAGAAACAACAGGATTAATGGAAACAGAAGATAAAAACTGATGCTGAATTTTTAATTTTTGGAGATCATACTTGTTAGGAAAACAACAGGCTAAAAGAGAATTCCACAAGTGAAAAGTGCAAGAGAAGAAATTATTGACATAGAACTTACAGTTTCAACAACACAGTGAAAATATGAAATCTAGTTGCCAATCTAGTACTGTGGCTAAATTTGTGAAATTTAGGTACAAACAAGAAAATTTCATTAGAATGATTATCATGAAAATATTTATAGAAGAGGTAGAGTGGAAGCTACATTATCGCAGTGGGAAAGTGACTGAAGCTAAGATGTCAGGTCAGGACTGATAATATTGCAGATTCTTGTTTAGATGTTAGTTATTATCAACAATAATCAACAATACCAAAATCCTTTGCAAAAACAATTGCAAAAAATACTTACAAATTCTCAAAGCCATCACAATTAAAAACCAAAAACCCAACATAAATAAAATAGGATTTCATACTGGCACAAACATCTTAAATATATTTAATAACTAATCCTCCAAATAATAAATACCAACCCCCTCCCAAATACTAGTGAACTAATCCAACAACATGGCCTGAATACCCAAAAATAATATCTATAAAAAAAATCAATCTACTTAAAACCAAAAGCTTACAGCCATGATGATGGTTGATGACAACTGAAAGTACTTGGCAAAACACCAAAGACTAGTGTCTTTTTCCAACAACTTAGACCCAAATGCAAAGAAACTTGCAAGAAAAAAAAATCAAAAGAAAGATTATTAAATGGAAAAGTTCCATAATCTTCAATAACATATGCCTCAATAATGACATGCTGCCAAAATATAGTTTTATCTATGTCTTTGTGGCATAAAAGTTTCTGAGAGCCAAACATGTTTCTCATTCTTTTTCCTTTCAACCATTCTGTTCTGTCCATGAAATATGGTGTAATTATATTAGGATATACTTTGAATTTAAACACACTACTAGACTGGTATCAAGATCTCATCAATTTACAGTTGAGCTGGCTAGATGTAACCATAAATTCTATGCTAACAGTTTCTTTTCTCGCACTTCTCACTTGTGAAACTCCCTTCCAGTTCCATGCTTTCCAGCCAACTTTAATCTGCAAAAATTTAAATGCAATGTCAATCACTATCTACTGTCCTCCTGATTACTCTTCCCTCTTCCTGCACATTATTAATGTTTCTGATCCTAATTCTTCCACACCCTATAACCCCTCATGTCTTAGTGGCATTAATGCCTTGTATGGGGTGATACCAATTAAAAAAAAAAAAAGCCCATAGTGGGAGATACATAAAAAGGAGATTAAACCTTTCTTCATTACAATTCCATCAATAAAACAATTATTTATCTCAAGACTTAATTTTGTTAGGAAAAGAGTTATGTTTTATAATCCTGGAAATAAATTTACTGTACAGGTTCTGAAATTCATGCACTTTCAATACATTTTCACCTTAAACATTAAGGTAAAAGCAAAAAACATTCAGAAACATCTTTATCATATTTAAAAGCATTTTACATTTCATGAAGACATCTGGTAAAGGAATCAAATAATATTGATAGTATCTTACAAAATAAGGTTGGTTTTATTATGAGATACACTTCAGGGATTTTCAGATGAGTGCAAAATGTCCAAAATTAGTGTGAGCAAAGCTGTACCTTCTTACATTTCGAAATTTATGAATAAGGAAATAAAAGATGTCATAAACCAATAGTTTTTATTTTACTTCTTATTTGCCACAAGTAATTTTAATTTTACTGATTCCTGCAGCTGGAAGACATGGAGAATCTAACTCCAAGCTTTGTGTCCCAAGTTGGAATTTTCCAGATGACCTCCTCAGATATTGGCTGGCAAGTCTTGTGGAAAATGTGGCTTGGCAGCCAACCAGAAAAATCTCAAGAACATCTTCATTTACTTACGGAAAAATACCTGCCCCATTTAATGCATTGTTGCCAGGGCAATGGCAAGTTCAGCCCAGGGCCAATGGAAGTGGACAGCACTCTGTCTTCTTGCAAATGGATGGTTAAGCAGACACCAGATAATGCAATCCATACTTTATGTTCATACTGGAAGGTAATGATATTTTTTTCATTTGGTTTGGTTTAATATTTAGTGGCATTGTACACATAAAATATAACTCAATTATTTACATATGGATTGACACCTCTGCCCAGGAACATTGTAGTAACTGTGCACTCTGACCCAGGAACATTGTAGTAACTGTGCACTCTGACCAAGGAACATTGTAGTAATTGTGCACTCTGACCCAGGACCATTGTAATTTAAAGAAGTGTTTAGGAAAAAATTCTGCTATTTAGTCATTTGATCTGATTTCACACTGGTTTTATCTTTGTTAACCATTACACTACTTGATGCCATCATTTTGTTTTGTACAAATTTTAAGTTATATGGATTTGGGACTTTATTGGCTTCTGTATTCATGATAAATTAATCTATCTAAAACTTAAACTCTTAAGTTGAAAGGTTGTTGCTTATTTTAATTTGTCTGCGATGTTAGCAATTGGTATACAAAAATTTAACCAGTTGGACAAAGTATTTTTAAAATTCATGCTGATAAGTCAACATTCATTGCAATCAAATGTGACATTTGGAGACATTGGTATTATAAAAATTAAAATAAAAATCCAGTATCAATAATAGGTTTCCAACTTCAACCCATTAATGACTACTGTCTCAAAAATGGTTTGGTAGAAATTATTAGATTAATGAAATTAAAATAAAATTCTTAATGCCACCTAATATCAGAAACTGAAGTTTAATGAAACTTGAATATTCTCCATTCTTGAAGAGGTTGCTTTTTAAATGATTCTGTTAACATAATCATTTTTTTTTTTTTTATATGATCGCAACAAAAGGAATAAATTCAATAATGTATGCAAAATTTAATCCATTTAGGCTTTGGAAAATTCCATTAATCCAAAGAGTTTTGAGGATTATGAACATTGCTTCAGTTTTTCTTGCATCTGGGCATTTGCTGGCTGCTTAATCAGGGATCATCGCAAAATTTTTGACTCTTGGTGGAGGGAGACATTTTCAGAAAACCAGCTCTTCCCTGACAGTGGAACTGTGAGTTTATCATTCCAAATATTATCTATCTGAAGCTGTTCTTTATCTATCTATATCTATCTGGGACAGTCCTATATTTATCCAAGACTGTTATTTATCTATCTGAAAATGTTCTTGTTTGTGTTGTGTGTACAACTAAAAAAAACTCTATTTCAAAATTAACTTTCATTTTTGCAAATTATTTTTATTCATGAGAATTGTAAGAAAACTTTCTGAAAAATTATTCAGCTACTTAAAAATAATTATTAAAAATATAGAAAATATTTTTATCTATTTATCTTTGTTATCTGTCTATCTTTGTTCTTATCTATCTATCTATCTATCCAAGTCTGTTTATCTATCTATCTATCTATCTATCCGTGATTGTTATCTATCTGTGAGTTCATTATTTATCTGTGGCTGTTCATTATCTATGTTCCATCTGCAACAAAAAAAAAAGAAAAAACTATTCAAAGCCTATTTCAAAATTTACTCTCATTCTAGCAAATTATTTTTATTTATAACAAAATATTTTCATTATTGTACTTGTAAAAAAAACTTTCTGAAAAATTATTCGGCAACTGAAAAATAATTATTAAAAATATTAAAAAGGAAACAGTTTTCTCATCCTATGTATTATTTATCTCATAATCCATCCTATTTATTTCTATCTAGGTTGATCTTTCCATATCTAATTTAATCTGTATGTGTTTACATTAAATACCAATGAACAAATTTGGAATCATGCATTGATGTGTTGGTTTTATCTTTTACAAGTACAAATCAATCCCTCTTGGTTTATTTAATGTCAAAATTAGTCCTTTTTTATGTATCTGTAAGCATTTACTTTGTTTAAGAATGGGTAAATGTTGGTCATTTATATTTGAGTCTATGTGCATTTACTTTTGGGGCATTGGGTTTAATTGCAGCATTTTAGGCTCTGCCAAAAGGCCAGCTGGAATCAATATTTCAAAATTAATTTATATTATTCTCTATTCTTCTTTATATCCTGTGTCCCTTTAGGATGCATGTGATGATGGTTCTCCACAATTTCCTGTCCTTTGTAGTTCTTAATAAATTCTTTTTTTTAATCACTTCTAAACCTTGCACTGCCATCTGTTTACTCAGATTTACTAGATAGGTTACATGTTTTCCTTTGTCACTTTTGTCTTCATTCTCTTCCTGTGAGTATCATATTTTCCAAGCCCTCTTTCTCATTTTGTGTCCTAGTAATTTCAACTATCTCTTCCTGATGCTAAGTATAAGTTTATTTTTTCACTTCAATTTTATTTAAAACTTTGTCATTGCTCAGATGTTCAAGTCCATAATATTCCCAGCATCCTTCCGTAGAACCACATTTATGTTGCTTCGATTCTTATGCGAGTAAATTGTCCAGCATTCAGTGCAATATAGAAGGAATGATATTACATAATAGTTCAGACTCTTTTCTTTGTTTCTAATGAAACTTTCCTTTTTCTTAATACTTAACTTTGAAAAGGCATCTTTTTTCTATTTCAATGTGCCTTTGAATTTCAGTGTTACACTTTCTGTCCTCTGTTGAAACACTTCCCAGATATTTAAATTATTTTTACTTTGATTTTGGTAATTTGCAATATCTTACTCCTCCTTTTGCTAACAACTATCATCTTGCAATTGATGCTTAGTCCTTTCTTTGCAGTTTCTTTTCCATGTCTACTATCAACATTATGTCATCTACATATCTTATGCTGTTAAGATGGTGGCTACCATTAATGAATCCTGATAGGACTTTTAATTCTTTCAAAATAGCCTCACTGTTTTGGTTGAATAAGTCTAGTGAGAAGACATGTCCTTGTCTTAGACCCATTTGGATTATTCTAATATCGGTCACAGATATTCAATAGTTTTTCATTTGCGTTTCTGGTAAAATCTTCTGAAACTGAGTCATTAATTGAAAAGATTGTAAGATTGTGGACAAACAGATTATTTTTTAAAAGAATTGGCAATAGAACAACAATTTATAATTTCCTTTGTTGTCAATAATATAGTGTTATAATATTATCAAATCAAACAATATAATAATTGTCAAAGTGTACTTATTTATACATGGCCTGTTTCATCTGTACCAGAAAGAGAGATAAATCAACTCAAGTTAGTAAATTTGAGTGACTAGTTCCCTTAGTCATTATAATAGTCTATACAAATAAAATATTTATCTCTATTTAGACAAAATTAGTTCCAAGCAAAATGAAATGTTTAATTAATCAGTTCCTTTACTCCTACATTTTATAGATTATAGTCTTATTTGTTCAAGCCTTTCATGTGAGACACTCAGATACCTTTGTCTATTAAGTGATCATCTTGCTTCAAATTAGTCATGAAGTAGGCTTTATTGTCACCATCTTTGTCATTCTGTTGCTAATCTGTTTCTGTCCAGAGATATTTCCATTTCACTGTTGTATTAAACATAAAATTCTTAACATGATAAGATAGTCAGTAATAATGACAAGAGTAATCAGTAAATCATAGATACTATTGAACGTCTAAAAAAATATAAAGGGAGTGGATTAATTAAATGATTCATTGTGAATACTTTATCCCCACTATATTAAATCTGAATACATTGGTTCAAGATTTTTGTTTCACTGCATCTCACTATTAAAACTTTCTAATAATTGCCATCATTTTTCACAGCTTGGCTACATGAGTTATATAATAATATATAATATACTAATATTATCCATTAACAAAAATTCAACTCTCGCATAATGATATGATGTGGATTAAACATATCAGTGATCTGGATGACCAATTTGATTCTTACTGTATCTTAACAAGCAATCAGAGGTAGTTTATGTATTTTTGAAAATACATAAATGGCAATTTATCTTTTTGTAAACTTAGATAAATATGAGTAATTTCAGGAATGTATTTTGATGCGTTTCTTTCACTTCTAAACTAGATAATCTGTTCTTGCTGCTCTCTTATATGTCTGTCAGTCTTTGAGGATTTTGAGCTTTTATACTTTTGACAAAAGAATTTGGAACTTTCTTGTTTCCCTTTGTTTTTCTTTTGTCTCTGACGTTGTTTTTTTCCATTTATTGATTGCTTTCATTTATTTCACTTTTCTTTCTTTTTATTTTTCTTTCCTTTCAACTATATTCTTCTGTTCTTGCTTTCTTTTCTGTTTCTTTGAATATATTTTAGTTTTATCTTTGCATTTATCCTTTTTTTTTTTTATAAAATTCTCTACCTATTCTTGGAAACTTTCCTTTTTTCTTCCTTTAACTGTTATTTTTTCTTTAACCATTTACTGTTCACTTCGTTCATTTTTCTTTCTTTTGTTCATTTTTCTTTCTCTTTGCTTTCTTTCTCTTTTCTTTCATTCTCTTTCTTTTTTCTTTCATTCTCTTTTCTTTCTTTTTTTTTTCTTTTCTTGCTTTCTTTTTCTTTCTTTTCTTTTTCTTCTTTCTTTTTTCTTTCTTTTTTTTTTTTTTTTTTTCTTGGGAAGATTTTTTTCTTTTTTTCTTTCTTTATTTTTCTTTTTTTTTTCTTTTTTTTTTTCTTTTTTTTCTTTCTTTTCTTTCTTTTTTTTTATTTTTTTTTTTTTTCTTTTTTTTTTTTTTATTATTTTTTTTCTTTTTTTTTTCTTTTTCTTTTTTCTTTTTTTTTTCTTTTCTTTTCTTTTTTTTTTTTTTTCTTTTTTTTTTCTTTTTTTATTTTTCTTTTCTTTCTTTTTTCTTTTCTTTCTTTTCTTTTCTTTTCTTTTTTTCTTTTTTCTTTTTTTTTCTTTTTTCAATTTTCTTTTCCTTTTTTTTTTTCTTTCTTTCTTTTTTTTTTTTTTTTTCTTTTTTTTCTTTTTTCTTTCTTCTTTTTTTTTTTTTTTTTCTTCTTCTTTCTTTCTTTATTCTTCTGTCTTTCTTTTTTTCTTTTTTCATTCTCTTTTCTTCTCTTTTTTTTCTTTTTCTTTCACTTCATTCTTTTGGTGTTTTTTGTTCCTTCCTTTTTTGTATCTTCTATTTCATTCTTAGTTTTGTTCTTTTTCCTTCCTTTCTGACTTACTCTCTTTACTTTTCTTTTTCTTCTCAGTCATATTTTTACTTTTTCCTTCCAGGTATTCGATTTCAGGCTGGAATGCTCTGAGGTTTTGAAGTTTGTTCCCTGGACCCATCAGTCAAGTGGAGACCAGTTTATCGTGCAAAAAAAGAGCAGTGACCTTATACCCACTGAAAAAACTGAGGTAGGTAACTCAATGCACTTAGTATTGACCCCAGACCCCTAAAATTATTATAATATCCAGTTTTACATTATAACTTTCTTATATTTTACAATAATCAATCTGTATATCTCTGTATATGTGCATGTTTCTATGTCAACTAATGTGTATATGTCTTGCATCCAAAACTGAAAGATGCTATGAAACCAAAACGTTTAACCTAAAATCTTGAGTCATGTTCTTTAATAGCCTCAACAGATCAAGACATTTTTTCCTGATGTTATGCATGAGGCTCAATCCATTTAGAAATATCAGAACTGTCAACAGTATACAACTGCTGTCTCAGATCGATGGCTTTGATTGAATAAACCCTGTAGATCATAAAGACAACCATATTTCTTCAGATCTCCTGGATTAGGGCTACAGATTAACAAAGAAAGAATTATGCTAAATAACAGAAACAACATCATTTGAGGACTTTCAACAGCAGCAACAACTAAAATGAATAGCACATGTAACTTGAAGAGAAAATAATTACATAATCATGATGATGATGTTCCACACTACTTCAAACAAAAAGTTAGGAAGGAAACCTCCAAAATACTAGAAAGAGCAGTTACTGAACTTGAGAAATGTATTTTCCTGAAAAATTGTTTTAATACAAAGATTTTATAGATTACAATCAACATTAGTGCTGGCTACTCAGTTAATGAATGTCAAATGTCTCATCTCATAATATTACCATATACCTGCTCATAGGTCCATATTCAATTAAACACACTAACTTAATATTAGCGAGAAAGAATATGCTTTAAAAATGCCTGTCTTAGTTATGGATGTTTTTAACAATTTATTTTATTTTATTTAAAAATTTGAAGTTGCCTCTGGTGATATTTGTTCATCATATGAACTTGAGATACTGGAGGACAGATAATATTACCATGACCATCTGAAGAAAATCTCTCTCTCTCTCTCTCTTATTTTTAATGTATGAGAGATTAAGTCTTAGAACTGAACAGCCAGACTACCAAAATATATGATTTGATTATAATGGTAATATCTTGTGTAGAAGCAGCTACACTTTTTTGGAGAAACCTAATAAGAGAGAAATGGTGCAAACTGTAACACAAAATCTCCAAAGAATTTTCCTTCAATTTGAATTCAGAATTGTCTTTCTCTTAGACTTAGTACCAACCAGGACTAAAGAGCCTAGTCTGCCCTGCTATTTATCCCATAGCAGGGTGAAGAAATGGATTCATATCTTTCCCAAAGTTACTTATGTTAATTTGAATACAACAACATATGCAAAAATTAGGGTCAGCATGCAAATTTCAAATTCAGGTTAAAGATCTCACAAAAGGTTTCCTCTAGGGGAATGCAAGTTTAAATCTTGCCAGAGAGCACATATTACTATCTAATAAGATTTCTTGAATATTCAGGTTGGCAGACGAAAATAAATAAATAAATAAATATACTGTTTAAAAAATAAACTGAGTGTCAACCCAAATACAAGTATCCACTAAAAATAGCACTTATGTAATACTAGCGAGCTTCACCCATTCACTCTCGCCTCCCAAAGTAAGATATATTCACTACTTGGAAACTTTGAAACAAAAATTTTAAATCAACATTTCATTCATAAATTGTCTTGTTATAGTTACATTTGTGTGTGCATGTTAGTAGCACAAATATACATGATAATCCATTCACTATTGACTAAAAGTTTGTTTCAATTTGTTGCATGTTACCTGCTTAGATAATCTATTAGATGTTTATACAAAGTCTTTTTTTCATTTGCAGCAATTGTCTTACCTGCTTGGTCTGTTGATTGATACCCAAATGCCTGCAATGCTCATTGGCACTAATGGTTGTGGGAAGACGCATATTCTCTCTGAGAAATTGCAGTGTCTCAGCTCTGGGGAAATGGCTGAAACCAGATCATTGCTCATACATGCTAACAGGTAATTTAAAATCAGATAAAAAAAAGACAAAAAAAACTTATATCTGAATTATTATCTACTTGAATTTAATATATAATGATTATCTTTCTGATGGGGAAAATTATAATATATTCTGTTTACATGACATATCTTTTCAATTTGTTTCATATTCTCACTATCAGAAAAAAAATCTATCAAACCTACAATCACCTATTTAATTAAAACATTAATAGAATTCCACCTTGTATTATCTTCTTCTATATTCTGTATCCCTTCAGGACGTGGGTGAACATGGCTCTCCACAACCTCCTATTCTTTGTAGCTCTAAGAAAGTTTCATTTTGTTTTTTTGCTATCTCTCCTAATCACTTTTTTGCTGACCATTTACCCAAGCTTGTCAGATAGGTTACTTGCTGTTTCCTTCTTGACTTAACTATGTCCTGTGAGTGTCAAATTCTCCAAGCCCATTTTTCTCATTATTTGTCCTAGAAATTTCAACTTTCACCTTCTGATTCTTAATGTGTCCTTTTTGCTTCCATTTAATTATTCCCATGTTCAGTTCATAGTATTCTCAGCATCCTTCTGTAAAACCACAGTTCTATTGCTTAAGTCTTCTCTCCATCTTATGAGGAGATTGTCCAGCATTCACTGCCATAGAGGAGGATTGATATTACATAATAGTTCAGAATTTTTTCCTACTAATGAAATTTTCACATTTTTTTTTAATACTTTGTGGCTTCTGGCCATATCATGCTGAAACACAGGTTCCTGTACAATCACCAAAGTTAAGCAATGTCAAGCCTGGTCAGAATCTAGATGGCTGACCACTTGCAAATATTGAGTGCTGTAATCTTGGAGCTGGTATAATGGATAATAGCTGAGAATTGTTAAATGGAAAGCATAGTTCCCATTGGTTTTGTTATATTCACTTACATGCAAATACCTTTGAAAAAGGTATGAATCCACCTTTTCTCCCCCCAGCTATAGGTTAATTAGTAAGACATGTATTGCTGAAACCATTATTTCTCTCTCTCTCAAAAACAATTTTGTACAAAATATTTAGATTTCAGCATTAAATAAACCATAAAATTTGATATAACACTAAACAAAAAAAAACAAAAAAAACTGACCAACTTAATAGTCTTCTTAGCTTTTGGAAGGTACCTTCTAAATGTGCTTTAACAATCAAATCCTTAGGTTCATTTATATTCCGTTTTCATATCTTTTATGACAGGTTCACAACTGCAAAGTCTCTTCAGCAAAAGTTATCTGAGCATACTGAATGGAAATATGGAAGCATCTATATGCCTAAAGGTGGTAAAAGACTTTACTACTGTATAGATGACATCAACTACTCTAACGTTGGTATTTCCTTTATGAGTTTTTCTATCTTTCATAATTTCCCATGTAACCATCTTTTTTGTTTTAATTTTTTTTAAGTTAAAATTATAATTATTTACATTGTTCAGACTGTTGTTCTCAATTTTATTGTCATGTTCACATCAAGAACAAACTACTTTCCACCTAAGGCATACAAGGCAATTGTCACAGCATAACACCAAGTTACCTCACATGTACATACATTAATAGGAAAGTCACCTTCATATGTCCGAAACCCTGCCCACTTCATGGAAATAATCAAAGATGCTCCCATCCAATCCAACCAGATGTGGTGAGTTTATTCAACAAGTTACCCACAGAGGAGGCACTAAATGGGCTTCAGACTCATCCCCAGGAGAATGGACTAGTATACCAATAGATAACCTGAGGGTGGTGCTGACTTTCTGTACATAAACAACACACTTCAAAATGGAATCAGGCGTATGTTGACAGAATGAAGGCTTAGCAATGGGCTCACCATTATGACCATCAGTGGGAAACATATACATGTAATACTTTGAAGAAATGGCATTAGAATCCATATCACTAAAGCCAACCCTATGGCTGAGATACATAAATGACACCTTTTATACTCTGATGAACATGACAATAAAGATGAGGACAACAGTCTGAACAACATAAATAATTACAATACCTCATCTCAGAAATATAGACAGGTATTAAAATTATAAATTAATGTTAAAGGGATAAAGATAATCTCTCTAAAAAAAAAGTTTTTTAGATCATGCTAACGTTCCTACCACATAAAAAAACAAAATAAAAACTCCCTCAAAAATCACTCATTGACTCGTGCCACAATAGTTGGTTTACTAGTACAGGGAGTGCTTGAATTAAGACAGAGTTCCCCTCCCACAATGTGTTGTAATATGGCTTTCCATGTAAGTTAGAACATATAGATGATTTTCCATGAACAAGCACTTATGTCAATCACCTAGACAAAAGTAAAGTAATAATCTAGGATACAAATTTCTATGACATCTGTTAACATAATTAAGGCAAAAAAATCACATAGGGAGCATAAATAAATTCTTCCACCATGTCGTATGTACAATCCAAATGGCATGAGTTGAAACAAGATTAATGGAGATTGAGTCATAATCACAAATTGCCATAGGTTAGGACTGTCATAACTCAGAGACTTACTGTATTAGACTAAGACTTTACCTGTTTGACACAATTGTCCTCAGATGATATCAGAACATTTGATTCTAAATAATTAAATTATGATTACCAGTCAATATAAAGATGAAATATAATTTTTAAAAAAGACAATATATGTATGAATGGATCATCAGCTGAATATTACAGATACATAGTATTTTCTGGCACCTTTGGTTCCAGAACCCTACCTGGTTATCCATTTTGCTAGACTAACAAAAGTCATGGAATACCAATTCAATAATGCACCTCTGATCCACCAATTATGCATCTTGCATATCTCTGCAGCAGTATAAAATGTTTGAAACTTAAACTATTATTAAGTGTAAATTATATATTAATTAAATAATTGAATAAATCTGGCAATCACATTAAATAAAATGCTTGCTCATATTTTTGTCTGGATTAAAAGTGTTACCGAACCATCAGTTACCAGAATATTGGTGCTGTGTCAGTATTAGACGTTTTTTCTAAATACGGCTAAATTATTTGTTGCGAGAAATATGATATATATTTCAGGGATTTTGTTAATATTTTACTGTTTATTTACATCATCTGCACAGAATACATATTAACCTCATCAACTTTGATATCTTTAAATTTTCTGATGGAAGAGGCTTTTAAAGTCAGTTAGCATGATTTGAAAATAATTTTTCCTTTTCATATGGAAAATTTATAATCTCTGTATGCTTTCATATGAAATTGAATGATTGTCATTTTTAATGTGCTAATCTTGTAGCAATATCGGTGAAGGAAATCTTGTCAAAGGAAAACATCAGAAAAGTGTTACCAAAATTCTTTTGACAGTTATTGTTTTGGCAAAGAATGTCAGCTTAATGGAATGGACCTCCCAAGAACCAGGTCAAAAAATCCTCACAAAGGACACTGAGGGAAGCCACTATAAGAAAGTGGCCCCTTGAGCAAAAAGAAAGGGAAACACACAGTTACAAGAGACTGCTTGCCATGACACAAAAAGGAAGACATGCTTGTAAGACTCTTTGCCCCTAACACACCTAACCTCCGCTCATCTAAAGCAGAGGGTTACAACCAGAATAAAATTTGCCAACTGCTACAATTTTGTCTCATGGTCTTATTTTGTGGGTAACAATCTAAAAGCATTTGATTAGAAGAAGCTGCACTCTGAGAATGAACCTGGTGTCTGGTCTGAACTGCAACACTAAAATCTTTTTTTTTTTAATATTTGTGGGGAAATGATATAAAACCAATAAATAAAATAATAATAAAGAATAAAAAAAATAACTTAATTTTTCCATGATGCAAGTTATAAAGAAACCATAAATGGTTTCTGGTCACTGGTGCAATTTTATTGCCCTATTTCTGGAAAGAATAGAATTGTTCTCTTTCCAACAAGGTCATTTAGATGTGTTTTCAGCAGCCCTACTCATGAAGTAGAGATTTGGTCATCCCAACTCAGCACAAGTCTGACTTGAGCTCAACCATCTTTACCTGTTCCTATCTTTACTTCCTATAATTTTTGAGCCAAAAAAGAAGATAGACATAATCAAGAGACATTTAACTTTGTTTCAATACAGTTAACATAAAAGGAATAAAAATATGTAACAGAAACTTAAGTTTTTTTTAATGTTTCTATCTTCTTTGTTTATATATTGAACACACGCCTTCAACTAAAAAATACACACAAAACTCAGAACTTTGTTAACATCCATATATTACTAAACTAGAAATTGAAATCAATGCTTTGTAGAGTATTTAATTCATCAGTCAAGAGAAACACAAACTATACTTAGTCCTTTCTGAATTGCTTTGATCAAACTTTTTATATTTCATTGTTTCAATACAGTTCTAGATTTTTTTTGCATTTATGTTATATTTAGGCAGATGTTTATGGTGACCAGTCAGCAGTTGAGTTAGTCCGTCAACACATGGACCTGGGTGGTTTCTACAACTATAAAAGCAAAAAATGGCAAACCGTAAAGGATGTTGTCTACATGTCAACACTGAATCCAAATCCAACTGCAGATGTTCCCATGTTAAATCCACGTCTTCTCAGGCATTTTGCTCTGCTTGTCTCTCCATATCCAGAGTAAGTTATCTTTCCTTTTATGGAGTTGTGTATTGTCAATAAAAAAAAATCATACTTCCATCTGTCTGTATATCCTTGTATCTATTTTTTATCATTTTACTCCAAGGAAGGCAATAAAGCCATTAATACACAAGGTATTACTGTGTGAAAAAATATGAGAAAAATAAACATTATTAAGGAGGGAGAACATTAAAGGATTGGAATGAAGAAGACAGAAGATAATAATTGATAATGCATTTAAATATTTGAAGATCAAAGTTGACAAAAAAGCAGGAAACCAGAAGAGAGTTCTACAAGTGGGAAGTACGAGAGAAGAAAGTGTTGTAATATCACTTATGATTACATTTAGCAATTTCAACTGTAAAATGAGACCTAACTGCCAATCAAGTACTATTCTAGTGAATGTACAAGTGGTCTAAATGGAATAAGAAATCAAAGGGCTGTGTTCAAATGACATCCACTTACATGCAAATACTCTTGGGAAAGGTATGAATCTATCTCCCCACCCCCAACTATAAGGTAAATTCTAGGATTGTATCTGGAAAAATCATTGTTATTCTAAAAAAAATGATGCACAAAAAAGAATTGTTCTTACAATACCAAAAATATATTGGCTTCAAATAATCCAGTATGGTTAATCCATAAAAAAAAACAAATCAATCAATTTACTGTTCATATCTATCTGTCTATAAATATTTATCTCTGTTATTCATACCTGTCAGTGTGTGTGTGTGTGTATATATATATATATATATATGTATGTATGTATGTGTGTGTATATATATATATATATATATATGTAAGCAAATATATGGATATAGATCCGACAATATGAAGAAAAATATACAGAAAAAAGCAAACAAAAATCTTAATATGCAATTAAAGTAAATTCAGGTTTTTTTAATATTTGGAAATCATCTTCGAATACGTTTTCACAACATCGCCCACGTGACGACGATGTGATCATATTTAAACGGAATGCTGATCTTATATAAAAAATTTCAGTTATCTGTTTGGATTAGTTGTGATCTTATGTCCATCGTCTTTTCATGGGGAATTTTATATGTTCTAATGTTAATTATGTTTTATGAATATGTCCTGAAGATGGTTTAAAATAGACCGAAACGTCCAACGTTGACTTTATATTAACATTAATACAGCATAATTGCATATTAAGATTTTTGTTTGTTTTTTTCTGTATATTTTCTTCATATATATATATATATATATATATATATTATTCATGACCTTGAGACCCAGGTTCAGCTCTCACCATGGAGACTTCCTGATGTTATCAGACTGGATCAAGGTCAATCCCAGCATGCAGCATGTTTTGAAAGGGCCTGAAAACCATACCACAAGTTGACCCAAGCCTTGTGAGTGAAATTGTGTAGACATATCACTTTAGGGCCATTGATATCTGTGCTAACACAGAGCCACAAGTCATCATGGCTGAGGGTTTGAGCATGCCGGCCTTGTTCAAATTGTTAATCACGTCAGATAGCATGCTCTCTCCCAGAAACTGTAACTAAGGGTTGCAGTATAAACCATAGGTTGGTTCTGTGTGTGTTGAGCAAACACAAAATGTGACTCAGCATGTGTCTGCAATAGGGATTGGCTAGCTTCTCTAATAGACGGGTATCCTCAAATATGAATGAAAATATATATATATATATATATATATATATATATATATATATAGGGTGCGATGGGTAAATTGCCATCATTTTATATTTTTATTTTCATGCATGCACTTTATTTGTTTTTGATTTTGTCGATGGCACAGTATAGTAAGGTCAGTTGGGTACTGATTGTGAGAAAAAGAGGACCATGATGCAATTCCTTCTGCCAGAATTTCAAAACGGCATGCTGTACTGCTTCACATTTGTGCTGGAATCTCCAATATGAACAATTAAGAGTGTTTGGGTGTCAATCTGAGGACAGTGCAGATGATTCAGAAAGATCTGAATGAGTCTAATGGTGATTACGAATGTGTTTGGCATGATCACTAGTGATGGCCTCCATTCATTTTTCTACAGGGCTTCAGACTCTACACTGAGGCTTACATCAAGTGCCTTGAGGAGGTAGTGATACCCTGGGTCTAGAGAGTGGCTGCTGGAAGACCTAATGTCTAGCAACAGGACTCTGTTCCATGCCACACAAGTAGGAGAACCCAGTCATAGCTGTCAGACAATTTCTGCGACCACATCACCCGTTACATCTGGCCACCTAACTCCTCAGTCTGCAATCTCCTTGATTATTTTGTGTGGGGCACAGTTGAGTGAGAGACCAACAATACTACTTGTAATACTAAAGATGAATTGGAAGCAAGGATTATTGAAGCATTCACCAACTTAAACAAGAAGAGTTGCAAGAGATTCTGAAGTCGTCTGGAGGCCATGGTTGAAGCCAATGGCGATTTTTATTGAATAAATTTACTCTTTAGTATTTCAAGGTATTTTTGTGTAATTTTGGTAAATATATATGTTAAAATGACATGTCAGTGTTATATTCAATTTTGCATAATTTAGATGACAATTTATCCATCGCATCTCTCTCTCTCTCTCTATATATATATATATATATATATATATATATATATATATATATATATATATATATATATAAGAATATATATATCATATATATATAATAAAGAATATAAAAGATCATATATACAACAAAAAAGAAAGAAGTCAACCATAGTTATTATGGAAGACTAGCAGCATGGTCCGGCGTTGCCCGTGCTTGATTAAAAAATCATACGACTTATACAGCAATCGCTATCACTTGACTTAAAATATTTTTGCCCTTCCTTGCCTTTAAAGGAGTGCCCTTTGCCGTGCTGATGTTGCTACATGCCTTACTTGTTGCCTATCTCACACTGCAAATTTTTTCTAAGCTCTCTACTAAACATTAAATCTGTTACAAAAAAAGAACTAAACAAAATGAACACAAAATGATCAGCTTTAAAAAAGGACTCGTAACTGGAAAAACCGAATGAAAAAAGAATGTTAACAACAAATACTTTTTCACACCCAACCCAGTTCTGTGGAATCAGAATCAACGTTGAGTTTAAGCAAGCAAATGACTCAATTGGAATAAAGTGCCATGCAGATTTAAATTTTTCCCACTTGTGACGAATGCAGCTATCGATTGTTTTGCATGCTAGTTAAGATTCATGTCAGCCAGCTGTTGGCTCTCACGCTGGCCAATAGAATCTTCCTGCCTATTCGTGGCAGCCAGCTATTGACTCTCACTCTGGCCAGTAGAAAATGGCCGCAAACTACATGAAAACTGCCATAGAAGCATGAAAAAATCAATTATTTCCACTATCGATGGGAGTTGGGAAATGCAATGTTGGTCTTAGCCTTTCTGTTAACGTGGAGCATGTGCATGTAAATTTTGGTGCAAATCTGTCGAAAATTGCGGCTGTGCATTCATTACACACGCACACACATCCTGCCTTTTATAGATAGAGATAACATTTTTTTCAGGCAAGCAGTTACTATAATTAAAGTGCTCAACATCAAGGGATGGAGCATTAATAATACAACTATAAATGCTATATTGTTCACTTATAACTGTCTCTACTCTAAGTTTCATGTAATTACATCCACTCTCAGGAGACTTGATAAATTAGAATCAAGTCTCCTGAAGTGTGTATATAATTCCACAAAACCCAGAGCCGAGGTAGTCATAAGATAAGTGAACAAGCATCATTTATTATTTACACATTTAAAAAAGAATGACAAAAAAGACAAAAATTGATAGGTGACCCCCTCTCACAAACTATTACAGTTCTAGTGAAACCAGGGAAGGGTATCAAGAAAATTGTTGGAAAATAATTGTTCAAAAACAATTGTTTGTAAAACATTTATTTGAATTTTAAATTGTTTGAGTGAAAATTAATCAAAAGAACAATTATACTAAATGATAATTATTTGAAATACCGATGTTTTAAAAATGTATGTCGTCAGTATTATTATCATTTGTATATATCCTCTTTTAATTTTTACATTTTTATTACAATAAATGATTTGCATTTCAAATAATTATCATATAGTATAATTGTCCTTTCAATTAATTTTCACTGAAACAATTTATAATTTGAATAAATGTCTTTTAAATTGTTTTTGAATAGTTATTTTCAAATAATGTTCACATTATCCCAGGGAAGTATGGTATATATATATATATATATATATATATATATATATATATATATATATATATATATATATATATATGATGGACTCTTCCATCAATTTTGAAGTATGAGGATTGATAAACTCATTCAGTTTTTATTCTTGCATCATATGTGACACTTCATTCCTGCTAGTGACTTGCATATGTCCACATATTGTGCAACATTGAGGATCTTAGGGCATAGTAACAGGAACATTTGCTGACACTTTTCGCAAATATATATATATATATATATATAAAGATAAAAACTGTAAACGTTTTTGGTTATAATGTGGATTTGTTTTAGTATATATATTATTTTATTCTTCATATTTCTGCAACATGTGTTTCCAGTCTCATGACCTTCTTCAGGCAAATAAAAGGAATAAATTTTTTTCTTTTAATGTCTCATTGCTTGTTTTCTGTATTTGTTAGTGAGCCTTGAACTCCTTTCCTATAAGTGATATGTGTAGAACTGTTTCACAATTGACTACACTAGAAAAGAATGTATCAGATATTTTATGGATATTTTTTTATAAACATTAAATATTTTCTACACATATATATAATTGTTTTGTATATTATTAAATCTTTACTGTAAAATTCTTATCTAATGATATTTTAAATATAAAGAAGATAATTAATGTTTTCTATGTAAATTAAGAGAAATTAATTTCTATAATTAATTACATAATTTATATTTTTTCTTTTTAGCCTTCATGAATTAAAAACCCTGTTCAGGGGTATTTTGAGCCAAAACTTGTTCCCTGCTAAACAACTGTCTCATAGCAGTATAATTAAAAATAGTAATCAAAATGTAAGTGTTTACTGTCTTCATTTTTTATAAATGTCTCTTTGTGAAATGAAGTAGTGGTAAATGGATGATTGATCACTCTGTGATCTGATAGATTTTTTTTTTTTTCTACTGTAAAAAAAAAATATCAAATTTAGTATCATTGATCCTTTTATGAGATCTGATAACTCAGACCCTTTCTGGTAAGTCCATCATCATCATATTTCACCTCGGGGAAAGTTTGCCATAAAAGGATAAAAAGGAAATACATTTTTCATGGGTTATAATTTTGTTGAGCAATATTTGGAAATTTTTTAATTGCATTAAGAAAGAGCAAAGGTTGACTGAAATCAAAATTGAACAATACACAGATGGGGAAACACCTAAAAAAAAGAATGGAAAGCTTATGATACTTCTGCTAGGTGAATTCAAAGACTCATTTGAAATTGTAATAAAGATAATTTCAATCCCTAATGACTCGAGATGGATAACACATAATATCAATTAGTAACCCATGATTTAATTATTAAATTAAAGCATATAATATCATATATTAGAAAGCCAAGTTTTAATTATCAAATTAATTAAAGTGTATAATATCAGTATTTAGAAACCCATGTTTTAATTATTAATATTAATTAAGTTAAAACACATAATGTCAGTTATTTGCTTTTACACTATTTTTAAAATGTTTTTGATACATTGATCAATAAAATTAAAACTTGTTTAATTTTTACTCTTCTATGGTGAACTTTCTTTCAGTGAATTGATGGTGGTGAACTTATCTGTAAACAACTCAAGCATCTACTTACCACTAACAAATCATAGTAATAAAAGACTTTAAATTTAACCGTATCATTTCTTTTTATTATTATGTTAATGTAAAAGTTCTCAGCATTTTCCAAAGAAAATATTTGTTGATATAATATTATTAAATATTCATATTATAAAGGGTGTTCTAATAACTTGGACTGATTTTAAATGTAAATTAAGTTTAAGTGTCTAATGATTTTTTTTCTTTTTCATTCAGATTTAACAACTTAAATCTTTGACAATTTCAACCGTGGAAAGATTAACAATCAAATAACGTGTTAAAGTTATCAAAGCCTATTATGAAAATGGACGTTCCAAACAGAAATACATTTCGCGCACTTTGCGATTTTTTTTGGTTCCCATAATTGACCAACCAAGAGTGCAATTGGAAACAATGTGACGTTGCTGTGGAGAGGTTCAATTCCTGTGTGTGATGATGAATAGAGGTGTCTGCATTTTAGGGCACATTCTCATTCACTGCAGCAATGTTTTGTGCTGAACGGCGTAAATGAGCAAAATATGTTGTTTTTTACATCTGCCACCGAACCAGTTTGTTTGAATTCATGAACAATTTTTCCAACTGCACCCTTGAAACTTTAACATGTTTGATTGTTAATTTTTCCATGGTTGAAATTGCCAAAGACTTAAGTTGTCAAATCTGAAAAAAAAAGAAAAAAATCATTAGATGCTTAAAATTAATTCACATTTAAAATCGTTATTGGAACACCCTTTCTAATAATATTATTATGTAATATTTGTATTATGTAATAATATTATTATATATCATTATATAATATTTATGTTATGTTATATTTATTATGTTGGTGCAAAAGTTCTCAGCATTTTCCTAAGAAAATATTTACTCTAAATAAATTCCAAACATCACTTGTTCATTTATGTAAATATTTTCCTTGACTTTTAATGACCTTATACCATCATAAAAGAGCCATTCCAGTTTTGATTCAATAAAGTTTTGAAGAATTTTTGATATTTGGAACATGTTAGAACTCCAGATCAAACAAGGAGTGATGATGACACATGAAGAATAAACTACATTTGGAAGAATTTCCTAGATCCACCAAAGTATCCAAAATAGGTATTCAAAATCATTTGCACCAGCTTGATTATGTTTATTGCTTTCATGGGCAATTTCCATATGCAATTTGGTAAAGAAAAGTTTTCCTTTTTCAATCAAGTTGTGATGAGAGATGAAAAGTGAATACTTTACAGTAATGTAGAGTAGAAGAGATTGCAGGACAAGCAAAACAAACCAAAGGCACAAAAGGCCAGTCATCGTTTTAATAAAGTGCTACTGTCTATAAAAGGGACTGAAAGGAAATTTTCTACTATGAGTTCCATCCAGAGAAGAAAATAGTTGCTTTGAACAAGGGCTTCTTCCAGTTAAATCGGTTGATGACAACAATAAAAAAGACAGTGATGAAAAAATGTTTGGAATGAGCTGATATTAAAGGCACAATATTCCAACAGTACAATTTTTGTTAACCCTTCAAAAAAGTTGGCTCCTTTGAAGACTAAAAAATGAACTTAGTGGAATTTTTTGTTCAGACTCTTCTTTATCTGTATCCTGCATTCATTGCCATATAGAAGATTGAATATTAAATAGCAATTCAGAACTCTTTTTATTTCTAACAATGTTTTCCTGTCTCTTGATACATTGCTTATTTTCTGAAAGGCAACTTTTGCAATTTCTATGTACTTTTGGATTTCCATATAAAATTCCCTGTTATCTGCTATCCACGTAGTTGAATTTCTGCATTCTGCTTGATTTTGATATCCCCAATATGTAGATCACAACTTTAACTGTCTTTTTTTCTAACAACTATATATTCTGTTTTCTTATAGCTTATGGTTACTCCTTTCTACTTGCTTTCTTGATTACCTTGTCTCAAATTTTGATTTTCTGCCATCATCACAGTCTCATTTGTAGATCATATGCTGTTAACACTTTGCAAATAATAAGTTCAGAATATCATTAACAAGAATAATTTAAATATTTTTGTATGCTTGAATATGTAATTGTATTAATATTCTCTTTTTTAGAATGAAGAAGACATCAAGAAATTACTTGAAACAATAATTCATTGCACAGTGGAATTGCATTTAAAGTTACAGACAATGTTTTTACCAACCCCACAACGGTCACATTACATCTTCACTCTAAATGGAATAAAATCGGTTTTTCAGTAAGAAATTTTTTTTCATTTTTCAATAAAGATTAAATAAATAATTTTCTTATAGATTTTAAAAGAAATGAAAACCCACATGAAAACTATTATCTAACATGATCCCTGTAGATGGCAGTGAATGCTGGACAATTTTCTCACAGATTCTGAAGAAGTTTGAGGTGACAATTATGTGGTTCTACAGAATGGTGCCAAGATTATCATGAATTGAATATGTGAGCAATGACAGAGTTCTGAAGAAAATTGGAAAAAAAGATATTTTGAATCAGAAAGAGATAGTTGAAATTTCTAGGACACATAATGAGGAAAGAGGGCTTGGAGAATTTGATAGTCACAAGACTTATTGAAGGTAAGAATGTCATAGAGAAACAGCAAGTAACCTTCCTAAATGAGCTAGTGTAAATGTATATCAGAACAGAAAGTGCAACATCTTTCTATACTTTAAAGATTTCAGGTACAATTATTGTTTGATATTGACTCTTGCAATGATATCTTGTGATGGTCATAATGGACAATGAGGCGGCGGCCATCATCTTATAATAATATAGTTGCTGATAAATTCTAAAGTTGACAAATGATGAGAAAACAACATTGGAAATTGCAAAAGAATTGAACAAAGATAATAGAAGACTCAAAAAAGAAACTACAGTATTGACAAGGTAAGAACAAGAGAAAAATACAAGAGTTTTTATGAATACCACAAAAAGCCATTTGAGAAAATTTTAAAAGACAAGAAAAGTCCAGCAAGAAATATTTTAAACAGAGAAAAGATGCAGAATATTGATAAAAAGATGAAAGCAACCAAGATATCACCTCTAAGTAAACATCATTAAAAGAAAGATAAGTAAAGAAGTACATGAAAACTGATTTTCAACAGTAATTTTTAGTATCTGTCTATATTTCTCAGATGAGGTATTTATGTACAATATTTACATTATTCAGACTATTGCCCTCATCTTTGTCGCCATATTTATTACAATGTTTCAGCCATTGTACACTCCGGCCTTCTTCAGGTGGTTGGAATGTCAAACTGAACCCTCTATTTCGCTCACTGTGGGATCAGGTTGAGATCATAGACAAAGAATATCATTGGAAAATTCATAAACTTAAGGAATCAGCACATATGCTAGGCCACAAAAGTCTCCTGAGCCGACCAAGCATAGAAAGGAATACAATATGGAAACCAGTAATAAGGAGTGCCAGAGAAATGCAATAATAACAACAAAAATTGCAATATGAACACTGGTAAAAAATGATTGCTGAAGACATTAGGTTTATAATACCCAGAAATTCATAGACAGATGTCCTCAAGGACACATGGCACAGTCAATAAAGGACCCAAAGAGTGCAAGTTCAATACCTGGTTAAGGTAGTGGAGAATTTTTGAAAGGGGAATTAACAGGAGATAACTGATAATCCATTAGACATGGCACGTGGAACTAGAACAGTCTACCCAAGAAAGCAAAATAAAGGGTTCAGTCCAACATTCCAACCACCTGAAGAAGGCCAGAGGGTACAACAGCCGAAACATTGTAATGAATATGGCGACAAAGATGAGGACAATACTCTGAATAATGTAAATAGAGTAATTTTTAGGGTTGAATGTAAGGCTACATTTGATGGACCTGATGGTTAGGTTTTTTCATGGAAATTGTCAATCTATATAGCTTAAGATATAACTCATGTGAAGTAGAATAATATTTTGGGGACTAAAATTATAGGTCACTTCAAAGTAGATATTACTATAGTATTATTTTACACATTGTATTTTTTGTTTGAATCTTCATATAATTATTTTTTTCCAGGTATTTGTGCCTGTCCATTCACCCAGACAGTGAACCTGAGGAGGTTCTTCAGCTTTGGCATCATGAGTGTTCTTGGGAGTTTCAACAGAAAATGATAAATGAAGTTGACCTTCACAGATATCATATAGCCTTTCAGGCAGCTGTACGAAAAGTATTTAACAATAAAACTCATGTAAGTGCATTTCAACAGTTTCTTGACAAACTCAACTTACACCTCAATATACAAAACTGTCCAAAAAAGTAATTGGATGAAAATTGAATTTATCTTACAATTATTTTAGCTGAAATACAAAAGGTTACAGATTTTAAAAGATTCAAAATAAACATTAAATGCTTTCTGTGTTTCCTCTGATGGTCACTTAAGAAACTGCAATACAGTATTGATTTCCCTGTCCATTATCTTATTCAAACTATTCTGTATGTGTACTGATACATATGTAACCAAACGGGTAAATATAGTTAGGTATATGAGCAAGCGACTGTATACAAATTACTCTATAGTGTAAGGAAAAACAGTGTTCAATGTTAAATAACAGCACCATTTAATATATATTAAGAAATATACATAATGCCCTACATTAATTACACAACTCTAAGCTTCATGCCGAAGCAATTGTCAAATGCTGGAACTACTATTTTTTCTTTTTAATTTTGGGTTGACAACTGATTTTTTTTTTAAGTTTCTGGTTCTTAAGAGATACTTTATTGTTGGGGTGGAATATTATGGTTGCTAAAATATTTAAATGAATTCTAATTTAGAGAGACGCTGATGTTAAAAAAAAATGTAAACAAGACAGGATGTTAGAAAATCAAGGCAGGTAACTCTATTTTTTTCCAGAAAACAAAAGATTAATTAATAACATTGCTAATATTAATATTACTAAATTAACTAAAACTAATGACATAAATAACAATAAAATATGCCATGATAAAATAAAATCAAAATAAAATAAAGAACTAATAAAAACAATGCATATCAATGAATAGAAAATGTGAAATAAAATAAAACCTTATACAAAACCATATAAATAAGTAAACAAATTCAAAATATTTAGATGAATTGTAGTTTAAATTTGAATTTAGGTCCAGATTAACATTTAAAATTGAAAATAAGAAATATAAATTCTAATTTAGAGTTGCAGATGTTAAAAAAGTGAATTAGAAGAGATGTTAAAAAGTCAAGGTGAGGGTAACTTTATTTTTTCTGAAAATCAATAGAATAATTAATAATATTATTAATATTACTAAATTAACTAAAAATAGTGATATTAATAATAATAAAATATCCTGTAATAAAATAAAATAGAATAACGTACAAATAAAAATATTACATATCAATGGAAAAAAAAGAAAATAATACAAAATAAAATAGAATAAAATAAGATAAAATAAGGTTAAATAAAATGTAAGCCATATACAGAAATATATAAATATGTAAATAAATAAATGAATAATTAAATAAAAATAATAAATGCAAATAGATGAGTAAATAGACATGTTTCTAATAATAAAACTTTTGTGATATTAATGAACACCCGTTGCTACTTTTGTAATGTCAACAAACACTCGTTGTCACTTTCATAATGCTCGTTATATAATAGACTTTGTAATCACAGATACAGCTATAGTAATGCTGTTGAACAATACTGGTGCTAGACGCCTTTGAATAACACTCATACTAATAGTACTTGCTCGGTAATGCTCACTGGAATAGTAACCACAGAATAGTGATCCATATAATGATTCCTTAGATGTCACATGAATTTTTATATATATATATATATATATATATATATATATATATATATTTGGTTGGAAAGATGTGAGTTTGTGACCCTGGGTTTCACGCTTTAGCAATCGTCAGACAAACTGAAGGGTTTGTCTGACGATCGTGAAACCCAGGGTCACAAACTCACATCTATCCAACCAAATATGTTAGCTCTATCTCTGATATTGAGCTTTCTAATAAGTACCGCACATATAATATATAAATAATATACATATATATATATATATATATATATATATATATATATATATATTTATATACACTTTTCACACACACACACACATATATATATATATATATATATATATATATATATATATATATATATATTTCCTTTACCATCACATGATCTACTTATTCAAAATGAGATTGCCTGTGTTTGCTCTCTGGGGATCTGTGTTCAAACTCTAGTGTCGGCAGTGACAATTTATTCCTATATAACAAAAACTAAAGATAAAAGAAAGAGACAAAAACAAAAAACAAAACAAAAATGGTAGTGATAAGATAATGGAAAAAATGGATTAGCAAAAATAATAAATGTGTTGCGGTCTATTATTAACAATAGTTGGACAGTAAAGGTAGAAAGAAGTAAAAATATAAAAATATTAGTATCAATACTAGTATATGTGGATTCCTGGTCTGGCTAGACTATATAAATCAGAGTCAACGTGTTTAAGTAGAAGTTTGGATCACTCACTTCTTTTGTTTAAGAGATTAGGATTTATTAACTACCGCAATCCAGAATACTGCATGAGTGGGTGCTGTGTTTTTTTTGTTTTTTTTTTTAGTAGGCTATTATTAATGACTTTCTTCTACTAACCATCCACTTGTTCCCCTCTTCTTTAATGTGATCTTTAAACGACTTGTGGCACATCCAGTTGTGTTTTAGTTCAACATCAAAAGAAAAGGAAGTGAGATATTATCAATTAACTACCAAAATCTTCAGTGTGTGGCGATTATTTTGGATTTCCCTCTTGACAAATATGCATTTTATTTTTTGTCATGCGATCATACAACTTATTATATAAGATAAGAGTACTTTTATAACACTATACTTTTATTATTTTATTATAATAATGTGAATTAAGTTGTTTCAGTAGAAAATATTTGTGTTAATAATTACAAAGCAGGGGTTAGACTACTGTCAAAGATCGCCCATGCTAACAAACCATAACCCACAGGATTTAAGGTTCACATTTTATACCTGGAGGATAAGACAGCCGCCTATTTTTGTGGGGATTTTTTAAGGTTAAAAGATTGCCTTGTATGCTGACATATACAGTAATGATGCAAATATATCAGAATAATTAATGAAATATTTAATGCTCATAGATTGCCTTGCTGGCAGAAAATCTTGATGATGTGTTTAGCAACATTGTGGAAACAGAAAGTGGACGAGTCATGACCAGCACTCTATCCTATCAACGGAGTCTGCGTGAACAACCTGAGGGATCAGACACGGACAATTACCAGCCAACCAAAAATCTTGATTCTCTTCGACAACTGCTGAACAAGGGTATTGAAGAAAACAACAAAAATAGTCCATTGCTGAAAATTCCTTTGTACAAGGTAAGAATTTGTTGGCTTAGAAGATTATGTTGCACCAAGTGGGCAGCTACTCCAAAATCATTTAATCAGCAATTGAATCTAGAGTCTTAATTTATTAAACAAAATTCATCCAGGAGAATTTTTATGATTAGTATCTCTTTTGAAATATGTGTTCTTATTCAAATAAGTAATAATAATTCTGATTTTGTCTCTATTATTTAAAAAAAAAATCTATATTATTTATTTTCATTCATAACTTACTACTTTCTCATTTAAAATTTGTAATACTGTGCCTGAGAGCAATAACTGGGCACCCTGGATAAGACGATAAATTGCGTCCAACAGGAAGGCCTCTGATCAGGTTTTGAGGAGCATAGAACTACCTCTTGATTGCTGGTGTTCCCAGGTCCACCCTGACTCAGGGTGGTATCACCTATAATGGTTCCAGCTATGGGCAAATAGTTAACCCCAAAGTGGGGTTAAAAACTATGAAAGTGTAAAAATGGGATTTAATACCAGAAATACTTTGTAAAAAAATGATTACCAGCAATAAATTTAAAAAAAAAAAATACCAGCTATACATTTGAAAAAGAATATATATATATATATATATATATATATATATATATATATTACCTGTAATAAAAATCTTGTTGGCATTAAATAGCCCATTGAGGTTGATATGCTGTAAACCAAACCAAATCAATATCTGGTTAACTTACAGATACAGCTTCTTGGCTGATTGTTGAGGATTTTTTTTTAAATTTGTTTTTATGGTTAAAGAACCTTTTGCAAGTTATTTAAAGCCAGAAAATATTTTTTGAGATTTCAATAATTTTTTGAGATAATAATGATTTACTGAAACAAGTTCATACCAATTAACCCATAGCTGGGGTGATAAAAGAAATGGATTCATACCTTTCCCAAGGCTCTTTGTACATAAATAAATATAACAAACCCAACTGAAATTGGAACTCAGAGAGCCAAGTTCGAATCCCAAGCCATTTTCCATTTCCTCACCCACATATCCAAGCTTACAGCACTTGATATTCCCAAGCAGTCACCCATCACATTGCTTAACTTTGGTGATTATATAAGAACTGGTGTTTCAATGTGATATAGCCATAAGCCATATTGAGGCTTGATGCAGAAAATGTGGCATAGTTAAAAAGTAAGCTTATTCTTGAAAAATCAAGAATGTGGAAAATAAATCAAGAAATGATTCTGATTTATCCACATACATTGTTCAATGTTAGAAAATTTGGGAAATGAGTAATGTAAAGAATGTCTACTAGATTTCCTCCTCCTCATCAGGACAGACTGGCCAACAGTCAAAATGGTTACTATTTAATGGAGCTTGAACTCCTCATTCCTGCCAGCTTGATTAGGAAAAGTCCTAAATCACAGTTCCCAGCCCACACTCATCTGACACCAAATTAATTTTGTCGAGACTCAATTATATACTTTATTTTGGCCTCCATGTTGTGCCTGAGACCCTCACCAACAAATTCAGAAGTTCTTTCCTTATTGGAAATCTTCTTTCAAGCTGCCAAATCTTTGCAATCATCATTAGACTCCTCAAACTCTTTCCAAATCCTCTGCACCTTCCTCAGATTGACCCCTAAATGCTCTAAAATGCTTGTATCAGAGTTTCTGGCATGAATGCCAAGCAGTAGAGTATGCCGTTTCCAAATTTCTGGTGGAGTGAATTGTCATGGTGCTCTTTTTCTCACAGACGGTGCCCACCTGACCCTACTATACTGTGCAGTCAACAAAATCAAAAACAATTGCACACGCACAAAATTAAAAATACAATATGGTGTCAATTTGCACACCACACCCTGTGTATAAATATGTATATATATATATATATATATATATATATATATATATACACACACACACACACACAGAATATCGATAAAAACAATAGGTAAGTTGTTGGTGTTTAAATTTTTAATTTTCACCCATGTGTGTTCTCCCCCAGCTTCCTACCATGGTGAGACACTATACCAATGCTGGAAACCTGCAACTTCCATCTCTTTATTGGTTCAAGATCAGAAAGGTGCACCTTCACATGATGATAACTGACCCGGCCAATGAGTTTGTCTGCAGTGTACACCCAGATATCAAAACTGGCACCAAATTGTCGACAGTAGAAGCCACCCAAGAAGCAGAATCCAGCCTGCAAACCAAGGAGATTATGAGGGTGACCCAAACCCATCAAGTGGGCCTGTGCATCACAAGCAGCCAGTTTTTCTCCAAATGGGGTCCAATGGGTAAACGAGACATGGTGATCGAAGAAGTCAGAAATTTTGAGGAAGAACAGTGAACAGCTTCTGCTGTTTCTCAGTCCAAACAATGTGCCTGGATGACACAGAATGATATTGATCCAATGAAGCTTTAATGATTGCAATGTGGCCATTGGCAATATCATTCCTCCTGTGATCTATCTATGATCCCCTACCAAATGCGACCAACCTCAAGCTGTGGGGGTACACTGACACTGAAATATGCTCATTATATCAAAGTGATCAAGGCACACTTAGTGTCCAGAAAAGGAAACACTTGTATGAACACAAGAAAAATTAAATAACAAGCTTAATCACAGTTCTTTGTTAGTCGTCTTTAACAAAAAATATATATATATATATATATATATATATATATATATATATATATATATATATTTCATGTTTCACTGAAAAACCAGTTTCATACCAAACAGCACTCAGGGTGGTTAGATAACAAGAACTGTTTTTTTTTGTCATCTGAGCTCTTGTCTGCTGTTTGATTCATTTGTGAGTGATAAATCAAGTATTGTTTTTCATCATATTTAGACCAGGCTATTCTGAAATACAAACTTAACAAGTAAAACATAGCATTAATCTCCAAGGTTGAATGTTGGTAATTTACTCAACCTGAGAAAAAAAATACTAACCAGAATAAAAAGAAACTTAATGCAGTACGATAAAAATGTTTCTTCCATTTTTATTAAAATCCATCCTATTTCTATTTATTCTTCCCCACTGGCAGGCATCAATCAAAATGATTTGCCGCTATGCTCGAGTGCTTTCTGGAAACAAACCCTTTCGACACTACACAGTTGTCACTGAAGGATCACCAGGAACATTTTCTGCTCTGCTGCAGCTGTCTGCTTTTCTCAGTGGCTATACCGTTCTCCAATTGCGCAAGTGCATCCCCAATCAAAGTCAAGATGAGCAAATCTCTTTCTTCAAAAATCAGTTCATTGGTTTATGTATGAAGGCAGGAATGAAGGTGAGAATTTTAACATTTGTTTTTACTATTTTGGTACATTCATTTCCCTGACAACAAGATCATTAAATTTCAAATCCAAATTCTTTATCAATTTAAAATACTAGACATATTAGAAAATAAATACTCTTTAAATATGGGATGTCTCATAAAAATGACTTCAAAAGGCTAAACATCTTGGCTTATACACTTTTCTTGTTACCCAGGTGTTTGGTGCCAGACAGGAAGAGAAATCTGTCCACATGACTACATATATTCACTTTAATTACTTTCAAATTGTGTATGTATGTTTGCATGTGTGCAAGTATATTTTAATTCAGTGACAAATCACAAAATATTTCTACTCTCTATTTTTATTTTCTAAAAAAAAAAATATTTAAATTTAATCTTATTTATTACCAATAAAGACTAATAAAATTTTACAATATGAATTTCTTAGAATTAAATTTTTTTTTTCAACTTTATTTTGTTGCTCAGCCTAAGATAGAGGTTATTCAGACTGATTGATTTCTATGGCTTATCAACCTTTTGCAGGTGATTTAAAGCCAGAAAATATTTTTAGATTCTAAGTGTTATATACTGTACCTATGAACACTAATGAGTATGTTCCAATCCTCATAAATACATTGGACACTATTGAAAGTCAGGGTGGGGTAATATGCTGTCTATGTAGTCGACCACTAGAGCAGTGGTTTACCTACTTCATGCCACTGGCGAGTATTGTATTTTGTTGATGTTATAAAGATTACCATTTCATTTCCAACCTCTATTTTGGCTATTCCTCATTCAGTAACCTTTTCTAGGTTACAACAGTAAGAATTTCTTTTTTGAAGATAATAATGATTTAGTGATTCAAGTCTTACTAATTAACCCATAACTGGGGGAGAAGTGGATTCATGACTTTCCCAAGGGTATTTGTACATAAGTGAATGTAACAAACCCAACTAGACTTAGAACCCTGCTCTCCAATTAACAATTGTGAGCCATTATCCATTACACCACCTGCACATCCAAGTTTACTGCACCTGGTATTTCCAAGTGGTCTTGGTACTGACCAAGCTCAATGTTGCTTAACTTCTATTATCATATGGGACTCAGTGTTTCACAGTGGTAAGACTGTAAGGCTTATTCAGACTAAGTGAAAGGATTGTTATACTACTTTAATCTAGATCTCTTTCTGAATCACAAATACTGTATATTGTATGATAAAGACTGGCCAGTCTCACTAGACATGTTGGCTGTATGTGAGTGCTAAGAAAGCAAAATCCCAAATAAAAACAGTCATCTTCTGTGCAGGTTATCTGAATATCACATTCAGTCCACAAAACAAATCCCTGCATAAAAGTAAAATACAATAGCCAATCATGAAAAAATGAATGAGCCTGGGAACTAGTACCTGTTAAACTACAGATATAAAAATGGCACTCCTTGCCAAAAACATCATTTTGGCCCAAGACCACTACTTCATCAAGGGCCACCAGCCCATTTACACATCTCACTTATATTGATCTCTTCCCTGAAAACAGACAGATTGACCCCACCAATGACACCCAGCTGGTGCAATCACAAGACTTCCCTAATCCACTCCAGGACTCTCTCCTGACACCAACTGTTATCTTGCGCAACTCACCTGCTTTCCACACCAGCCTTACAAACAACACCCTTACATTCAATCGCTTCCCTTACCAATGGTAACTAAAGAACTACATACCAAAAATTTTGTCAACTTTTCATACAACTATGTATATATTCTGAAAATTGGCCAGACATGCTATGGAAGTTTTAATCCTTGTTTGTTCTTTTCTCTGAAACCATCTGCTTGTATAACAGGATGTATTATTCCAATGTTGTATTTTAAACTCAGTCAAATTGTGTTTATGTAGGCATTAAATGGCACAATCGCATGTATGTTATTCAGGCACCATGCTGATATATGCATATCCATTGCATACATGCAAACAAAGTCACACACAAACAGAGAATCAGGTCTTCTTGTATGATTTTGATTGGATCAGAAATGTCAGAAAATACTTCATCCTCGTTTGCACATACCACCAAAATATGACAATATTATTGTAATTTTTACTATAGTATTGGTTATATTGTATGCATGAGTAAACATTTTCACAAGCATTCTACTATTTAGAACATTAAAAATAAAATTATTACCCACAAAAAAAAGTAAAACAAAATAAATTAATACTTTCACTACTATCTATATATAAAAATTCTGTGACATCTGTTAGTCTGTCCATCAGACCCTCTAAAATAGCCATAAATTGACCAATCAAAACCAGATTTTCAGTTAGAAGTATAAACAGGGAAGTGGATACAAAGTACAGTTGCTTTTACTAGTATGTGCAACTTTTTACAACAAATTTTCATTAATTTTTTCGAAAAATTAAAAGTTTTATTATTTAACATACAAAACACTCTTACTATTTTAAAAACAATTTAATGATTATAATAACAAATACTTATTTAATAAAAAATGAAATATTGTTTTCTGCATATCTTTAAGTTTTTATATATGGAAGAAGCCAGTTTCCAGTTTGCTTTGCGTTTGCAAGAACTATAAACAAATCACATGTCCAAATGCTTCAAAAAGTTGGAATTTGGATCCAAAAAGAAATATTTACATATGGCCAGTTGTGTGTTGCATGCTCAAGAGTAAGAAATCCTAAGAATTATTTTTCACTGTTAAAAAAAAAAATTTTCTTAAAAAATATTGTTTACCATGAAGTCCTATAAAAGAAAATTAAATTAAAGAAATTATTAAACCGTGAAGTAGGGTTTTTGTCAAAATATTTTTTCAAACAAATCAGATTATTCAAATTTCATTAATTGGTTTGCAAAATTGAATGAAAAATAGTTTGAAAAGTTCAACAAAATGTTAGCAATAACTTCAACAATATTAAATACTGTGAGGACTTCAACACATGTCAGCATGTTGCACAAGTTTCTAGTATTGTTAAAACATTGTTGTGCTGTTCTGTTTTAGGAAAAATACAAAATTGCTATTTACTGAAAATAAATGACTATAATGATGCTGATGACAGTTTCATATAGGTACCAACATTTTGCTTTCAACTGGTTGCTGTGCAAAATAGATTAAGCTAAACAATACCCCCAACAGACTATAATAAAAATACATCACGTAACAGGCCATATTATATGCTATTGTATGGATTTAAAATTGAATTAGTCCTATGATTCATTTGAACAGCATCCTCAGTTTCTTCTTGAAAAATGTCAGCATTTGTGCATTCACAGCATCACTAGGCTTCCTTGGGCTAAAATGAAAGAAAGAGGAAAATGTGTGTGAGGAAAATACCTTGGGATCCCTGAGGATAAGTGGCTATCATAAATCAAATTAATTACCCTAGCTTATCACCGCCTAATGTCTTAAATTAGAGAATCAATAAAATTAATTATAAAATTTTCCACTTTATCTCATCATCTTCACTTATGCTTTGCTTACTGTTATACAACCTATACATCCTACAAACACAACATCATTAGATAAAGAGTTACACCTATCTACCACACTAAGGGCAAAGAAATTGGATCTTGCAACCGTTTTTGAGTGGTGTTTCAATTTGAGTGACCATGCATCCTTCTGTTTGAGAAGGTGAAGAAATTGTTCACCTCCATTTTATAATATCCATTCAGTATTTTGTATACCTCACAGAGATTGGTGAACTGTCATCTTGACTGAAGAGATGGTAGATTGGAGTTTATCTGTAGCTAGGCTGAGTCACCTGTTTTGGGCAGGTTGCATTAAGTCAATTTTCTGGAGGCCTGTAAAAACCACTTAGACCAATGCATTATATTAAAAGATGCCAAGTTCTGGGAGGATAACATCATTGACATGACTCAAGGATGGTAAAATGTAGTGGAACACAATGGCACATATATGCTTGAATAAATCTATATACAAATGACTAAGTATTGTCTTTAAAATCACTTAAAAAAAATGCCAGGTATTTTAATTCCACCCCAATATTTTGCATTTTGAATCAACTAAAAAGATATTTAATTAATTTCTTCTTAATTGTACAAAACATCTGTTATACACAAAGAAGCAGAGACAAGTTAAAAATTAATTTTGTAAAATGTTTCCCCTTATTTAATTCCATACAGTTAAAAAATGAAAGAAGAAAAGATTGTGAGGCTTTTAAAACAAACAGTTTTTTGATGAGCCCTTATAATGTGAAATTAAATAGAGGAAAAATTTTTCAAAAATAATTTTCAAAAAGATAATACTTCTGCTCCATAGGAGTTGCTACATTTACTTGACAACATTTGTTCAGAAATAATTGCTACTTTTATTATTTACACTATTTACATGTGGACTATTTTCCTCATTTTTGTTGCTGTTGTTATCACAACGTTTCAACCATTGTGCCTTCTGGCCTTCATCAGTTCTATGTCAAACTAGATAATCTGCAGGGAATTCTGAAAATGAAACCTTTATTTAATATATAGGAGTAAACTGTTCTGATTCCAATATACATGTCTAAAGCTATCTTGTCTACATTTTGTTTAGTACTGCACAGTTATTGCTCACACTGTTTCAAGTACATACTGCCTGGTCCAGGGATTGAACTCACAAATACTATGTGACCAAATTCATGAACCAAGACTTTAATCCACAAGGCTATTGTTCTGAAATTGTTGTTACATTCATTTGCAGATATAATAAAAAAAAAAAAAAAACTAAAAGATAGCAACAATGAAAATAAAACAGTATTATTAATTTTGTAAAACATTTAAATCATTTAATTTATATTTAAGATTTTTGGGCATTTAAAATAGTATCTGCTTCATATTTAATGCTATTTGGAAGCTGTTTTTTTTTTAGTGCAGAGTTTTACTTTATTCATATGCTTAATTTTATAGAAAGTCTCATTTATGATTACAGGTTTCGCTATAGGTATTCTTAAATTTTCACCTGAGGTTGATATTATTGTGTATTTTTTTTTTAAACCAGATTTACTCCAAGCAAGGTTTTACTGGGTGTGAAAGTATTTGAAAGCAGAAGGTGCGAGAGCAATAAAAGAGTAACCAGTAAGAAAATAGATAATGATTGACATTTTATTTAAATTTTTAAAAGCCAAAGTTAACTGGGAAAAAAATCCACAAGCGAGAGGTGTGAGAAAAGAAACTGTTAGCATAGAACTTATTGCTACATCTAGCCAATTCAACTGTAAATTGGCGAGACCTCATTGCCAGTCTAGTACTGTGTTTAAATTTGAAGAGTCTGGGCACCATAGCAAAGAACTCATCTGAACAATTACCATACATGCTACGTACATACAAAGAAATCGATCATTTATAGAAAAGGCTTACAGAAGCAACTTTAGGGCAGTGGGAGAGTGACTGAAGCTGAGATGCCAGGACAAGACCAATGACATTGCAAATTCTTTGTTTGATTTTTATCTAGCATATCTAAATATATTGCAGTGTATTGCACCATATATGGCAGCAATATTCTAAGAATTGGATGGATGGTAGACTTAGAGATATATAAGATAGATTCTGGAGATAAAAATTGTCTAGGACAACACAGTGAACCAACATTTTTATCAGCTGACCTCGCAATGGATTCGATATAGTCTTTCCACTTCATGTCAGCTGTGAATGTTACCCCGAGAAGGCTCAATGAGTCACTTTCCTTGAGGTCAGCATGATTGATAGAGGCACAGCAGATGCAGTTCTAAAATCTTCAATTTTTACTTCTTTTAATTGTTGACATTAAAAGTGTTAACTTTACACTATTTCAAATAATTTGTAATTTCTAGTTTAAAATAGCATAAAGTTATTATGACTCTATGGAATTAAATGCTTGCATGTTGGTGGCTTGTAGGTGTGTATGCATGTTTACATATAAGCAATTGAAGAAGAAACAACAAAAACTTGTTCATTCTTTCTTTTATATGAACTGTAGGGAAACAAAGTTCTCAATGTCTCTTGGGTATGTTTGTTCATTTTGCTAGTTCACAAGCAAGTTAGTTTAAGTAATGATAAGAATGGTTATAATAATCAAGCTCAAGTTAGCTTTGTGCTGAGTTGGGACAACCAAAGTAAAGTTTGTACTTATTTCTTGGTGGAGGTTCTTCTATGTGTTGGAAAGTGGAACAGAGTGATTCTGTCCTTTTTGGAGATGGAGTCATGAAATTGCACAGATGACCAAAACTCAGTCATTTATTACTAGATGTACATATTTTTTTTACATTATTATTATTATTTTATTGATTGATTTTATTTAATTTTTCCACGGGTTTTATAAACTTTAATAAATTTTGTCAATAATGCAAAAACAAAATGCATATTTAACAATTATTACAGGTCAGTAATAGTATCACTGTAATTTTCTGACTAAACATTATATATATGCATCTATATATATTTGCAGGATGAAAAACTACTTCTGCAGATCTGTGAGGAGGATGTCTGCTGTGATGATGTTCTTGTGCTTCTCTTAGAGTTTATCTGCTATGGCCATTTTACAAGCCTAATCAGTTCAGACCAACAGACCAACATCATAAACACAATGCGAGGTGAAGTGCATCATGCAGGACAGGCATGTTCCTCACAACATGCGTGGAAGTATTTCCTTCAGTGAGTTTTGAACTTTGCTTTATATTTCTTTTAAGATTCATTGTCATCATGGTTATCCCTCATGGTCAAGGATGATGGTTGTTGTAGCCCTTCACATAAATACAGTAGTAAATACTGTATGTTGGTTTGCAGTTGCAGATTCATTGTGGAATTCACTTCTTGAAGTTTACTACTTCTTTTATGTGCCACTGGCAGATCTTATATGTTTTGTTCTTGTCTTAAGTATTATCGTTCATTACCAAACTTTGTTTGATTATTCTATTCAGTAACCTTCCCTAGGTTACATTTTGGTGACAAGGATGAGATAAATTTCCAACAATGGTCTTGTTTTGTTTGCCTCAATCAATTGGGTTTGTGAACTCTGCAATGGCTAATCAGATCAATTTTTGCTTGAATGGTTTATAGGAATTAAATCCTATATATATTTTTCAACCAATAAAATCCCATCAGAAGCTTTGTTTGATAAACAATAGGGTAAATACTGCCAAAAGACATAATTGTAGACCTAGCACATGTTATTTTTGGACAATTTAGAATATAACAATAATGGCTCTCTTTACCACACCTGCAAATTCAAGAAAAAGTATATAATGAGCCAGTGTGAAATTATTTTCTAACTAATGAAAACTTTGTATTCAAAAAGTTTACACCTGTATATGAAATTAAATTTCAGATCCTCCTTACAGATATCTGTTTCTATTTCTATATCTGTTAGGGGGACCCTGAACTCACAACTTCAGAGGCTAACTTGATCTACACATGCATACACACACAATAAAGAGACGACAGACACTAGTCACTGACGAAGGCTTTGTCTATGAACAGGTCAGACATTTCATGCAACACTACAAACTCTTAATCTTACTTATTATAAAATGCAGATTGTGTGTGTATGTGTGTGTACGTTTATATATTGGATCGGATTTCCTACATTTTTCAACCGATTTCAACAAAACCTCACAGGACTATGTAAAATTACCTTGCGGTGGTTCTGACAGGGCCAAAAATTGGAAAAACACAATTGTTTTTGCACAAAATCAATTTGAAAACATGATTAAGAGGCATCATCACAAGAATGGAAGGGGGACAACTCATATCGAGTTATACTTATTATAAAACCCAGGTTGTTTGTGTGTGTATGTCTGTGTTCGTTTATATATGGGATTGGATTTCCAATTTGTGGTAGGTAAGTTTGTTTTTTTTTTTATTTCTTCAATTTAGAGTATGAAATTGTCAATGTAAACATGAATGTCAGTATTCCAAACAGTTTTAAAACCCTCCAGATGCATTGCCACAGAAGCATTTTACTGACAGTGGAAGATTGTTCTCTCTATCCCCATAAGTCTTGGAAAATAATTTTATTGTTTTTTTTTTTTATCATTTTGGCCCAAGGCAATAAAGCCACTAAGATGTAAGGGGTTACAGAGTGTTAGAGAAATAAAGGAAAAAAAATGAAGGAGAGAGAACAATTAAAAGAACAAGAATTAAGAAGACCATAGACAACAATTGACATTGCACTTAAATTTCTGAAGTTGGCTGTGAAGCAAGAAAAGCTGTGAGTTCAACAAGTGAGAAGTTCAAGAGAAGAAGCTGTTAGCATAGAATTTACAGTTACATCTAGCAATTTCAATAGTAAAATGATGAGACCTTACCGCCAAACTAGTACTGCACTTACATTCATAAAATCTAGATACCAAGGAGGAAAATTCATTAGAACAGTTACCATAAAAGTATTCATAGAAAAGGCACACAGAAGCTACATTACAATGGTGGGAAAGTGACTAAAGGTGAGATAACAGGTCAGGACCAATAATATTTCAGATTCTTGAGATTTTATCAAAAATCTCTAAATATATTACAGGAGCACCTGACCAGACATGGCAGCAGTATATTAAAATATTATATATTTTGTGTGTTTTAGAAGCCCTCAAAAAATGAACGGCTCTTAAATATATAAAATGCTAGGTAGACAAAAACGCTGGAAAGCAAGACAAATTACAAAATAGTTGTACATAAATAAAAAAAACACAAAAATCAAAAAGTTTGTTAATTTTGGAAAAAGATAGCAGATAGAAAAAAAAATGTAAATATAAATCTGGATTTAATCGTAAAATACTCAGAGATTTTAAAGTCATTATTTATAATGATGCACAATAAAATAATTTATACTATCTTTTTGACAGTACTAATACCAAAACTATCAACTGATAAAAACTGAAAAAGAGTAGAAAATGAACAAGAGTTGATAAATGTAACTTTAAACTTTGATAACTAAGTCCAGGTTCAAGTCAGTGAAGGCAGATAACTGGCACTTCATAAACAGCTGCTTCAGATAGATGGAGCTTGACAGCCCAGGAAGGTAGTTCATCTAGAGATGTAAAAAACCTGATTTTAAACCTCCATTGCCTTGTAGTTATATCCAACCAAACACAGAAAAGGCTATTGAAGTAAATCCAGATGGAAAATCTAGAGTAGCCCTGAAGGTCATTGACTGTCAATACTGAAAACTTCCCAGCAATTCCTGCAGCCAAGCTGGCTCCAAATGTAATGCACTGTATTCCTTTGGTTCTCCAGTTTCATTACCAAAGAACAGAATTTTGACCAAATTTTAGCACAATTTATCTCATGAGATAAACAATCTTTAGTGTCATCAACATCCGGTTCTGTTGTCACTTGTTCCCCAATTTTTCCTTCATTATTTTATTCTCTTTTGGTCAAGTGGGTGGCTGCTTTAAAGACCCCAATTTCAAGCTTTACTGCCAGCTATAAAAGGACAAGATACTTAATACTGAGATAGAAACACACATACATCTTCTCCAATGTAGGTGGGTGACCCAATCATAGTCATGCCAATTTACCTTTGCTGTCAAAAATGCCACTATAATTATATAATATACAAAGTATTCCTCTAAGATCAAAAACTTTATGTTCAGTATTTCCTGAATATTAAACTAAAGTAAAACAAAGTAAAGCTAACAATTATGCCTCTGCCTTGTCTATATTTCAATTGTCAGTTTTACAAAATATGAAGGTAATATCAGCCGGTTCCTTTTCAGAAAATATTCAGTATTTATTGACTGAGAAGCAAGTGCTACTTTCAGTTGAAATTCATAAAATCTTTCTCTTAAAACAATTTTTCAGGAAAATAGGTTTCTCAGATCCACTAAATGTTATCACTCTTTCCAATAATAATAGGACTTCCTTCCTAGCATTTTGTGTGAAGTAGTGTGGAATGTCAAAATCTTGCTTATTTCTAGTATAAATATTTTGTTGCATTTCTACTGTCACCAAAAGATTCCACAACATAGAGATGGGTAATTTGCTCATCTTTATGTAGTGGACCCTTCTGGTGATGTACAAAACTGTACACACATGCACATACAATGTAAACTGTAGTAAATAGGTGCTATCAGATTGTAAAGTGCAAGGTTGCTACTGGTCATCAGTTTGTAGCAGGAGTTGTGACTTGATGAGGATGACAACAATCAAAGTAAATGAATTCAACATATGGAGAATTTTTTTTTTTTTTGATTATAATGATGTTCACCTTGTATAAGTACCAAGATTCACTTGAGGTAGATTTTTATGCATATATCTTTATGTAAAGAATAACACAGCCCACAAATGAAGAAAAAAGAAAGTTATATTTATTTGCATACAGAAAAAAAAACAGAAAACATTTGCATAGTTAGTTGCTAGAATGTGTGTGTGTGTGTGTGTGTGTGTGTATAATGTTTCATGTGGATGGTTGTAATTAAAAAAATGCCTGATGATGGAGTGAAGTACTGTTGCTTCCTCTACTAAATTCCAGAGCAAAAAAAAGAAAAAGGTCTCATAGTACTGAACAGTACTGCCTAATAGGAATCTTGGCAGACAAGTTATAAGTAATCTTCACAATATTATATATATATATATATATATATATATAAATATATATATAATTATTTATTTAAAAATATGATTCAACTCGCGACATAAGAGGTCTTATGTTTCAAAACAAGAGCCGAAAACTTCAATATAATTATTTGAATTAAATTGAGTTAAAGTAAGCTCTGTTCCATCTTCAAGTGAAATTTTTTTTTTTTTTGGAATAACGTATTTTGTTAAATTTACGTGTTTTAATAATTGAGATCAAAAATCAAAATTTCCATGGTAACAGCTAGGGCGAATTGTTTAAATTAGGTAGGCGTGTGTTGGGTGTTAATAATAAGTATCAGTATAGAGTTACTTTCATAGATGTCAAGTCAGGGAAAGGTGAGGGTGTCTAAATTTGAAACGGAAGATGTATTTACCCTAGTCTGGTATGCATGTCTATGGAGATTTATTTATTTTTTTATTTTATTTTTTTATGATGAAAGGGATTTGTGCATATAAAAAAAATGCGCATTGAGTTTTATATATGTTGATTATGATTAGCTGAAACTGTGATAGTCATTTACTTCATGTAATTGTTTTAAAATAATGATGCCATATCTGCTACATGTCTGTTTTTTTAATTCTCGCACATTTCTAAAACTATCATTGAATACTGTTGCCATACCTGGTCTGATGCTCCTGCTATACATCACATGATTCTTGACAAAATTTAAAGAGGTTTCTGCATTGTAACTGATTCTGATTTGATGCTTCATCTTCAGTTACTTTCTCACCAACATAATGCAGCTTTCTTCTGTCTTTTCTACAAATATTTACATTGTAATTGTTTTGATAAGCTTTCTTCCTTAGTTCCTTGATTGCATAACTTTAAACATACTACTAGATTAGCAAATGGGTCTCCCCATTTTACTGCTGAACTAGCTAGATGCAACCATATATTCTATTCTAATAGTTTCTTTTCTCACACTTCTCACTCGTGGAACTCCCTTCTGATTTCTTACTTCCCTGCCACCAACAATCTTAAAAAATTTAAATGCAAGACCAATTGCTATCTTCTTGTAAACTATTCTTTTATTGACTTTCTTCTCATAAAAGTCTTCTCATTCTTTTTCCCACTCAGTTACCTCTTGCATCAGAGGGGCATAAATGCCTTACTTCAAGGGAAATGATTAAAAATAAAAATTTCCAAGTGAAATCTTATCTTATGTATAAAGTACAATGTATGTTTGTGCATATGTGTTTCCAAGCAACTCTGCTCCCACTAGTCCAATTTCAATGATTCATAGCTCATTCAAAAACCCTAGCAAAGTTAGGCACAGTGAACAATTTTTGTTGATCTCAGATTCAGGTTTGCCAAATTATGCCAGGTTAAAAATATATATTAATATATTATACTAGCCATTATCGTTGGTTTCATGGATCAAGTGGAGTAACTCTTATTTTCCAAAATTGCAGTGCATGTTTTATTATAAACTAGCTTAAAAGTCACTCTATCGGACAGTATTTAAGCTAGCTCTTGTGGAGGACTCTTGGTTTTAGCCATCATCACAATAGTTAAGGTGTAGATACGATAGGCATCAATAAATTATAGAAGAACTCAAAATTGATCACTGCATTTAATTATTGAATTAATGTTTAAGCTTACCTCTTAAAATTTCAATGATAATTCTTCTGCTGCCACTTAATTTAAAGATGATTTGATGTACACAGATCCTTATTTTCCATACAAACAATTATTTTTATTTCAAGGGTGACAGAACAGGGGACAACTTATAAGATAAAATTAATATAGTGTAAAGATGGGAGAATATAAATTAGAATTAGTTATACATTCAAAATTTGAAACATTAGAGAAACATAATAGCTAATTAAGTAAAACCTCTATCATGGAATCTATATGAATAAATGTGAAATTGGAGCTCAATTATCCAACGAATTCTGCAGTTAAAAGCCCCAACTCTATAGTAATTTATATGCTAAAAGCTCAATATCTGTATCATATATTACCTACTTCTAGGTTTAACTAATTAGCATATTGATTTTAAAAAAGTATTTTTCATTAATTAACTGTCCTTCATTAGTGTTCTTTTATTCAAGGATTGTTTTGATTTTCACACTAAAAATTATTTTCTACCCAATAACAGACAATATTTACACACATATCAAAAAGGTTCCACAATACAACACACAGTTTGAATCAAAATCTCTAAAGTGTCTATTGGTTAGAATTAACATCATGTGAAATATTTGACCAGTCAGAGAAAACTGAAACTCAAGTTTTCTCGAGCAAACTTATAGGGAAATTTTATTATAAAATCCCACAAATTTTGACTTTTAGCAGCAGAAATTCAGCTATCTCCAAGTCATTTAAACACAAGAGAAAACATAGCTACATCGCTTTTTTTTTTCTTCCCAGTGAGTGCTAGTAAAAACGTGTTAGCGAATTCAAATGAATCATCTCTAATAACAACAGCTTGGATCATCAGTAAATCTTTGCTGATGATCAAAGTCTTTTCTAAACTACAGATTTTTCTATGGCTCAACTGCTTAAATACATTAACTCGACTAAACACTATTTTTATTAATTTTTGAAACTTTTGAATTCATGCACATAAATTTGTAAATCTTTTGTTAAATACATTGGACAAGGAAAATTTTATTAATTTTTTAGTGTTTCATACATACATATGCTATAATTTTCATAATTCATTTTACTGACTATTTTTTATTTTATACTCTTTTTTCCATATGATGGGAGTGAGGAAGTACAAAATTGTCGATTGTCTCAAGTGCTTCTCGTCACTTCCTTAGCCATTTTCAATGCAAAAATGTAAGAACACTGGAAAAACTAAAAAAAAAAAAAATAATATTCTCCCTGTCTGTCACATTTAACAAAAGAAAAGTTGCTGCCAAAATATACATTAATGTTCGTAAATACAAATGATTTATTTCACATTCCCATGTTTTCTTTATTTTTATTTATTGTTTGGAATTTGGACATTCTAATTTTTGAATATAAAAAAACTTAAATGACAGAATTTCCTACAATCTTTTTGGATTCGTCATTCAAGGAAGATTGCATACATACATATGCTATAATTTTCATAATTCATTTTATTGACTATTTTTTCTTTTATACTCATTATCAAATTCTCTTTTTTAATTACCCATATTTTATTTTGGTCTTCTTAGGCGTGTCAATGCAAATCTCCATATTTTCTTGATTATTGGAAACAGCACTCGTCATTACCAAAGATGGTGTCAGCAATTTCCATCTTTGGTGAAAAATACCAATTTTGTTTGGATTTGCCATTGGACAAAAAAGCAGTTAATTCAGAATGCCATGTACCATGTTCAAGGTAAGTTTTGTAGACTTTTTTCCTTTTTTTTTATATTTATAAATCACTCTCTGATATTCTATGTCACATTTACAAAAGATAAATGAGACAGAAATTTTGACTATTTATTTCTATAATAATATGACTTAGGTATGATAATGTGGAAGCATGATAGTGTAATGAATAGCAGTGCAGATTGAGGAATCAGAGAGCCAAGTTCGAATTCCAGTTAATTTCATTACATTTACTTTTGGGCTAATACCCTTTGGAAAGGTATGAATCCATCTTATATCATCAGTAATCAATGATGAGTTACACCCCTTGTTTTTGTTTCTTCTGTTTTTGAGTCCCAGAGAGCGGGAGTGCCGCTCGGGGCAGTTGTTGAATAAAAAATGAGTGAAATGACTACTACGGTTTTCGTGTTGTCCTTTCTGTCGTTACTAAATTAATTGCAACGCTAATGTATGAAACACATCTCTTTACTCACCAGCTGTGGGTAAATAGCAGGACTTACTGGGTTCTATAGACTTGGGTGGAAACCAGTCTCAGAGAAGAAAATACTCTGAATTCAAATCCATCCTGGATGGGGTTAGGTTCCCTCAGGCTACATTGCTCAAGAAACATCATTGCTACTGCAGCTGCAATATATGTGGTACCTATACAACTCTTAACTTGTGGTGATATTCATCAGATCTGAGAATAAACAGATTAGAATTACTTCCCTTTGCACACATAACGACTAGCAGGAGTTACGTCCCTTATATTTTTTAATTTATTTTTTTTTAAATCAATGCTACCAAATATCTTAGTCTGAGATGGAATTCAGACCTTTTTCCATGCGAACCAATGTATTACGACAGAAAACTTCATTAGAAACAAAGGAAAGAGTGCTGTACTTCTATGTGATATCAATCCTCTTGTTTGGCATTGAATGCTGAACAATCTTTCCACAGATGAAGAGAAAACTGGAGGCAACAGAAATATGGTTATAGAGAAGGACACTGAGAATTCCATGGATGGTGTGAGTAAGAAATGAGAAAATCTTAAAGGAAATGGTAACAAAAAGAACAGTTATACTCAGAATCAAAAAGAGATAACCAAAATTTCTTGGACACATAATGAGGAAGGACGGTTTGGAGAACTTGACGCTTATGGGGCATATTGTGGGCAAGAGAGAAAGAGGAAGTCAGCAGGCCACTCACCTGATAAACTTCTGTGAATAGATGGCAAAACAAGAGGACAGGAGACTTGGCAAAGGGAAAAACATTGCTAAAGGCTACAAGGTAGTTGTGGAGAGTCATGATCAACCATGTCAAGGGAAACAGCACAAAGAAGAATGTTTCTCAATACAAGATTCAAGAGCGACTCAAGGTAGAGTATTACCAAATAAAGTGTGATATAAACATTGGGAGGAGGAAATAGAAATTGAAAATTATGAGGATATGGGGGATAGATAGCAATTGACCCTAGATTTGAAGTGGCTAAGATTGTAGTATTTAAAGGGACATCCACATAGTAGTCTAATCTACAAAATAAATATGGTGAGTAATGAGTCATATTGGTCTATGACATGTCTTGAAGAGGCTTGAAATCAGAGTTGTTTTTCTCTTAAACTGTTTATCCATATTTTTAAATGCCATGTTCCTGCAGGATACAAGCAGTCATGATTTCCAACAACTTCCTTTCCTTTTAATATCTCTGAATTGCTATGACTTCTTGGAAAAGATAATGGATTGCTTTTCAGTTACCGTTTCCGTGGTTTTGAATTTAGATTTGTCATTCTTCTAGACTGGCTACCACCCAAGGCTTGTGAGCTCAGTCTACCCTGCTATTTAACCTGTAGATGGAGAGAGAATAGAATTACAAGAGATAAAAATACAATGTCTCCCAGATTTACCATGATTAAAAGCATTGCCTGATCTACGGTTTTATCCGTAGATGGAGAGTAAGGAAGAAAATGTATATTCCCAATTATATAAGTACAAAATGAATGTAACTGCCTCAACCAGAGTTTGAACTTTGCAGGCCGATTCCATTTTCCATACTGATAACTTTTAGACAAATTGCACATCCCTCCTTTCATATACGCTCCATACAGAAGCATTGTAAAGATTACTGACGTCTTGTTGATTTAGGCCATATCAGATATCATCACCAAAGTTAAGCAACCTTGAGACTTGTCACTAACTTGATGGGTGACCACTTGGGAATACCAGGTGCTGTAAATTAAGATGTTTGGGTGGAGTAATGGTTAATGGCTCAAAATTGGAAATCGGTGAGCAGAGTTTCAATTCCATGACTGCTACAATCTTAATGATCAAGTCTCAGGTTAATTATTAACTTCCACATGTATATCTCCGATAAACTGTGCCACTTACCTCTTACTCTGTAATTTTCTATCTCATAGGTCATAAAAATGGCATTTCTTGTTCCAGTGTCTTGAGCAAAGCCACTGTTCTCACTCTATTTCCAGTTTCTACAATGAGATCTGTTATTTAAAATTTTATTTATAAGTTGAGTTACCAGGTTTATTAATCAACTTGTCTGATAGAGATTGCATTCATTTGCACTTGGCTTCTTTGACATTGCTATGAAGATAGATTTATTGAGGTCTTCCAATATTTCACCACTGTCATATTTTTCTTTTACTATTTCAGTAACCTTGCTAATCCCTAAATCATCTAAAGTTGACATCATCTCTATTACAATCCTATTTGGTTCTGCTGCTTTGTTTCTTTTCACCTAGTATCTATTTTATTAATTCCTATTCTTTCATATTTTTATACTTTGTTGTGTCTCTTCTCTATTGTCAAAGAGATGTACCATGAGTTTGTTTTATCTTTGAAGTATCTTTTTCTATTATGGACATTCCTTTCTCCCTATTGCCATGAGCTAAATAGAAATTATCTGTCACCTTTGGTTGCAAGAACTACTTAGAATCTATATCTTTGGAGAAAACCACAGAAATCTGTTCCACGATATTTCCCCCAAAAAGCCATGGCAATTCCTAGATAATAAAGAAAAAGAATCTGTGGTGAGCTATGATTACATAGATCCTGAAGAAATATGGCATTAAAAAGAAAATGAGGAAAATCTTGGTGAAGAATGAATTCCAAACTATGAAGGAGGCAACAGGAAATCACTATCTTTGCCAAGAATACATGGCAATTCAGAGATAATAAAGAAAAGGATTCTGTGGAGACTTCATGCTGGAGGGACATGCCATTATTTCTGCTTGATTATTCTAAATTCTAATACTTCATCATTGTGTGAAAATGGAAATGCATTTTTTAATTGATTTCACCCCAAGCAAGGCATTAAAGCCACTATGACACAAGGGGGTTACTGGGTGTAGAAGAATTAGGAACAGAAACATTACTAATGAACGGGAAGAGAAAAGAGAAACCAGGAGGACTGTAGATAGTGATTGACACTGCATTTAAATTTTTGTAGACTAATAAAACTAAAAAAATAAAATAATTGTAAATTAACAAAAGAATAAACAGCACTTACCGGCATAAGGATCCCAGCTAGTGTCCAGCTGGCAGACAAAAATAAAGCAGGTGGTAACTTAATACAAACCCTGCAAACTGACTGGAATCAAGCTGGTATTTATACAAAAATACCTCCACTCATGTACCAGCAGCCAATCACAACCCAAGCAATGGACTATCCCACTTGAGCACGAGATGCTCCATGGCATCATAAATAGCTCTCTTTCTCAAGGTGGAGTGTCCAGTCACTCAGCTTGTTCCACAACTGAGTGTTTATCTTCACAATGTGATTGTTCTACAATAAATAATAATAATAATAATAAAAATAAATTCAGTTTTCCATGATGCATTGTATAAAGAAACCAGAAATGGTTTCTGGCCACATGTGCAATTTTATGGCCTCAATTCTGGAAAGGACAGACTTTTTCACTTTACATTTTTCAAGGAGATAATTTGGACGTATTTTCAGCAGCCCTACTCATGAAGTAGAAATTCAGCCATCCCAAATTAATGTGTGGCTAACTTGAACTCAACCATCTTTACCCATTCTTATTCTTATTTTCCATAAATAATTTCTAAACCAAAAAGGAAAACTGACATACTTTAATTTTTTCAGTACAATCAACATAAAAGAAATAAATGTTCGTCATAGAAACTCAAGTTTTTTTTTTTTGTATGCTTCTATCTTTATTTATATATTGAACATGCACTTTCACTTAAAAATACACACAAAACCCACAACCTTGTTAACATCATTTCCCATGACTGGGTGTAGTTGTCGGGTCACTACACAGCTGACCATTTCCCTCCAAATATCTGGGGTGAAAATCAGAGAGGTATTCATTCATGCATAGCATATTTTGGGGAAGTAGACCAAGCAGAGTCTTTCCCTCTCCAGGTCAAACCACGGCTGATGTCCTCCAACTTGAATGTTTGCCTTGGTATCAAGCAAATATTAAAAAAAAATATGATGCTTTTTTTGCCATTCTAAAGCTGAAAGGGCCTCTAAAAGATTCTCTTAAAAAGCTGAAAGTTTTTTGATTACCTCAGATCGAAAAGCATTCTTAGTTGGAGAAAAATCCAACTGGAAGATGTTTTGCCTTCTTTTAAAACACTTAAGATAATTTTTGCCATTCATAGTGGTCAGCAACTCTTTCAGGAATCCTGATGCTTATATTGAAGCAGAGAAATGAACTGACAAGAAAATGGGTTTTATTATCTGCAGAATGTGATCTGTACAGATGAAAAGCATTACAAACATAATGGGTTTCAATTCTGCTGCATTTTGGAGGATGTTCTTAAAATGATTTAATGGCTTCAGACTAAACTGTCTAGTTATTGTTAACAGAACTTTGGCAGTACTCAAGTACCTAGGGATGCAAGAATACAGCTTGATCCCAAAGCAATAAACAGATGAGAAAGAAGGAAGTTGATCATTCATGAAGCCATTGAGAGTTGCCATTTTGAAAAGACAACTTTTCATGCCTCAGTGATCACTTTTCATCTGTAATGATGTGGGCTGCTTTATCTCCAGACCTCAGTCCCATAGAAAATGTTTAAGGAATTGGTGATAAAAGATGTGTACATTGGTAAGAGATGTGTATATTTCACTCTTGACAAGCTTAAACAGGTTAATGGAAATGCTAGGAAAGAGAAAATATTTCCAGTGTACATTTCTCCATTCTAAGCATTAGTATATCCAGGATATATTAACAACTTAATACTACAAACAGAACAGAATAGCTTAAAGAACAAAATGGTAAACATGTATTGTGCAAAAAAAGGTTTTTTTATACCAATATATACATACTTGTCACAAATTTATTCCACACAGAGAAATTATAACATATATATGCAACAAGCATTGCAAAAAGGTGGAAGGCAGGTAGGTCTTAATTTTAATATTTCCTGAAGGTAAAACAAGTAAGTGGTGGTGTCTTTTGTTTGTAGTGAGACTGTCATTTCCTCATCTCTCTTAACTGCCATAGATAGTCATGTCTTGGTTCTCTGCTGTCTCAATAGCAAATGGTGTGAGTAAATACGTCTTGCCTATAGGCATACTAAATAGCAACTGGCATTCATCTTTCTATGAACTGACATCACCCACCAGCCATTACATGATCATCATGAATTCATCTTATTCAAAGAGAGATAATCACCCTTTGCATTCCTACAAGGCCCTCATGGATGCAAAGAGAGAAAACCTTCAATCTATGCTCTCTAAAATTAAAATCTTAATGACAGATTATGCCCTTCAGATAAAATGGGGAACTGTGAACCATGAATTTTTGTTAAATAATATTTTGTTAATAAAATCTATTGTTCATTTTTTATGCTTACTTGCTACTCTTAGGTAGATCATTTATGTGAAGTAGAAAGAAGGTTGCTCCACAAAGCAACCCCTGGAGGATGCCTGCATTGATTGCTAGGTCCTTGGAAGACTGGCCATTGACAACTACCTTCAAGGACCTACCCATTAGAAATGACTAGCAGTAGAGCCCGGCGTTGCTCGGGGATGTAACAGTAAGAGATAGATCAAGTATTGACCATCATAAAGACTGAAAAATAAAATTGACAAAGATTATTGTTTAACGTTGACGGACACACATGTCTTAATTAGTTTTTTTTTTTTACGAATTGGACAAACCCAAACTCAAACAAAAACATTGTTTTCAATCGTTATGAGTCTACCGATTGAATAGAATTTTATTATAAACAATTGTCTTGTAAATGGAATTTTTAAAGCATTCTGAATGTAAAAATAAAGAAAAAAGTGTGCAAGACAATAAGAAACACTACCTGCTAAAAAAAAAAGTGAAGTTTTGTCGAAATCAGTTGAAAAATGTAGGAAATCCGATCCCATATATAAATGAACACACACACACAACCTGGGTTTTATAATAAGTATAACTTGATATGAGTTGTCCCTCTTTCATTCTCGTGACAGTGATGCCTCTTCATTGTGTTTTCAAATTGATTTTCTGCAAAAACAATTGTGTTTTTCCAATTTTTGGCCCTGTCAGAACCACCGCAAGGTAATTTTACATAGTCCTGTGAAGTTTTGTTGAAATCGGTTGAAAAATGTAGGAAATCCGATCCAATATATAAACGAACAGACACACACACACACACACAACCTGAGTTTTAAAATAAGTATGATTTATAAACAAAAAGACTCTTCCAGTGATTATATAGCTAGAGATCTTGTGCAGTAACCCTTTATGCCACACCTTGTCAAAGGCCATTGAAATATTTGAGGCAATCATCCTTGAGATGTATTTGTTGTCTAGTACCTCACTTATTCTTTTAGTAATGGCAGTTAGGACATCAGCAGTGGATCGGGATGATCAAAATCTGTACTGCTTGTCACTCAAAGGGTTGTTTGTATAATGCCATAATGCCATATGAATGATATTTATCAACTCTTAGCATCCCATAGTGCATGATATCACATTAACACTTCTATCGCATGACATACAACTGGCTATGTTTTTTTGAATATTCTTATATAGAAAACAATATCTCTTAAAATGTGTGCAGTTAGTGTGGTGATGACACAGCATTGCTCTGCAGAGAGCTGAGACTAAATTCAATAGCCAAGGTGGAGGGTTCCCCCAATGGAATCAATGACCAAATGTCTTTGACCAAGTTAGCCTGGAAGTTGGAGGAGAATTGTAATGGTTTGACCTGAAGAGGAATGGACACAGCCAGGTCTACTTACCCAAGACACACTACATATGTATGAATAACTTTCTGGCTTTCAACCCAGATATGTGAAGGGAATTGGTTAGGTGTGAAGTGAACCCTACAACCACACTTTGCCAGAGACTGAAGTTTTTTTTTCTTTTTTCTGACTCATTTTTTTAAAAAATGAATATAAAAGTACAAGGTCTTAAAATAAAGCAAACCAGATGCATTTTATCTGACAGAAAATGTAAAAAATACTATATTTAATGCCACTGGAATGGTATATGTTTACAAGATGTTTTTTTTTTTTTAATATTTTTATATTTAAAAACAAAATGACTCCTGCAATATGGAATCAAAATTAAAATTTACAACCATGCAGTGAATAGTTAAGTAACTTTGAAATATTTTATAAAAACTTGAACTCATTTTTGAATGAGTCTACTAAAAGTTTTAAAAACTTTGCAGAATTTTTATCATTTCTGGAAAGAATGTGTTTTGTTATAATGTGAAAGATTAATAATGGGTTTATGTGAAAGATGAGAGATAAATATAATAAACAGTGAGTCTTATTGCAGCTTGTAAAATCAAGTCAAATTTTCAAAATTAATTTTTACTCCTTCATTTTCCCAGATCTGACTTGGATGCCTCAGAAACAGCAAGAGAACACATGCCATTTATTATGTGCAATGCACATGTCTTTGGAAAAACTCTCTTCAAAAGATGGAAGAATACTTTTCAAGTATTGCAACAACACTACATACCAGGCTTTCATACAAAAGTAAAAATAGGTTCCATTTGTCATTTTTTCCTTTGTTGTAGTTTGATTTGATTTTTTTTTTAATTATTCTGTTTTTTTTTTTTTGAATTACCCAAACATTCTGGTCAGTGTATTTTTGGTAATGTCTGGCTTCAAGTTTTTTTTTTGTTTTTACAATGATGTACAAGGCACAAGAGACAGAGTCTAAACAAATCTCCAAGCCAGTGTAAATTCAGAGTTTTCTTCCTTCTAGACCAGTTTTTTTTTTCTGTACTACACATAATAATATTAATGTTGAGTCATAGAACTTTATTTCCTAAAAATATCTTAAAATTCTGTTGACAGATATGAAACAATTATGAAAAGTTTGCATTGTTACTAAATTTCTTCAAATCCTTATGATATTTTAAAAGAAATACCCTTTTTTTAAACTAAAGTTCACTCAGTAAAAAGCTCAAAAGCCACTCATGGTAGAGAGTTACTGAATTAACCTTACTAAGAGCTGCAAAGAATAAATTATGGAGAAACATGTCCACTTCCTAAAGTAACATGGAAGATCAAACAAGAGGATGATGAAGAAAAAAAAATTAATGAGGATATGGATAAATAATGATTGACTCTGGACTTGAAGAGATTAGGGTGTCATGTTCTAGGGATACATCCATGTGGAAATTTGTTTCGCGAAGTAGCTGTTTTGGGTTCATTCTTCCCAAAGGATTAATTAAGGAATGAAGATGATTAACTCTGTGAATGTAGCAAGGTGGATATTTTTTTTAATTACTTCACCCCAAGTAAGGTGATAATGCCACTAATATGCAAGGGGCTACTGGGAGTAAAAGAAAATGAAAAAACTTTAGAAGTAACTGGAAACAAGGAATAAACCTCTACTCCTGTTCAAAAGACTGTAGAGGAGTGTGAACTGGACAGTAAACAAACCTATCTACTTCTATTGAGGAGAAAAAAATTGGCTGTAAATGTATGAGTTGGGGGTGCTAAAGAGTGGAGCTCATTAGAATTTATGTCACTGAAATAGAAATTTAGTAGGAATAGGCTTGTGACATTGTATCTATGGGAAAGAGTAAATATTTTTTCTGCCAAGTTTGAAAAATGGGGATGGGACAATTCCAGTGCAGATATGGAAGCAATACACCAGTTTTGTTCTGATCTAATTCTTATAAAGATAAAGAATTGATTCTTATTGGAATGGAGAATTTTATACCAAGTTCTGATCCCCTGCCCCAAATATGCTATGTAATTATTACTACAACACCTATCACAGGGAGAAGTGTAGCAGGATACTTGCTGCCTTTAGAACTGTTCACAATCACTGCAAGAGATTTTTTTAGTCACAGTTATGCTTGAGCAATTGAAGTTAAGGTTGAATACAAACAAATTGGATTCCAGAAGTTTTGGAAGATCTCTAACCAAATTCTGAATAAAGGCAAAGCATCAGTGCCTACAATTATCTCATCCTTGGTAAACAATGTGAAGCACTTTACTTCAATCTTTGCCTCTAATTCAAAGCCATCCTCTTCCTGACTACTTCCATTGCCCTGAGCACAATCTCAGTAATATTTTCATTACAGTCCAAGATATTTCAAGACTTAGCAAAAACTCTTGAACTTAAGAAGATCATCAGTCCAGAAAAAAATTCAGGGGTTGTCATTAAAGATATTAACCCAGAGTTATCCCCAATCTTATCAAAATTATTTAACCACTGCTTGAAGAAGAAATCCTTCCCAAGCCTGTAGAAGATATCAAGTTTATACCCAGTTTTCAAGAATGTTGTTGAGAGCTCATCCCCACTCACAGTATAGACTTATCAATCCCCTCAATGTTATTAGCAAACTCTTTTAAGCTATAATCAACAAGATTTTTGTTGATCACCTCAGTAGGAACAACCTCTTGAGCAAAAAACAGTATGGATTTCAATCTACTCAGTCCACTACTTATAATGGCAATTACTCACAAAATTAGTGTTTTGCTTGACAACAAATACAACTCAAGGATGATCACATTAGATATTTCAAAGACCTTTGACAAGGTCTGGTATAAAGTGTTACTGGAATCACTGGAAGAGTATTCTCAGTTATAAAAACCTTCCAAACAGGTAGGTCACCGAAGATAGTTGTTAATGGACAGTCCTTAAAATCCCAAGTTATCAACACAAGCATCCTTCAAGGTTTACTTTTTGGTCTAACCCTCTTCCTACTTTACATCAATGATCTGCCTAACAGTATTCTCTGATCATTTGTGAATATCTATGCTGATGATACAATGGTATATGGGTGCACCTTCAAAACTCACGATGATCAAAGTGCAGCAACTGATCTCTTCTCTGACCTGGCTCTAACAGCTCAGTAGGATAAAAGCCAACTTGTTACATTCAATGTCTCAAAAACCAAACTAGTGACATTGCAGCAGTGCTGATCAAACCCAGAATTTTCACCAATTGTGATGAACAGATGTTCCTTCAGGGAGGCTCCATGCTTTGATTGCCTGTTGAGACTTAAACTCAGTCCAAACCTCATGGAACTTGTACATCCAATCTATTGCAAAAGTTACTTATATTATTTACATTATTCGAAATGTTAACCTCATCTTCATTGCCATATTCACAATGTTTCCGCCACTGTATGCTCTAGCCTTCTTCAGCTGATTAGAATTTTGAACCAAACCCTTACAGGGTAGACTGTTCTAGTTCCACGTGACATGCCTCTTCTGGATGTCTCTGTTATTCCCCTTTAACTCAACTCTCCAAGTTTTTTGGTTCACCACTGCTGCAGCCTGGTATTAAACTCACAACTCTTTGTCACTGGATCTAACCAACATCTTTATTCACTGGGCCATGTGTCCTTGATACACACCCTTCTCTCAAAGATCAAATGTCAAAGACGCTCAAAGCTCTATCGTTATTTCCATGGAGAGTATTCAGATGAATTAAACTCCTTAGTTCCATCAGGCCTAACCAACACAATTAAGACCTGCTATTCTACGCTTATTGTAGTGAACTACCCCCATTTCTTTTGTATTTTTTGGTCAAATGTGAGTTGCACTCAAGTGGCCTCTTCCTATGAACTGACTCCCAAGAGGTTACTTCCTTGATCACTACAATTTTAACCTGTTCAAGTCTAGGGTTAACTGTTATCTTTGACACATATCCACATAAGCTGTACCTCTTACTCTGTAACCCTTTACCTCAAGTAGCACTTGAGCCTTGTACAGGGTGAACATCAAAAAAAAAAAGTATGGTGAAAGAAGTTATGTACATCTTGTAATGGTACAAGGAACTGATCTTTTTACTAGCATATTTAGCGATGGAGCATATATATGAGTTCTACTTGAGGTTTTAGGTGAACTTGAGTCACAACAGACATTCAGAATAAGGAATATCATGGCAGGATTGGCTCTGATGATCAAACATTGTTAGATTGTAAAAAATATGGCCATACCATTTGTTAACCGTCTGAAATTTCTTTTCTTAATTGTATTTAGATTTGTAGATTTGGCTGGATTTCATTACCAATCAATAATGTCAGATCATAAAAAGACATTGGATGCATATCAATACATTGAAAAAGTGGAACAAGAAGTGAAACATATCTCTCACAGAATTGAACATGAGACCCTGCTGATGGAACAGAACCAAATGGTAAGTAATATTGAAAATACATATATCATCATCTTCTTCATCATTCAGTTAGTGCATTTTGTACCCCTGTCATCACCCACTCCCCTCCATCTCAAAATTGTGGTTCATGGCAACATTCAAGGCAGAATAGTGCAATGGCTTACTGGTTTCTTTAACAAGGAGGATGTTGAGGTTACTCCATCCCTTCTCTCAGAGGTGAATTTGTTTTTGAAGATACCTTCTTCAAGCCTTTAGCTTAAAGAGACAGGACCTACAAGGCAGCAGGGTGGTTTGAATTCAGAGTTCTGTCCTCCTAGTCTAGTAACCACCCACAGCTATAGGGCCTAGTCTGTCCTGCTATTTTACTCATTAACCACACACACACATGCACACATACATACATATATATATATATGCGCGCACACACATACAGCATGTCTGAAGTTATTATGCATATCAAATAAACCTCAATAACTCAAAAAGTTCTGAACTAATATTTGTTAAATTTAAATTCATTTATTTGCACCCTTAGTGAAATATTTAACTAAATTTTCTGCCATTTTTAATGGTTAGTTTTTGAGATATTTGGAAATACATGAAAATTGACTTTTCTAAAATTATTTTCATCGATGAATCTCAAGTGATATTTAATGGACCTGATGGATGGGCCAAAGGATAGATTTTATCCAATTCAGACATGTCTGTGGCTAAAAGAAGGCAACAAGGTGCCAGTAGTGTTATGGGCTGGAATTGTCTACCAAACTATTATTGGACCAACCAAAGTCGATGAAATAGTTAAACTGAACAGTGCTAGCTATTATGATTTTATGAACAAGATTTTCTTCAAGTCCCAGTCCCGTACTTTCAAAGTAAAGTGTGTATTTATGCATGACAATTCTCCTCATTATGTATCTAAGCTTACCTGTGAATTCCTTGAGCATAAAATATTTACAGGAGAAAAGATAATGGAATGGCCGCCATCAAGTCCTCAAAGATAAATGATGAAAGAATGAAATCATGTTCATTTATTCCAAATACATAGGTATACATAAATATAGTTTTTGCTGTGGCCAGGTATTGAACTCACAACTCTTTGGTTCAAGTCACAACAAAAAATCTTGGAGAGTTGAGTTACTAAAGGGAAATAACTGAAACAGACATCCAGTAAAGGTGTAGCATGTAGAACTAGAACAATCTACCCTAGTGGACAAAATAAAGGGTTCGGTTGAAAATTCCAAAATCTACCACCTGAAGAAGGCCAGAATTTGCAATGGCTGAAACATTGTGATTATGACAATGAAGATGAGGACAACAGTCCAAACAAAGTAAATAGTATACATAAATAATTGAAATGTTAAAGTCAAAGGCGTTAAAATGACAAATGCCTGAATATAGCTATATTTCTTTGGACTGTTTGAGAAAAAAGAATAACTGAGAGAAGAAACAGTGAAAATGGTTTCATTTATTCCATGGGATAAAGAATTATACAAAACAAGTGTTTAATTACCTGAGGTATTTCTTATACCTGCATACATTTCTTACACTTTGCACTTTTGGAATTCTTTACCTGTTTTGGTTTTTCTGCCAATTTCAATCTTTAAAAATTTAAATCAAACTTTTTTATCTTCTTTCTCTTTGAATCCCATTTGTTTTTACTATCATGTTATCGGCAGGGGCAGTAGAATATGCAAACAGAACCTCTGCAAAATGGTGCCCCCCACACACACATAAGACACAAATACAAGTAAAACATAAGAAAACTATTTGAAAATACTGAACCCGTCCTGCCTTAAAGAAATGACTTTATACCAAAATATATGTCATCTACAATAGATCATCTATAAAACATATGATTACCATGAAAGTATTAAATTATGTACAAAATATCTACAGTTTAAGGCATAAAAATGCATTTGAAATATTTAGATTTCCATATTAAATAACCCATAGATGTTGATATGCTGCTAAACTAAACTAAAATAAAATAACCAATCTTATTTTTTTATTAACCTTTCTTTACAATAAAGTTTTCTCAGTTTTTTCTTCAATCTGTATTTCATCTTCAGTAACCCCTTGCATCCTTGTGATTTTATTATCTTGATAGAAAAATAAAATATATAAAGTTAATAATGAAACAAAAGGAAATAGCAACAAGTTTTTAACAGCAAATGCAGTAAAAGAGAGAAGTCCCCAATGAGTACAGTCAACTGTGACAAGTATCAGCAGTAGTCATAAGCAGGCAGCTTAGGCTTAAGACTCCAAGTTCTCCACTCAGAACTGTCCCAGAGGACAATAGTCTAATGGATTAAAGAGTTGGTTGATGAATTTGGTGACAAAGAAATTGTGAGTTCAATCCTTGAGCCTGATAGTAGAAATAGGGTGAGCATTAACTGAGCAGTACTAAATAAGAATTAGACTATATATCTTAAGACATGAGCAATAACCAAGAACAATCTACCATGTACTAGATAAACAATTCAGTTTTAAATTCCCTGGAGGTTACCTAGATTAACAGGTGCCTGATAAAGACTGGAGGACACAACAATGCTGACCACAGCAAAGATGAGGACAATCATTTATATATAAATAATGGAAATATGTCATTTGAAATGAAGAACCAGTTTAATATTAAAATTTGAATGTTGCGCATAATTTGTAGATTCAGTTCTATATTGCTCTCTAGCAGATGTTGATTAATTCCATTCTCTACAGAGTTCCAAACTTCTTCTGCACCAAATTGGTCAAGACAGCACCATTGCAAAACAACAGCAAAATTTTGTTGAATTGCAAAAGAAAATGATTGGTAGACTTCGAAAGGTAATGGTGTTCATTTGTTTCTTTTATTATTTTTTTTACTAATATCTTCATCTTGTATCTTAGATACATGTCTTTCTATCTCAGGTTTAACATTATAATTTTTATTCTCTTTATAGTACTGTTCCCCTTTAGTTACAATACATCTTTGTAAAACTTTTTCAAGTAAAAGAGTTTCAGTTTTCAATATATTCTACAAAGATATTGTAGCAAAGTACTGTTACCTATATAAGATAGAAATTTTTTTAAAATGCCAGCTGGGGTCTTACAGGAAGACACATGAACACCACTTCTGTTTATCTTTGCCCTTGACTACACAGGGAGATTTGTAACTGTGGATGAGTGTGTTCACATCAGGAGGTCACCAGTGTATGGTTCCAGGATATTCTTGGTATTTATTTATTGTAAACTTTGAAAATCAAAGGAGTAGGAGCAAAGGTATATGCAAATATAATATAAATTTTTATTTTAGAGTTATTGAGTGAGTCCTTTGATATTTGGTGTAGCAAAATGTCCATTTATCAGGTGGATATATGTAGTATGCTTGGAGAAAATCTGGAGATGGTAGTTTTGAACTCAGGCCATGATAGGGGCAGTAGTAATATTAAAAATAGGTCAGTGTTAATCTACTGTGTTTTTCTCAGCCCTAAGCAGGGCAGAAATAGCATTAACAGATGACCTCTTAACTACTACTTCACACATCACACATGGCTGGTTTCTCTGGTAGTATTCTTTTGTTGTCAATCTCACCATGTCTTCTGCTTCTAGCTCAGAGGTGTCAGCTTATATCCGTTTTGACCAGGCTCCAAGACTCTGGAACAAATATTGGTTTCAGCTAACATCTTTTTGATTGACCCAAATTATTTCATTTTCCAGTGTTCCATTCTTTTTCATATTTTTATAATTGAAATTATGCAGAGAGCCTCCCTAATTTTTGGTATTTTTCACTCACAAATAAATAGGCTCTGATCCTACAAATTTCTGATGTTTTTTATCTGGGTTTAGTCTTTTTTTTCTTCATCTTTTTATTTGAGGATTGATTGCCTTCTCATTAGTTGAGAGAAGTATAGAAAAAGAAGTTCAGAGAGAGAGAGAGAGAGCAAGAAAGAAAGAGATAAGGGTTTTAAAGAAAAGCACAAATGATTTATTTTAATCCTTTTTTTTTTGTTTATATATTTTATTTTTATTGGAACTCACTACACAACTAAGGATGAGAAACTTTATTAGATTTAACCTGAAAGGGGTGGTCAATACCCTGAAATTGCTGTCATTGAGATTTTACCAATAATCTAACTCTTGTATACAACACTTTTCAATATGCACAACTATTTCATTTCTCAAACTAGAATCTAAGATAGCTGAAGTTGGACTACATAAAATTAAGAACTTATAAATAAAAATTAAGAACTTAAAATGAAATTAGGAAATTATTTCCTTTAATGAACCAGATCTTATAACATTCAAAGATGACAATCTAAATACAGTCATTGATTTATTTGTAAATTGGATCAGGGTTGAATTCCTTATAAAGAGATATAGATGTTAGCTACGATAGCATGGACAGAAATATAAAATATGGATACCATCTGGAAGTCATGACTGAATGAAAAAAGTCTGAAAGTGCAACTCTTTAGGTCAACAGTAGAAACAGCTGTTTTGTACAAATCGAACAATTGGTCAGTTACAAAAGAATTAGATAGAATGTACATTTGAGTATTGAGAGCAATGTCAGCTGGAAACTACATATAACCAATGAAAAACTATATATAAACCTATCAAAAGTTGTACAAAGTTAACTACCATAAGACTTAATTAATATTAGACTTAAAATTTCTAAGTTTAATGAAATTAAAACATTTGGTCCACCTAAGAATCCTGTCTACATGAGATTACCTTACATTGGCTCTTACAGTCAATCATATTCTAATAAGATCTCAACTGTCATGCAGTGCTTCAATTCGGTAGTAGTACGGAACATCTTTGCTACTAGAAGTGCTTTCCCATCTGTCCGTAAGCTGGAGGTGTGGATTGGGCAGCACATGCTTGGATTTGTTCATTTGTTTCATCACCTCAGTGCACCTGCTCACAATGCCCTGAGCATCCTGCTGATATTGGTCAAGAAGAATATCACCATACTGGAATAACCTCCCTATTCACCTGTGATTTTTTTTTTCTTTTCCCCAAGGTGATCATCAAAGGGGCCCATTTTGAATGTGTAGAGGCAATCAAGAGGGCTGTAATGACATAGCTAAGGAGCATCCAAGAAAAATTCTTTCAGCACTGCATAGAAGTATGGCAGAGCAGAATGGAAAAGTGCATTAGACTCAAATGGGATTACTTTGCAGGAGAAACTATGTTCTTTGTTGTTTGGAATTGAAATAAATTGTTTGTGACAACAGTCCCATTACTTTTTAGACAGACTTCATACATAATTTGGAAAATCCAAAAAAGAAGATAAGGAAGTAACTATTACCACTAGTTGGTGATATGGCTTCCAGGTTTAAAAAAAAATAATATGATGGCCATTTTCTCAAAATATTACCACTAAAAAACTTTCATTAATGCTTAACATATTCTGTTACAAAATATTTTTTAAAAAGATTAAAAAATAGTGGGCCTATGCTGAATTCAGGTTGGCAGTCAATATGTTAAAAGAAAGATTTTGTAAGTTCCAATTGACAGGGACAAAGGAACCTTCCAGCAGTGCATAGAACCATAGCAGAGAAGGATGGAAAAGTGCATTAAACTCAAGGGGAAATCATGTAGTTCGTTGTTTGGAATTGAAATAAATTGTTTGTGACACTAGTCCTATTACTTTTCAGACAGACTTTGTACACAGTTCATTTCAAGTTACAAGTAATAGAGTTTGCTAAAAAACATGGCCACAGGGCAGCCAAAAAATAAATCCAAAAATAGGATAATTTCTTGTAACAGAAAAATAAATGACACTGTAGATTCAGTAACTTGGACTTGGTAGTATGGTAAGCTATTAAATCCTCAAATATCGTTTTTTTTCTTTTTCAAAAATTACTGAGCCAATTATAGGTTTCATTTTAACCACTTGTAATGTGTTGGCATACAGGAAATATGGTACTTACAATTCTCCTGTTTACAGTTACTTCCTGAATATCAAGTTGCCCACCAGAGGGCAGTGTATAAAACAGTTCAAATTGTGACCAATACAAAGAAATTGCTTCACAAAATCGACCTTGAAGATTTGGCCATTCTTCGATCAATGCAGAAACCAGCACTGGAAGTTGAAGATGTACTTGCAACAGTGATCATTATTGGTAAGCTTTTAAATTTTTTTTTTTTAAAGCAAAACACCCCAAGCAAAGCAGGAGTGCCACTGGCATGCAAGGGGTTACAGAGAGGGAGAGCAAGAGTAAAGAGAAGTGTTTAGGAAATGTATAAAGCAAAGGACAGGGATCAAGGTCAAGGCATCAGAAGATGTTGATTGACATTACATTTGAATATTTGAAGATTATAGCTATCAGGGAAGCAAGTCATAGTAAGGGAGTTCCACTGACAGGAGGTGTGAGATAAGAAACTGTTGGAGTAGAAGAGATGGCTACATTTAGCCATTTCGAAAGTGGGACCGAGATGCCAAACTAGTAGCATGCTTAAATTCATGCAGTTTGGGAACCAGTGAAAGTTGTTCATCAGAGCAGTTGCCATGAAAGTACTTGTAGAAAAGACAGAAGGAAGCTACAGCATGTCTGTGAGATAGCGACTGCAGATGAGATGCCAGATCAGGACCAACCACTTTGCATATCGGTCTCTAGATTTTGTTGAGGGCCTTGAGGTGAATAGCGGAAGAACCAGATCATATATGGCAACAGTATTCCATGCAAAGATGAATGGTTGATTTCTAGATTTGAATGATGGACTCAGGCAAGAAAAACCTTCTGGCATGACACAGAGAACCAACTTTCCTTGTGGTAGATGAAGCTATAGATTCAATTCAGCTGTTCCACTTCTGGTCAGTAAGACAGCATGAGACCAAGCAAGCACAGAGAGGTGCTCTCATGAAGTTGGGCATCAGATATCCTGATAGGAGGCAGGGAGGGTTCTCTATAGTGGGGAACTGAGAGCAGTTTTGTTTTAGAGATTTACAAGCCATTTCCTGCCCCAGTCAACCACAGATTGGAGGTCCTTCTCAAGGCCTATGGAAATGTTTGTCTTGTAATTCAGAAATCTCTTGATTAATGCATTTTCAGTTAGTGTGCTAAAATGTGTATATACCAAAACTTGATTTGTGCATGCATAATATTTGATTAGTGTGGTAAAACATTCTTCATTTTAACCATAGTAATTGAAAAATTGATTTTTTTATAGTTAACAATGTACCCATTAGTTTCACTAATCAAGGGATTCCTGTACCACCTTTTAAGCATTAAGCAATGTCAAGCCTGGTCAGTACCTAGATGGGTGACTGCTTGGGAATACCAGGTGTTGTAAGTTTGGATGTGAGGGTGATGTAATAGATAACGGCTCCAAATTGCAACATTAGAAAGCCAAGTTTCAATTCCAGTTAGGTTCATTATATTCACTTATATGTCACCCTGTTTCACACTTCTTCCTGATTTTTTAACAGTAGTAGAGGTTTATCTTTTGTTTCCTGTTTAGAATTTAGTTTCCAGTTTCTTCTAAGTTTTTTCATTCTCTTTCATTTCCAGTAACCCTTTGCATTTTAGTAGTGTTATTGCTTTGCTTTGCTTGGGGTTACTTAAAAAAATGTGCATATACCCTTGGGAAAGTTATAAATACACCTCCACTACCCTGTCTATGGGTTAATTAGTAAGACTTGTATCAATAAATTATTATTTCCAAAAAGTCTTAGAATCTAAAACTTTTCTGGCTTTAAATAACCTAGTAAGACATAAAAACAAATCAATCAATCATTTTGACTAAAAAACCAGTGGTGTGAGTAGCCATGGTCAAATGCAAAATAAAGAAAAGAACTGCCTGACAGACAGAATTTACAAAGTCTACAAGAAAAAAGGAACACGGCAAAAAATAACGTCAAGCGAATAATATATGCAAGACAAATTAACAGTAAGGAGGCAAAAAGTTCACAAACTAAGAATTGGCATTCATACACAAAAGCAAGTTTGAACAAGCAAATGTGGTGTTCTGTCTTCCAGATAAGACAGATCTGGACTGAATCATGTGAAACTGGAAACCGGCTTATTTTATTGGCTGAGAAAAAAATTCCAGCATGCATATGTGTACCTCTGTCTATGAAAGGAGAGGGGCAAGTATTCTGCAGTCATTCCGTGACAGATTGAAATCAACAAAAAATATTAAAGACTATCCATTACTAACAAATTTTGATTATCTTATGTCATCATTAGAGTAAAAAAAACTGTTTGCAAAACTTTTTTGTTATGCTAGCCATCACACTCAAATTATCTTTGTTTTTGTTTATTGACAACATGAGGAAACAGGACTCGCAATAAGGAATGAGGTACCTCTTTCTTTCTTTTTATGAGGTATATAACCTGAATTGTAAGAAACTGAAATTCAGTGATAATAGTGTGATTTCAAATGCATTTGTAATGCTGAAATTAGCTGTTTCAATACAGTCAACAGCCATAGAATAAGTTTCCTTCAATACAATTAACGGCCGTGTGTCTATGAAAAGGTAAGCCTTCAAGTTGAAGGACATTGACTGTGGTTTGACCTAGAATGAAATGAACTCTGCCAGGTTTACTTGCCAAGACATACTATGCATAAATAAATACCTCTCTTGCTTTCAACTGACACGTATAATGTTAGTTTGTGAAATCTGTGACATAGTAATTGTGAGTTCAATTCCTGAGCCGGACAGTGTGTATTTGGACTCAGTGGAAATATTAAATAATAGGTTATCAGATTATTATTTTTAGCAGGAATTATTTCTCAGCAGTGAGATTTTTTGGAGAACAGATGAAGTTTTTGAGATCTGTTCTCAAAGGTCAATCAAAGGTACAGAAGTCAATTTTGATCAGCTGAGCTAGCATCGGAATGATAGACAGAGAAAAAGGTTTTTCAGAGAGTTGTTTCTTAACCCTCAAGGAATGTAGATGTGTTTCCTTTTGCGTTTGAAACGGCTCCCCAGTGGGGGGGAACAACCCCAATGGATAGTTAGTACATGTCGACATTAATAAAAATAAGTTAAAAATTGTCCATGTTGAAGTTCTTTCATCTCTGAACCCAAAACATTTCATGATCCCCAGCTGGGAGAAGACGAGAGGAAGAATGCAACAGAAATAGAATGAGCAATAGCTGGGCAGTACTAAAAATAAGAACGAGACAAGATATCCTAAGACATGGTCATCAAATGAGAACAATCTATATTAGTAACCTGAATGAAGGGTTCCGCATCAGCAAGCACCTGATGAAGGACAGAAGACTGAAATATTATGATAATAGCAACAAAGACAA